>OZ025298.1:0-422500 GCA_964019185.1 Maratus speculifer | reverse complement strand
GTCGATTGATTTGCGGTTTTCACTAAAACTATTCTCTATGTCGGTATTTTATTGAAAATGAATTATAAAGATAAATTTCGAAAAATGCCGATAGAGGGCGCTTTAAACTTTGGAGTAACGAACAACTACTTTTTACGTTATTTTTTGCATCTGATTAAATGTTTTCGTAAACTTAGACTTAAACTTAAATTTTGAGCTCAAAATCTGAATAGTTGGGAGTTGTTAAGTAGCACAAACTGAACTGTGTTCAGAGTGTTCAAATTTTAAATGATAATAAAAAAACGGAAAAATTGGTCGATTCGTTTGCGGTTTAAAATAAAGCTATTCTTTAAGTCAGTATCTTCTTGAAAATGAATTTTAAAGATAAATTTCAAAAAATTCCGCTAGAGGACGTCTTAAACTTCAGAGTAACCAACAACAAATTTTAACCGTTATTTTTTGTATCTAATTAAATGCTTTCCAAAACTTGTTAAATGTTTTCGAAATCTTAGGTTTAAACTTAAATTTTGAACTTAAATTCTGAATCGTTGGGAAGGGTTAAGAAGTGTGAAAACTGAAGTGTGTTCAGGAGTTGAAATTTACCCCCCCCCCCCTCGAACACAGTTCACTTTTGCGCTACTTAAACACTCGCAACATCTCAGAATTTGATCTCAAAATTTAAATCTAAGCATTTGAAAGCATTTAATGAGATTTAAACATTTAACGGTTAGAAATAGTTGTACGCTACTCCAATGTCTAAGGCACCCTCTATCGGCATTTTGTGAAATTTATCTTTAAAATTTATTTTCAAGAAAACACAGATTTAAAGAGTAGTTTCAGCAAAAACCGCAAACGAATCGACTGATTTTTCCGTTTTTTTTATAGTTTTCCGTTTTGTTTGAAATTTAAACCCTCCGAACACAGTTCAGTTTGTGCTACTTAACCACTCCCAACTATTCAGATTTTGAGCTTAAAATTTAAGTTTAAATCTAAGTCTACGAAACCATTTAATGAGATGCAAAAAATAACAGCAAAAAATAGTATTAGGATGGATTATTTCGCTAATCCAAAGTCTAAAGCGCCCTCTATCGGCATTTTTTGAAATTTTCTTTATAATTCATTTTCTATAAAATACCGACATAAAGAATAGTTTTAGTGAAAACCGCAAATAAATCGACCAATTTTTCCGTCTTTTATAATCATTTGAAATTTAAACCCTCTGAACACAGTTAAGTTTGTGCTACTTAACCGCTTCCAACTATTCAGATTTTGAGCTCAAAATTTAAGCTTACGACGCCATTTAATGAGATGCAAAAAATCACGGCAAAAATCAGTTATTCATTACTTCAAAGTCTAAAGCGCCCTCTATCGGCATTTTTCGAAATTTATCTTTATAATTTATTTTCAAGAAAATACCAACATAAAGAATAATTTTAGTGAAAACCACAAATCAATCGACCAATTTTTCCGTTTTTTATAATCATTTGAAATTTTGGACCCCAAACTTTAATGGCAGCTATCTCCTTTGGAAAACGTTTGGGACCCTTGGTTTCCTATTTACTATTACTCGTCTTGATGTGTTCTATCACCCCCTAGCGTATATACCATTTGTTTAGGGACACCCTGTATATCTCACTTTTTTATGGACACGATAACTTCTATAATTCTTCACCAATCTCCTCCAAACTGGTACATCAAATCAAAGGGGATAAAATCTCGGCTAAGTTCGTTAATGGACAAAATCGGACCAAGGGGGTCGAAATAGGGGGCTTTTTTGTAAAAACAGAAAAAACCCCATAACTTCTAATGAAAATAGATATCGAATCAGTTTAAAGTTTATATTACTTCTAAATAATGGGCCAAAAGTTTATGCATGACAGATTTTTGATAAAGTTAAAAATGGGCTCAAGGGGCGAAAAAAATAGGGTTTTTGGGTGAAAAAAATCCATAACTTTGTCAATTATCCAGACATAAAATCAATCTAAATTTTTTATAAATATTCTTAAAATTATCTAAAACTTTTGTATTTGCAAGTTTTTGATAAAACTAACTCTTATCGGTAAAATTAAAACGAAAATAAAAAGGGGTTTGGAAAAAGAAAAAAATCTATAACTTTGTCAATTCTTAAACTATCAAATCCAATTAAATTTATTTTACATCTTCTCAATAATACCTACAACTTTTATATTGACAAGTTTTTCATAGGACGAATTCGTGTAGCAAAAATAAATTAAACAAAAATTGGAGTTGGAGAAAAAACCTCTAATCCAAACTGCTTACTTTCTGAATCGTTTTTTAAATTCATTTTTTATTTTAAACGCATTCAAATGGCAGATCCTCTTATTTAGGAACTATATAATGTGAAACATTGGCCAGCTTTTTAATAAAGATAGAATATATTTCAAAAAACGCTGCCAAAAAAGGTATTTTGAACAGAATTTCCCTAAGTGACCATGATAGGAAATTTGAGAAAGTATTCAAATGACAAATTGCGTTTTTTTTTACTCATTTTTAAATCCATTTTTAGTGTGAAACACATCCAATTTTATAAGTCCTCTTATTTAGGAACTGTGTAATGTGATGCATTGGTCAATTTTTTGGTAAAGAGAGAATATATTTCAAAAAAGGCTGCCAAAAAGGGTATTTTGAACAGAATTTCGAGAAGTTATCTTGATTGAAAATTGGAGGAAGCATTGAAATAACAAATTGCGTTTTTTCTGACTAATTTTTAAATTTAGTTTTGCTCTCAAACACATCCAGTTGACAGGTTCTCTTATATAGGAGCTGTATTGTCCCGTATTGATCAGTTTTTTGATAAAGGCTGAATATATTTTTAAAAATGCTGTCAAAGTGAGCACTTCGCGTAAAATTTCCCGAAGCTACCATGATTAGGAATTAAGGTTTTATTCAAAATTGGTTATTTTATAACTTATTTTTAAATTCAATTTTGCTCTCGAACGCATTCAATTGACAATCTTTTGTTATTTAGGAACTATATAATGTACTGTATTAATCGATTTTTTTAATAAAGTCAGAATTATTTCAAAACATGTTGTCAAAATGGGCATTTGATCCGAATTTAGCTTAAGATTTTTCTGATTAAAAACTAGTTCTTACAGAAAAATGAAATTAAAAATTTTTCAAAAGTTTGTTAAACTGGGTTTATATGTAATCAAATTTATTTTGTGTTGTTGAAATGAGCGCTCTTCGAAATCCACCTCCGCCTATAGGCCAAGCCGACAGGGATTTTTCGAATCTATAGTCATCCATTTTTCCTCCAGATATTTTTTTCTTATAAAACTGCATAAAAATTATATCTTTGAAAAAATCTAAAATGAAGAAAAAAAAAAAAAAAAAAACAATCGGGAGAAGAGGTATCTTTTAAATTGTATTCCTTAACCCCTTGGGGAATAGAGGCCGGTAAATGTGCCTCATAAGATGCCCAGAATCTTTGATTATTCTCACCGGTAAATTTTTATTGTAAGTTTTGTCTCATTTAGTCTGAGCATTTCAGTTGTGCAAAAATTTCTAAACAGCTACCACAGATAGCGTCAAAATACCTTACTTACGACCCGAATAGCCTTGCACTCTTAATACAAAAAGAAAAACAAAATAAGACAAATTGAAACCGGACAAATTTAAAAGAAAAAGTAGACAAATTAAAGATATTGAGAGACGGTTAGTGGGCGGGCGGGGCTCTGAAGCTATCGACTGATACAATTTTCTGTTACAATTTCAGGCACATTTTTAAAAGTAGAACCATGAAACTTGCTGAGGGGATTCTTGAAAGGACGTATGATGTCTTTTTACGCTCAATTTATTAGAATTTGAGTTATAAACAATTACCTTATCAGTATGACCCTTTTTTTTTGTTCCCAAATCTCCCGCTTTGGAAAAATCATCTGTTCGAAATGCCCTTTTTGATTGATTTTCTTTTTTGGCAATATTTTCTGCAAGAATTGACACAGAATCGACAATCACGGCACCTTTTGTACTTTCCAAAGATATTTCGAAATTTTGATGCATTTCGCACTCTTAGCTCCAATAACTTTTTCGTTTGCACTCAAATTCAAAAAATAAAATCTCTCTCTTAACACGTTCACACATTATTTTCATCAATTGAACCACATTAGATTTAATGAAAAGAATATTGCCCACTTAAACTGATGGCATTGAACTCACAGGCTAAGCATACAAATTCTACATTACAGCCTTATATTTTCAAGAGATAAAAACAAATTAAGGAGGGGAAACAGCTCTCTCCATTTCCTTTTTTTTATACTTAATCATTGGACCCCTTAAACTAATCAGAGATATGCTTTATCATATTAAAAAAATCTATATCCAAAATTCAGAGCAAATCGGAAAATTCATAATAAAAACCCATTTAAATAATTTGAGAGATGTTATCCCCTCTTTTTATACTTAACCATTAAACTTCCAAAACTATTCAGAGATTCACCTTATCAGAAAGAACCTGGGAGGGATATTAGCCCCCGTTCCCTCGTTTATACATATCGAATGAACACCAAAAACTAATCAGGGAAGCGCCTTATCAGAATATACATATATCCAAAATTTCAAGTGAATCTGATATTTTCCCCATGAGCTATAGCGTTACGCACATATAGAATGGACGGGCACATAATCTCCCAGGCTTTGATAGCCTGTGAGCTAAAAAGTAATTAAGTTTGATATCTGAGTTGGTTTATGAGTCTAAATCTCGACCGTTGGTTTTAAATTCTTGTATTTTAGAATTCTTATACTCATTTCTTAATCTTTGTTCAAGTTCGAATAAATGGTTTCTGCATGTTTTATTTTCATATATTATAATATGGATACCTATGATGGGTAAATATTACGGTGGCCCCCAACGACTAGTTTCATTTTCATGAGTTTCATATCTTTTCAATTGGGACACTCAAGTAAATGTGTTTTCTCACTTAATACGCACACTTTAAAATGCACAGTTGTTCAATGAGTGTAGGCTCTTCCAGGAGGAGAAAAATTCTGTTCGTTCAATAAGGAAGTAATTCAGTGACAGCAGAATTTCAAAACGAATTTCTTGGAAAATAAAAACCTGCACTTTACTTGTTAAAGCAAAATTATATTAACGAGGTGGAACCCGTCAAAATTAGACGAAAGAAAATCTTTAAGAAAGAACTGTTTCATTGATTAATAATAAATCTACATAAATAATTACAGTAAAAAAACACATCATATATTGTTCAGTCTAATTCTCAAACAAATTTTGTTTTAAGCTAAAATTAACGAAATTCTATAAAACCCAATTATTTAAATTATTAAAATAAAACCGAAATTTGCTGGATTTTAAAACAGATGATATTTTTGAAATAGTATACGCATTAATTTTTTTCTTTCTTTTTTTAAAAATTTTGAGAAAATGGAGCGATTCTTTTGCCAAAATTACAAAATTGGTACTAAAAATTTAATGTCTCAAAAATAAATTGAGATACAGCTTTGAAACAAATTGCACTTAAAAGTATATTTTTCTCTCTCTATGACGGTGTAAAAATTTAAAACGTACGATGTTTAGAAGTATAAAATTTGCAGTACCGAAAATTGCAAAATCGAAATTGCATGGGAAAGTGTTAAGCATTTTAATTTCTATTTTCTTTTTCATTTCAATTTTAAGAGAAAATGGAGTGCTCCTGTTGCCACAATGACTAAATTGTTACTAAAAACTATTAAAAAATTAATGTCTGAAAAATAAATTGATATACAGGTTTCAAACAAATTACATTTAAAAGTACATTTTTTTCTTCTATACGATGGTGTAAAAATTTAAAATGTGCGATGTTTGCAAATGTAAAATTTGCAGTAGCAAAAATTGCAAAACCGAAATTGCAGGGGAAAATGTTGCCATTCGCAAAATGATGTATGCGTTACGTGCAGATACTTTTGGCCTTTATAATATAAGAAATATTCCTTTTGTGGGGGAAAAGCATGCCAGGTAGTATGGATGTGAACGGTTTGGTGTATGACTGTAGTATAGTGTTATCTAACATTTTAAACGCTGTACTAAACTCCTCCTAACTTTTCGCAGAATGGATGTGCCAACTCCCATGAAAGGGATAGTAGGCTTTCTTTTAAAATTATATAGTTTTCCCCCTTAAGGAGTCGTACATCCCTATTTTTAGGTGCATTCGTAAGTATGTAAATACATAGCACCTATAGTCGTCATTCAGTCGTTCCGAATCGTTTGAAATTTAAAATGCACATTTATTATAAAATTTTGTCGAGTCATTTCAAATTTGATAAAATATCGGATGTATAGTTCACCTACAACAACAATCGAAAGTATTCAGTTACGTTACGGCCAATGAGGGAATTTTTTTAAAATGCATTTTAATGATGGTACACGCCTTCGAACATAATAAAATTGATAAGCATCTGTACGGAGGTGTACTAAATTAAAAAGAAAAACTAAAAAGAAAAAGCAAGTAGACTGTAAATTTAATGGAATGTTTATTTTTCTAAGAGTCGCTGCTTGTTGCAGTATTAGAGCTTGTTGCTAAGAGACTGTTTCTCTCAATCCACTGCGTCACACAACACGTGAGCAGGGTTACAGTAAATTGCCGATTGGCGTATAATTGGCGTGGGCTGTGTTTATCGCCAAGGCGATGTTACAAGAATACAATACAGAAGCGGAACATCCCGCCCGGCGTTGAAATATTTTTATATTTCAAGATACATATGCAATACAAGTAATAATACAATATGATACAGATTATAAGCAAAAATAAATAAATAAAATAAATAAACACAAATAATACATGAAAAATTAATACATAATAAAGCACATTTAAAGTTTAGGATCTATGATGTTGTCCTCAATGGGTAATATACTTATTTTTGAAATAGGTCGTTTAAAATTACCCTTAGCGGTACGAACTTCAACTACCCTGACTATCCCGTCCGCGCCTGGGAAAACCTTATTAATGCGGCCTAGTGACCAAGTGCAAATGGGTAATTGTGAGTCCTTAAGCAAAACTAGCATTCCTGGCAGAATATTAGGCTTTTTAAATAGCCACTTGTTTCTTTCTTGTAACTGGCTCAGATAATTATTCTGCCAACGTTTCCATATTAACTGCGTTAATTTTTGAGTCCTTTGCCATTTATTTAGCAAATTATCTTTGACCTCACTTAAATTGGGTTCTGGAATTAAATTAAGAGGCTTTCCTATGAGAAAGTGACCAGGAGTCAACACCTGAAGATCGTCAGGATCTGTTGACAAAGGACAAAGCGGTCGCGAATTTAAAATAGCCTCTATCTGTGGGATAACTGTCAGGAATTCCTCGATCGTGAGATGAGCTGAACCCACAGCTCTTTTTAAGTGGTATTTGAAAGATTTGACTCCTGCCTCCCAAAGGCCACCAAAATTTGGCGCCCTAGGAGGGGAGAACTTCCAGTTAATACCTTCAGAAGCTAAAAAGTTCGAAACTTCATCACTCGTAACAAGTCTACGTAAACGTTTTAGTTCTGCTGAAGCCCCAACGAAATTTGTAGCATTGTCGCTAAAGATTACAGAGCTTTTCCCACGACGAGCGAAGAATCTTTTTAGAGTCGCTATTATAGCCTCGGATGTCAAATCTGAGACAAAATCTAAGTGCACAGCTTTAGTAACCATACATACAAATATGGCAACATAGATTTTCTGAAAAGTACCCTTTCTTTGACCTTTATATTTTATTTCAAAAGGCCCACTTAAATCTAATCCCACATTTGAAAATGGGGAACTGGGCACTATTCTTTCAGGAGGGAGATCCCCCATCATTTGACTAGCCGTGATAGGTTTAATTTTAAAGCATTGTAAACATTCATGTAGAATTTTACGCGCAATATTTCTGCCACCAAGCGGCCAATATTTTTGACGCACTGTGTTCAAAAGAGCTTGGGGTCCTACATGAAAATCTCGTTTATGATAATATTGAAAAATTATTTTCGTCAAGCGACAGCTCGCCGGAAGTATAATGGGGTGTTTATGGTCAAAATTCAAATTTGATTTTGCTAATCTTCCTCCCACCCTCAATAAGCTATCTCCATCTAAAAAGGGATTTAAGAATTTTAACTTACTTGCGCGATGAACCGAAGATCCCGCTTGGAGGGCCGAAATTTCATTTTTGAAATACTTTACCTGTTCATTTTTTATTAAATAAACCTCTGCCTTTCTTAATTCCTCCAGCAACAGAGGGCCGGTTGCAGATGTTGCTTTTTTACATTTATGTATGAATCTGAAAATATAAGCTAAAATTCTAATTAATTTTTGGAAATTATTGCTAAGATTAATTAAATTATCACAGAAATTAGAGTCATTATGAATAGCGAATGTCAAGTTGCTGGGAGCTTTAAGCTCACTAGAATAATGTTCATCTTTAATGTCACTTATATTAGAGTCAGTTTTTGCTATTGTTTCTTCAAGAATTGAAAGAGGCGGGCCATGCCACCACAACTGGTTAGAAGACAGGTTTTCCACACTTGCACCTCTTGATATCAAGTCAGCTGGATTGTGTTCTGACGGAATATGAAACCATGGAAAGTTCTTAGTTTGTTCCTTAATTTGCACAACGCGGTTTCCCACAAACGTTTTCAGGAGATGAGGAGCAGTGTCTATCCAAGCTAAAGCAATAGTTGAATCAGAAAACAAATTGACTGAAGCTACTTGTTTGTCTAATGAATTTAAGACCTTGTTAGTGAGTTTAGCCAGAAGAAGACATGCTGACAGTTCGAGACGTGGCACTGTTATTACTTTGGTTGGACACACGCGGGATTTACTACATAATAAGTAACTGATGGTTTCACTAGAATTAGATGTTTGCATGTATATCACTGCGCCATAAGCCTTGGAAGACGCATCTGCGAAACCATTTAGCACCACTGATTGGTTCACAGCTAGGAAGCATCTTGGTACTTCAATGGATTCCAGTTCTTTAAGACTTTCGAGGAAGGTTTCCCATTGTTTGGCAACATGAGAGGGCAGCTTCTCATTCGACTCTATTTTAAGAAGCCATAGCTCCTGCATGAATATTTTTGCTTTAGCAATCACTGGTCCTAAGAGATCGAGAGGGTCATCTTGCAGAACTCCACCCTTACATAATAAATCGTTCAAAGATTTTCCATTGGTTGACTTGGCACTAGCGTCAAAAACGACGCGTAGTTTTGTGGTTTTACTAGAGGGTCGTAAAACGCCGTGATGTGGTAAGTAATAGCCATCATTAAAGTTCGTGTTTTCTTTTATTTCATGCATGTGATTTAAATCTCTATATTCTTTAATAAATTCAGTGTATAAATTTTTCATAACAGGATCTCGATCTAAACGTTGCCACAGAGAGTTTAATCTTTTCAAAGCAAGATTTTTGGAATTTCCCAAATCGGGTTCTAAAACCTGTGGTTTAAACGGCATCGTGACCACAAACCTACCATCCGGTTTTCTGAAGTGCGTTTTATCGAAGTGATCATTACAATATTCTAATTCCTCACTGTTACAGGGTTTTAAATTTTGCACTTCTTCAATTTCCCAAAAAGACTTCAAAGTGTCATTAAGTAAATCAAGATTTTTTGTTAAGAAACAATAATTATTATTATTATTATTTACTGTTTTGTCATAAATACACCCAGATACTAAATATCCAAAAATACTTGATTGCAAATATAAATTATTGCCTAACTTTATTTTTTCTTCATTTAAAAGAGAAAAATACAGTTCAGCACCGATAATTATCTCCACACTGCTTGGAATGTTAAATTTTTTATCCGCTAAACAAATATTTGCTGGAATTTTTAAATCTGATATGTTTATCTTTTTCGAGGGCGTGAAGTCACAAATGTTTGGAACGATTAATAACTCAATATCATAACTGGCACTATTCATTTTATTTGACAACTTCGATTTGATTCTAGATTTAATGTAAATAGGCAATTTATTTATTCCACTTACAGGAATATTTATTTTCTCCTTTTTCAAGCCTAATATTTGTGCTGCTTTAAATGTACAAAAACAATTCTGAGATGCGGAATCTAATATTGCCCTGAAAGGAATTTTGATGCCATTTACATCTGTCAAATAAATTATTGCAGTGCTAATTAAAACAGATTTATTATTATCATTTTCATATGAAAAAAATGAATGAGCAGTAGTTTCGTTTTGTGATAAATCTTTTGAAACAAAATTGCTATTTATTGTTTCATGTATTGGGAGATTGTTTATAGGATTGTTTACTGGTGTTGTATAATTATGTAATGATGAATGATGGCTTGCGCTCTTGCAAACATGACAAGTGCTTTTTGAATTACAATAATTAATGAGGTGGGCTGAACTTAAACAATTGAAGCAAAGTTTATTTTTCTTAACAAGGTTAATTCGCTCACTTAACTTCATATTTTTATATTTAACACAATGATATAAGGGGTGGTTTTCGGTTTTACAAATTACGCAACATTTACTTTGAGGTTTGCTTGTTTTTATGAATAAGGATTTTGCAGTATATTTAGAGGATACATTAGAACTTATACTATTTAAGATTTGACATCTTCGCTCAAGAAATTCTAAAAATTCATCAAAATTAGGCACCTCATTATCCTTTAATGTTAGTTCGTATTGTTTACGAGTTTCGTTATCTAGTTTATTTAGAATAATATTCAGCAAAATTGCGTTCGAGAAATTATCTCTATCATACTTTAAGATCTTTAAAGCCCTTAAATTTTTCTTCACGTTATCCAATAAAATGCGGAGATCCTTAGCGGATTCCTGTTTAATTACACAAAGATTTAAAATATTCTTTATATGACAATCTACCATAACTCTTTTATTCTCGTATCTTTGTTCTAACGCATTGAAAAGTGAAACATAATTTTCATCTGGTGTAAGCAAACTCCTCGCTTCACCAGTCAAAGCAGAACGCAAATAAAATAATTTTTCATTATCTTTTAAATTTGAATTATCATTAATAAGCTCGTTAAATGTACTTTTAAATACGGACCATTCTTCAATTCTGCCACTAAAAACCGGCAATATGACCCTAGGTAGCTTAATGCTAGACGTTTTAGCTTGGTCCTGTTCAATAGATTTTTTATTAGAATCAGTATTTTCATAATAAGCATTAATAGAGGATTTTAAGCTTACCTCTAGTTTTAGAATATCCTCGTCCAGTTGACTGAGTGCTTTTTCAATTTCTTCCAACTTTTCTTCCTCTATTATTCTATAATACTCTAGTTTAAGAGCTTCAAACTTTTCTTCTGTTTTCGACAGTAAATCCAGGTGGGCTTTCCATTCGGATAAATTAAATGTTTTTCCATCCGTTGCGTTAAATATTCTGGTGACTTGGGCCTTGATATTCCCTCGCCTTCTGTTCAATGCTTTTATCTCAGTTTCCGACATTATTCGTCTTGTTGACGAAATTCGATAAATGCAATATTTAATTCAATAGAAAAGACACTGATTCGTTCATACCTCCGGGTCGCTAGGACCAAATGTACGGAGGTGTACTAAATTAAAAAGAAAAACTAAATTAAAAAGAAAAAGCAAGTAGACTGTAAATTTAATGGAATGTTTATTTTTCTAAGAGTCGCTGCTTGTTGCAGTATTAGAGCTTGTTGCTAAGAGACTGTTTCTCTCAATCCACTGCGTCACACAACACGTGAGCAGGGTTACAGTAAATTGCCGATTGGCGTATAATTGGCGTGGGCTGTGTTTATCGCCAAGGCGATGTTACAAGAATACAATACAGAAGCGGAACAGCATCTATGAAATACATACCAAGATATATACATTCTGTAGAATCTTTGGTGAAAGAGTATTCAGAGAGATCCACTTACTACAACACACTAACATATTCCATAATATAATTCTATAGGGGAAAAATTTCTTATGGCACTTTTTAATTCTATTAAAGGTTTTATGAAAATTATATACAAGTTACTTTCTGGAAGCAGATATTATTTACTGGGACACTCAAAAGCTTTCGGCTACTATACTGCATCCGAAAACTGATTAAAAATAAATATTCAGGTCTTGGCGTAGTAGTAGTAGTAAACTTCGTTATAGTACAAACGCACATCATTTGCTACGCTTGACATGCAATTTTGATTTTTTTTTTTTTTTAACTTTGCGTTATAACTTAACTGTTTCTATATTAACGACTTAAAAGGTGTACCAAAATGATGAGGGAGAAAATAAAGTTTTTGCGTTGCTCATTGGAATAGTTTTTTGAAATTGACGACACGAGTCAATCAAAATTTTCCAATGTGGCTTGAGTAAGGGAAGTAACAAGAGTTAAGAATCGATCTGGTCATGTCTCTTTCAACTCAGAAGTTAAGCCTTGGTCACAATAGTTATAAATAACAGTTATATAAATGTTATAAATTAACCCTTTAAGCGTCCTGCAGAATTTTGCATGCTAGTTTAACGATTCATAAAATAAAAGCTACCGAATTTATTGATATGGGAATTTGTAGATATTTATCATATGCAATTACAAAATTAACATTAATATCAATTTTTAGTTAAACAATACCCATATTTCTAAATGTATAAAGCATGAACACCATTTCACCTTACACTACTTAGCTGTAAAATTTTAATTTAGAAGTGATTTGTAGATATTTTTTTGAATGAAGCCGTAGACACAATTTAATTGCACAAATGAAATCCATTCAGGGAAGAAAAGCATTCTTGTCGAGATTCACAGACTTGACTGGAAAAACAGAGTACGTGTTTTATTTATCCCTGTACAGAGGGGAAAACACTGGAATTAAGAATCATTAAAAACTAAACAGCAAAAATCAGAAGATAGTGTCAAATCAGAAACATTATGCCTATTATTCGGGATTATCTTAGTGCTTTGTTTCAGAAAAAAAGGAATCTTTAATGACCTAACATGATTTTACTATGTACAGTCGACACTCGTTATTTCGAATCTTCGCTTAATTAGAACTAAATATGAAGTCCCGAAATTTTCACTTGCAGAAACAACGTTAAAAATTTTCATCAATTCGAACTCATTTTCGCTTGACTTCGTTTCATTCGAAGTAACGAGAATTACGATTTTTCACTTTTCTCTCCTTTCTCAAGGATTTCAGATCATTTGAATAACTTTCTTTCTTTGATTTTTGTGAAAATTGTTCCAGACAAGTATACATATAATCCAATGCATTTGATATCCACTAGCTTAGTGCCCTGTCTGTCCATCAGTGACGCTTTAAATTTTTCGTGCATTGTGCTTGTTTCTAATCTTTTAATTTGTTTATGTATTTATACATTCTAATTTAATATCAAGACATATTCTAATGATAACAGACGAAATAAATTAAAAAAACTAACATTAATTCCTTTGTAATAGTACCCTATTAAGCATGTTTTCATTTCATATTTTCCATAATTCGAACATTTCTTGTGATACCGACGAGTTCGAATTAACAAGAGCCGACTGTACCTGAATAGAATTACACACTTTTAAACAATGTTCTGTTAATAGACGTCTGATTTTAAACAGAATTTATACTTGAACATTGTTTCCATCCAAGGGGTTGTAAATTTCGTTATGTCCTTCAACAGAGACTCTTAATTTGATGAATATGTTTTCTTGTTCGAAATTGTTCCTGCAGTAAAAGTTTGGCACGAACTGAAAATCGGTATGTTCATTTGCTTTCAATTTGCGTTTAAAGATTTATCGGATTTCATTCATCACGATAGAAATGCATTGTTGAAGTGCACAATGTTTAAGATCCAGGCAATTCTCCAGTGATTGGCGATGTCAGCTGAACAGCACGTATGTTTATTTTTAAAAAGTAATAGATATTATGAATGAAATCAATTTTTACAATTCGCCCAACAATAAACTAAATAAAATAATAAAAAGAATATTGCCCAGTTAATGTGGCATTGAGCTTACAGGCTACGCATACTAATTGTATATTAAAGCTTTAGACTTATCAGGCACAGTTTGCAATATAAACTGCCCCTTAAACTATTCAGGGATATGATTTATCATATAAAAAATCTGCATGAATAATACTAATCACGGAGAAGCCTCATCAGAATGGTCCTATATCTAAATTTTAAGCAAAAACTGATAGGTCTGCATGAAAAACCCATTTATATCAATTAAGGGTAGAGGCACGAGCCCCCCGTTGCCCCCTCTTTATACTTATTCAATGAACACCTTATACCAATCACGGAAGTGCCTCTTCAGAATGATTCTACATCTAAATTTTGAACGAAAACTGATAATTCCGCATGAAAAAAACATTTATATAAATTAAGGGGAGGGGCATTAGCCCCCGTTCCCCCTCTTATACATATCGAATGAACTCCAAAAACTAATCAGGGAAGCGCCTTATAAGAATATACATATAATGTTAAAACTGTTGTTAGCTTTCGTTTTTTCAAAACTAAAAACTAAAACAAAATCACTTCACTTTTTTTCATTTATGTATAAAAAACATTTCATATTTATTTACTTAGAACAGGTGTCACAAATAAAAAATTAAAAAGTTGACATGTTTCGGTTCATTCATAAGAACCGTATTCATAAGTGATTTGGGTTTTTAAATTATATTTATATCCAGTGTCATTTAGTTTTCTACTGATTTTATGTGTTATGAATACGGTTCTTATGAATGAACCGAAACATGTCAAATTTTTAATTTAATTTTTATTTGTGACACCTGTTCTAAGTAAATAAATATGAAATGTTTTTATACGTGAATATACATATATCCAAAATTTCAAGTGAATTGGATATTTTTATCATGAGTTATCGCCTTACGCACATACAGAACGGACGGGCAGATAAGCTTCCAAGGCTTTAATAGCCTATGAGCTAAAAACCTTTTTAGTATATTCATACGAGATCAATAGCAAAACATTTTCTTGTTATATTTGCAATTCTGATAATTTAAACGCATTTCTGTTTTATTTGTGAAATTTTTGTTCAGTTTCGATAAGAAAACAACTACTGGTTCTAGTGCAAACGGATTAAGCGTCCATATTTGGTTTTTAAGGCGATTAAAAAAAAAACTAGTCGTTGGGGGCCACCGTGATACTTACCCATCATGGATATGTAAATGAAAATAAAACATGTGAAACTATTTATACAATGCATTGCAATTCATAAACAAAATTTAAATATTGTTAATATACATAGTAATGCTATATTAAAGAACTGCTGATGTACCAATTTCGACAAATTATATAAAACGCCAAACTACTCAAGTAGTACCGAACTGCGTAAAAGAAACATCCTTATAACTCCAAAAATAATTCTATCAACTAATAATTAACTGCGTCGGATTAAGCATCTCATTTCCAATTAAAATATACTTCTGAATTGAAATTTGAATGAAATACAGGGTCATGAAAAATCGAAGAATGTGAAAAACAAGATTACAAATATCTCGGCAACTAATAATCCGATCGACTTCGTTCTATATGCAAAATGTGTGTTATTTTATTGCCTTTTACGTCCATTCCTTAGAACAAAATAATTCGAAAATTTTTATATACCTTTCATCAGAACGAATTTTTCGAAAGTCTGAAAAAAATAGTTCCGGATAATCGAGGTTGCTGATATTAAATAGGGTTCGTCCCATTCTTACATACTAACTACATACAAAATTTCAAGTCTCTATCTCAATTTTTTCGGGAGATAGAGCGTTTACAGACAGATGGACGGCAAAATTTTTTTTTCTAAAAATGTTTTTCGGAATCTCCACTATCTAAAACATGTAAATCCGTCAAAACATTTTTTTTCGATTTTCAAAACGATTGCAAGACTTACCCTATACTACGTATGATGGGTTAGTAAAAAGCTTGGAAATCGTTTTAAAAATCACAAGAACGTATACATTTTTATGATAATCAAACAAAACGTATTAGAGAGCACATTTTTGTTTTATTTTCAAATGTATACAAGTTGGAATTATGTGATGTATAAATGTGAACAAACAAAAGCAATTATTCAGACCGTTCCTAAGTTTAGGATGTCTGCGTTACTAACGAACTTCTTTTGACTGTATAATAAGGAAAAATTATCTGATATTTGATGACCATACGTATCTAAACGACAGTCCCCTAAATTCATCTTTGTGCGTCACACTTGAGTAATTTGGGGGTTACACATGTGAATCACGAATCGAAAGCTGACGTCACTTTGTTGTATAAAACGCCAAATTTAGCGATTAAAATTAAACAGCGTCAAAACTCGATTGAAATTGGGCAGAAATAGCCATAAACTTAAACTGTTTGTTTTTTGATATAAGAATTTTTATATTTATAATAAAGATAAAGTTAAATAAAGATCTTTAAGCTTCAAAAACATATTCACTCATGCACATCTTTTTTTTATCATCCTAATGAATTTGAAATATGTTTTCTAGTCAATAGTTCCCCCCCCCCCAAAAAAAAAAAAATAAAAATTTAATATTTAGTATTTTTTATTCACCATTTTTATTTTGACTAAATTTAATTCTTTCTATAAATATTAATAAGTCTACGTTACGTTTCTTGAGCTTGCGATTTATGAAAATTAACTAAATCTTGACTGATTTTAAGTTACAAGGGTGTTTAATATGGAGAGAAATGTATTAACTTTGTTTTGCTGAATTACGGCCATTTCATGAAGTGCAGATAGTTAGTCGTACACTGCATTCTAGCAAAACTTAAAAAGAAAAAAATGTGCACATGAAATGTTATGCTTGTTTTAACCCTTTCAGCGTCGTGCAAATGGATAAAATTGCAATGTTGTTTTCTCTTCCTATTGGTTTAAATGCTAAGAAAATGACTCTTTCACTATTATATGAAAAAAAACTGAATTTGAAATCTGAATGTAATCCTCGAGAGTATTAATAATTTTAAAATTCGTTAAATCTACAGAATTAACTATCATATATATTGCAGTGAACCCTG
Source organism: Maratus speculifer (assembly GCA_964019185.1). Taxonomy (NCBI): domain Eukaryota; kingdom Metazoa; phylum Arthropoda; class Arachnida; order Araneae; family Salticidae; genus Maratus; species Maratus speculifer. The sequence goes on along the minus strand of OZ025298.1, from coordinate 405,597 downwards.
GAGCTTAGTGAACTGAATATTGCGTTCCAAACACAGTGGCGGATAAAAGGGGAAGGTCACGGGGGGGTCATGACCCCCCCCCTCTGAACGAAGAAAAATTTTAAAGGAAATTTTAAAAGTGAAATATATATATATTTTTTTTTATCCCTTGCTTAACAATTAAAATCTTTCTAACTCTTTAAAAGTTGTACTTAAACCCAACGTAGGTAATTTCTGACATATCCATGAAGTATTCTTTATCTTAGATGCAAGATGCATTTATTCAGTGTAAACGTGATTAACGTTTTCCATTTTTCAATAAAGGCAATAATCTTGGGCGAAATCTCCTAAAAATCCCTATAAATTGTAGAATTTTAAACTGAATTTTAGGCCGTGATAGCCAATTGTTCCCTCATGACGGCTTTTTTCAACTGTCAAATCCTAAAAATTTGTCTAAAATGTTCAATTTCTTGAATGATTGTTTAATTTTATATGAAAACGGAAAAATCTTCAATTTCTTGGCATCTGAATAAAATATTTATATTTATAGGAATATTTATGCATCTTTTTTGTTACGAATGAAATTAACTTCCCAAAAGTATCAGAAACTTAGCTATTTTGGATGTGAGGACAATCTTCAATGTAAAAATTGCTTATCAAGAGACGTGACCCCCCCCCCCCTCTTCCTAAAAAAAAAAAAAAAAAAAAAAAAAAAAAAAAAAAAAGAGCTATGACCCACACACCCTCTAAAAGGAGGGCCTTGTCCAAACACTTGGAGGGTTAGTTTGTTTTTCGACATCTCTTTGAAGCCCTACCGCTTCCTTGAATTTACAAGATCTCTTGTCGAACACAAATTCTCTGAAAATTGTAGATAAAGTCAGACAATCCCTGGAATAGCGGTGTCTGTGAATTTTATTTCATTCATCTACCTAAAAGTGTAGAAACTAAAAAAAAAAAAAAACTTTTCGTTTTTCAGGAAGTGAGAAAACTTTTTCAGGCTGTGTTAGAGCACAGAGATCAATGTACTACCGTCATCTCGTCGTATAATACGGCGAGCTAACTACCTGTTCCAATACATTGAATCAGGCGGTCTGCCCATGAGTACAATGCCAAAGATTTTCCGACGAAAATCTTTGGCAAAACATAGATTTTTTTCCATAGGATAGTATAGGGTAGATATTTTCAAATTGAATTTTCTTTTAAAATTAAGATGAAATTGCTATAATTTTCACTGATATGTATTCTTTTACTAAAAATCCATTGATTTTACTTAAATTCATAGCAAATTTTCAATTTGATATTGGTTAAAAAGGAAATTTTAGTTTAACTCAACAAAAAATAAAGAAACGTGCTCAGTGTTCTAGAGGCTTAATGAGCATTTCGTGAACACAACTGCCACCTGGTGATTGGATTTTAGCTGCACCCTCTTCTACTTTCGGTGATGGGTAGAAATGTTTAAACCTCATAGAACGGAAGCCATGACTTAAAAATTGCCAAATTTTCAACTATGCCACTTTGACAGCAAAAGCGCGATGTGATTTTGCAATTTGCAAATGACTGTCCCCCCCCCCCCTTATAGAGAGGAATTGATATTTTACACAGACTCGTAAAGTGACAATTCAAATTTTATTTCTGCTGCATTGCTTTAAATATTTCACGAACGAAATTTAGTGCTATTTTGTAATTTTTCATGAGTGGCATGGCACAACTTTTACTGTCATTGCATTTTTTTTTTTTTTCTACACAACGATGTAATGTAGAGGTCTGCACGGGCCGAAATTTCCAGGCCCGAGCCCGGCCCGAAAGTTAAAATTTCGGCCCGGGCCCGGCTCGGCCCGAACGAAAAAAATATTGGCCCGACCCGGCCCGGCCCGAAAGTTAAAATTTCGGCCCGAGCGAAAAAAATATTGGCCCGACCCGGCCCGGCCCGAAAGTTAAAATTTCGGCCCGAGCTCGGCCCGGTCCGGAAAAAAGTTTAAAATTCGGCCCGAACCCGGCCCGGCTCAAGTGAATTTCTACAGAACATTGATCTTTAATCTTATAGAAGAGTTCTGACCAAAAAAAAATATATATTAGTCTCTTTTTTTTTTTTATGTTTAGAATCTCCATTTATGCAGAAGTGCCGTAGGCTGCGATATTTACGCTTTTAAATGAATCTTTGTTGTATGTAAATGTTTCAGTTATCACTAGTATTATTAATCCATATTCCCTGTAATGGAAACAAAAAGTCGAAAAAGCGGTATATGGTAAAATTTCCAAAGACGAAATCGCTTTGGAACGAAAAAAAAATACATTCCTTTCTTAACAGATGTAAATGTTTAATATATTTTTTCCTCCCGTCAGTGGCGTAGCTAAGGGGGGGGGCGTCCGCCCCGGGCGCCGAGGCCTAGGGGCGCCAAATTGAGAGAAATTGTTATATATCTATACTAGCAGTTACCCATGACTTCGTTCACATAACATTTAAAGAAGAAATAATTGATCAATCAAGCAAAAAATTTCGATGATGAAAAGCGTGTGTAATTAACTTTTTATCGCGAATTTATGGTAAAAAACTTCTGATAATCCTTATTTGCTAATTTGTTTGCTGGTTAAAATTTTCCTTTCAGCGATTAATACTAATAGATAAAAACATTCTTGAATTCTTTTGTTCAGCCCTGTAGTTTTCCAAGTGCCTTTAATACACGAAAGTATCTTTCTAGAATTTAGTTCAAACGAAAACATTTCTTATGACCACATAAATTACATTTTCAGAAATTATCATCCTAAGACAACTTTGTATCCAGGTCTTTGCGGGACCCTGTATATCATTTTTTATATATACTACAAACATTTCTTAGTTTACTAAATGCAGTTCAAAATAAAAATGCAGGTTTTATTTAAAAACCACCTTTAAGTAAATTACGCTCATATTCAGTAACCTCTCCGAGATCTTTTGTGTAACCCTATATATCTAAATTTAACTATTTATACTATTACCATTTATACTCGCCATTTAATATGCATACATTTAGCGAAACTTAAAAGCACATATCATAATTCAAAATGCATTTCATCCATGCAACAGTCATCATCCATCATATACAGTACTTCGAATAGAATATATAATATTTGAAATCGTTTGTGTGTTCCTGTAAATGCTATGCACTTCATATTATGCGTGAAATAACTCACATTAAACCTCAGCAATGTATATCAATTTGATTATACATGACATCGTTTACCATAATTAAAATATGTCTGAAATTGTTCCTCTTTTTATTCTTATGCAATGGAATTCTTCGGTGTAACCCTGTAAATGAATAATAAGTCTCCTTTTAACTACATACTTTACAAAAGCATATTTTAGTGCACTTTGTAAATGCATGTAAATTTGAATATGTTTCACAGGGTGTAACATCGTTAAATTTAATTAAAACGATTTTCCCCATAATGCCGTAATGTAAGGAAATTTTTTGACAATCCTTGTAAATAAACTAATCATGGTAGAAACTTTATTTTCAATAGGTATTCGTGCTAGGTAAACGTTAAGAACATCCAAAAATTTCATGGAAATCGGAGTACATTTACGAAAGTTAGAAAGCGACCAGACAGACAGACAAACCGAAATCATAATAACTTTTCAACTTTGTTCGAAAGTGTTAAAAAATCGAGCCAAAAATATATTAATCAGTAGTTTCATTTTCAGCCTTTTCCCCACAAAAAATTTCTTCCATTGATAATTATGAGTTTTGAATAAAAATATTCATTTGTATGTAACTTATCTATACATATAATAAAACAGTAGGACCCGGTGTGTCTGTACATTGAAGATAATTGACAAAAATGGAGTCAGGGCGATAAAAGAAAACCAATGAAACACAAAAAATTTTTTTTTGAATTTTTTGTCTGTCTGTCTGTCTGTCTGTCTGTTTGTTCGAGGTTATCTTCGTAACTACTGAATGGATTTTTATGCGGTTTTCACTAATGAAGAATGCACACTCCCGGGCAGTGTTTAGGCTTTGTTTCATCAAAATCGGACAACAGACAAAAAAGTAACAAAAAGAAACAAAAGAAACTATTAGGTGCGCTGCTCACGTTTTTTAGTACATAACGTTTTTTAGTACATATAAAATCCAATAGATGTCACTGTGCGATTTTAAAACGCGCTATCGTTATGTTTTCGCCAGTCTACTTAAGTATGAGAAAGTTTCAAGCTGGCTGTCGTTCCATGTGGTTTAGTCGGTAGAACGTCAGTGCGCCATACTGATGGCCCGGGTTCGATTCCCAGCATGGAATTTTTTTTCACTATGTTGGCATTAACGCCTATAAGCAATTAAAAGAATTTGAAATATTGTATTCAAGGCGAATTTTCTCTCTGGGAAAATTTCCTTGCATTAATATGTCAGTGTAATTTTTTTTTCGATTTAATTTTTTTTTTCGAAACTTTGTTTTTTTTAAAAAATTACAGTAAATATTTGATATTTCCCAACGTTTTTTGAATGATCGACTTGCTTTTTTTTTTTTTTTTTTAATGTATGTCTGAACCTTATCTAACTACTTCTTCAAGATTTCTTTAGATAAACCGACCAGCGTAGCGGGCGAAGGCCGCTAGTTAATTAATATAAGTAAAAAATATTCCTGATTCATTTTAAATATGACGTCATTATTTATCTCGCTCCATTAGCTACTGATATTCATACTCCTTGTATTTTTAACGACTGCTATAAAGTACCTGTATTATTTGAACTATGACGTCACATTTTCATAAGTGAACCATTTTATTAAAAATATAATTCTTTTTCATTCTTTTTACTTTTAATTTATGTCGCCATATTTTACACAAAAATTCCCATTAACTAAACAAATATCCTTGTTAAATATATTATAAAAAATACACCTTTTATTTTTTATTTCAAACATGACGTCAGATTTATTTTCTTTTAAATTATTTTATTATAGTTTTTCGCATAGAAGTTTTTTATTAAAAGTTCATTGCCGCTGAAAAATTATTCCAATTTTTCATTTTCTTGGCAACAGGAAAGGAAAATGGTTAAATTTTATCTGAAAAATGCCTATTGATTTTGTATGAAAAATAATTAAATTTTCAATTATTAAGGAAAATATTTGAATAATATAAATAAAGATTAGCCTATGTCCATTCCACTCCTATAATCTATACATATGCAAAGATTCAAAGACATTAATCCATCCGTTTTGGAGCCAAGTTCATTCCAATTTTCGGACACACTTTCACATTTATAATATATATAAGGATATAAGGATATAAGGATTGGGGTGGGGGCGCAAAATTTCTTGCTGGCCCCGGGCGCCAAAAAACATAGCTACGCTACTGCCTCCTGTATTGTTGTATTTATTTTGCATGGATGAACATTTTAAAAGAAACTTTCAGTTTTCAGTTTAAAAGAAAATTCCGTCATAATCATGTTTTTTCTTTTGTGTGTGTGTGTGTGTTTAATTCTATTTTAAAACGCCTAGTAATCTACGATTCTTTAAAAGGAATAAATTCTAATGTTTAATTGTAGAATAATGACGGCTTAAAAGTATGCCTTTTTTGCAAATATTTTTGGACAAAGCCAAATATTACTGATTTATAAAAAGTCGAGAAAAGGATTTTCATATAGGAAGATTCAATAGGAACTAATTATTTTGGTCCATGAAAACAAGGAAGAATGGAATCAGTCTCCGCTTCGTACGAAAAAAATAGTTAGGCCCGGCCCGTCCAGCAAAAAAATTAAGGCCCGAGCCCGGCCCGGCCCGAAAGATTAGTGACTAGGCCCGGCCCGAGTCTTCAGAAGTAAGGCCCGAGCCCAGCCCGGCCCGAATGCCATTATTGGAAATCGGCCCGAACCGGGGCCGGGCCGGGCTCGGGCATCGGGCCGCGGCCCGGCCCGTGCAGACCTCTAAATGTCCCTCTGTAGCTTTCTGAAGCAAATAATCTACTTTTATCTCTGGATGTAAAAAAAAGAATTGGATTGCCAGCCATTTCGAATGAAAACAATTTGTTTCTCCCCTTTTGATAAATTTATTTTTCTGAAAAAAAGTCAAAAATAAAATGCTTTTAAGAAATGGTAGTATTGTGCAATAAATTTACATACATCATGGTTCACATTGCTTGCTAAATGAAATAGGGGAGATTCGTTTGTATGATTCATTTAAAAAGGTGCTTAAAATATACATAAGATCTTTAAAAAAAAAAAGCGCTTTCAACTTTAATACAGTCATCATAAATGTGGGGGGGGGGGGGTTGTACACTAGTCTATTTAAAAGGAAGGGAGGGAGATAGGGTAGAGGATAATTATGTTTCAAAATCACTAAAGATATTTAATATCCCGTAGCAGATCTTGGAAATATTGCAGGACAATTTATTGTTGCAAGTATTGAGTTAAAATTTCCAGAGATTCTCTGATTAGTGTAGTCCTTTGAAGTGATTCTTGAATGACTGAAATGTTAATGGTTTGCTTTTTGGCTTCATCTTGATAGAGTTGTAGGGGGCTTAAATCTGTTTTATATCTGTCCTAAGTTCTTTTGAGTCCGTCTGTAATTTTTCTAGTAGTTATGTCTTTGCTCTGTTTTTTCAGTTCTTTCTGATTTACTTTGCCTCTGTTTAAGGTATCCTATAGGTGCCTGAAGTTTTGTCGACAGGGGTTATCTATTTTTCGGTGTGCAAGACCTTAAATTTTGGCAGATGGTTTTGCGGTTACGTCGATGTATTCCCTTAATGCATAGCTCGTTCTATCCAATAACTGAGGTATATATTTGAAAGTGTGAAATTTGTGATTCTTTTTTATGCTACTTTTAGTTAAACCTCTCTGTTGAGCATTAAAAATTTATCGATACATTGAAAGCGGGGAACAACTTTCTATAGAAGTCTTTTGATAGTTAAGTCTTTCTGCTTGTAGGTAATTCCACGTACTAAATTCTATAGCTTTTTTTTTTATATACAACTTACAAGCTGCAGATTCGTATTTAAATTGGACATAGCTTTACTGTAAAGTATAGCAAACTACAGGGTTTCATGTAATTTTATTTTCTATCAATTTGGCATTTTGTATAATCTTATTAATTCTACATCTAAAAACGGTAATTAAATATCTCTTACGATTTTGAAATAATTATATTAGCGTTCCCTTCCCTCCTTTTGAAATGGACTTGCCTAAGATTACAGAAATTTCTTGGCTGAGAATAGTTTCCACAAAATACACTAGAAAAATTTAATATTATATGGACCTTCATCTCTGAAAAAATCTCATTATTCAAAGAGTTGTTGACATTCCTGCTGTACACTTTTATTTTCAATCGCTTGCATCATTTTTACTATTCATCACTCTTTAACTGCTTCCAAAATTTTCTTTTCTGAGGTATCCCAATCATCAAACCTCGGAATGAGCCTTTCCAAGGTATGTATATATTTTACTATATTTAATAAAAGCATTTCTTTCATTTATGGCTGAAACACAGATTTAACGATTGTCTAGCATCCGACTTGGCGGCTATGCAAGAAATTCAGATTCTATAAATGTAAATATTCAAATCCAGTGTAAGCAAATAATACTACAACTAAATAATTTAATAATGTATCAAATAATATAACCCATAATCTAAGTGAATAATGTAACAAAAATAACTTAACGAAATCGCAGTTTTGAATATGACGCCGAGTAATCTTCTAAAGTCGTTAATTCTAAAATGATCAAGTCATTTTTAACTGTGAGAGAAAAATTTGTTGCGATTAGTTGGTATGTTTAATAAATAAACTCATAAGGAAATAGTCCCATTTTCGAATTTGGACTTTGCCATCGCTCCAGGTTTCTACCAAACGTGGTACAAAAATGTGCAAAGCAGCCGACACCTGAATGCAAACATTTTGTGGAAACATTTGGCCGCTGAACGAGTTTTTTTTTTCCAGTGAAAATTTTCTGCATCTGCACAATTTTTAAGCAAGTCTCGCGATTTTTTCAAAGTGGGGTCAAACTTTTAAAATATTAAGTTTACAGATTAAATTTTTGTGTCAAATTTTTCGCTGGTTTCATATATGTAAATTGCGTTGATGAATTGCCGAAATAATTTTTCAAAAGCTAGGGGACTCTGTCCCCTATAAGCTGCGCTCATCAACTGCCGTCAGACCTCTAAAAATCCGTTAATTCGATAAAAAAAATTAAATTATAATTTAAAAAAGAAATAAAAAAAAGTAAATTGCCCTATAAATGTGTGTGTTTTTTAGAAGGGCTTTAAGGCCGAATGAGCTGCTGCTGTTTATGTATTTGATTAAAGGAGATTATTTAAACATTTCAGAATTGACTAATATAAAATTAACTTAGTCTACAGAATCTTAGCTTCAACATATTTTTAACGTTGTTAACAAGGTGATGGTTTCAAATTAAGTATTCTTAAATACAAGTTTATTTAAAATTTCTAATTTTCATCAAACTTTTTTCCTTTTTGTAATATTCACGGGAAATTATTTTTATTATTAGCATGAAAATATTATTATTCACACTATCTTAATTTATTTTTAAAATCTGACGTAATTTTTCTCCATTTTAAGATTTTTAACGCATAATACTGAATTTTTTTACAAATTGCTTAAAATTCACTGGTAAATAGTTTTTACGTCAATTTTCTTCCTGATTTTAAAATGCAATGTTAATTTAACTTCAATTTGAAAGATTTTTCTATTTACAATAGTCATGTGTCAATAAATTTGTAATTTAAAGGAACTTTTATTCTTTGAACTGTTCTAAGAGTTGGAACAGCTTAAAATAATCTTTTTAAAATAGGCGGTTCTGCCCCCTGTGAGCTATGCTCGTCAACCCCCATTAAGAAACTGCAAACTCTAAAAATACGCTGATTTAACCGGTATATGAAAATATATTTTGAAGTATATATATATTTTTTAAGTATATTTTTTATAAATGGGTTTCCATTCATTTCCCTTTGATTGTGGAATTTTAAGGTCTAATCAGCATCTATTGGCCATTCACTTGATTGATTAAACAAGATCAGTTAAAGGTATGTATATATATATTTAAGTAAGACACTTTAAATGCATTGTTTAAATCTGGTGTAACTTGATTGTAACTGTGTATAACTGTAAATTTTTCTTTCTCTTTTTGATAATCACGTAAAAATACATTTGTTGCTTGAAATGATGTCTTGGAATTCACAACGATACTTAGATATATCAAAATATAAATAATTTTCTCGTCTGCATATATTTTTTATTTTTAGATATTTCTCAATATAACTGGTCACCGTAAATATGACGTATTTTTTACTTTTTGCTTTTAATGCACATTCAGCAGATGAAAATGCTTAAAAGATTTTATTGAAAAAAAATTTAACTTCATTACATACGTCATCAGTAATGTGCTATTAAGATAATGAAATTAGTAAGTTATTAAGTGAGGTTTTGATCTTTAATTTTACGTTATAAAAAGTCAACAAAAATGACGTCGCAATGACTCGATTATAATTCAATGAAATCTAAAAATGACATCTTTTCACCGTCGCAAAAATATACTCTTCATAGTTATATTCACTATTTTGAATACGTTTTAACGTGCAATTGATTTTTAATAAGTGTATTCCCGAATTTTATCTCACGTTTGCCTGTTACAATTTTGCATGAAATACAAATTTATTTTTAATATGACATCATCTTAACTTACTGAAGAAAAGAACGTCTGTGTCAACGGAACGAAAACAATAGAATGTAAGAGCTTCATGAGTAAAAATGCATTATTCTAAATTTGGCACCATTTCTTCTTTAAAATTTTTTAAATAGTTGATTTTGTAATACGATAATGGCACCCGTAATGATATTTTGATATCCCATTTTTTTCATTTATCTCTTAAAGAATCAAAGTTACCCGTGGCCACCAATGAAAAGAAACTTCATGGAACAACTTTTAAAAATAAAACATAAAAATGGGATTATTTTTTTTAAGCGAGTACGGGCACATCTTCAAATAATGCTCTTTTTAAAAAATATATGAATTGAATTTAGTAGAAAACTGTAGCCAAATGATTAAAAAAACCCAGCTTAATCTTATAAATAAAGTGTTTGACTATTTTAAATATGACGCAATTTGTTTTTCATTTATGGCGGTTAACTCTTTTTATTGAATACATTATTTTAATTTTCTTTCTCTTTAAATAAATGCAATTTTATGACGTAAACTAGTATTTTCCCACCCTTCACTCTTAATTATTTCTCATTTGAAAGTTGTTTTTTCTGTTTGTGATAGTCGTGTGTAAATATAAAATTTTAATTCGAAGGAAATATTTAATATTCTTTGATCATTTGGTAACAATTTAAAATAACCTTTTTCAAAATGTGTAAGAAAAATGTCACTTGGAATACTAAAAATTTGAACTTAAAATGATAATTGATTTCCAAAAAGTGTGTCGAATTAAAAACAAATTCAATCTGCACACCTGAAACTTCTAATGTATAAAAAGATCTAAAAATGTTTAAATGCCTATGTATAGTTTTTGCTCCTATAAAACTCTTTTAATAAACCAATTCTGACCCACTTAACATTAAATATCTCTTAAAATAGTTCGATTAAGAAACTATCCGCATCAGCGTATTTATCGATTATTTTTCAATACCATCAATTTTCCTATTTTTGTGTGCAGTAGTTTTCTTAATATCAATGAAGAAATACCCTAGACTGCAAAAAAAATTTACTTTCAGTGGTAGTGACAGCGTAAGTTATGTTTTTTAGAATAGAGAGATACATAAAAAATCTCTCGATGCTGAAAATTTGAATTTAAATGCACATAAACTCTCAAAAAAGTCTGCCCACCCGGAACTTCTAATCTTTAAAATGATCTAAACGAAAATAAATTCCTACGTATAGTTTTTGCTATTATAAAACTTTTTTTGAATAGAAAAATTTTGACCCATTTTAACATTAAATATCTCTTTAAATAATTATTCAATTTAAAAACTCTCTGCACCAACTTGTTTATCAAACCTTTCGCTATAGTGCTACCCAGATATACACAAAAAAATATGTTGTCAGCGGTTGTTAGTTACATTTTAGGAAAGAGAGATTAATATGAAAAGATCGTTTTAATTCCGGTAGCCTCTGACATTGTTAAAAAGGCGGGATTATTTGAGAAGCAAATAAAGGTGAAAAATGATGCAGCTTAATAAACCCTTACTTTCGAATATTATTTTTTATAAAAACCTTTTTAATTATTGCTTAATCTCAAACTTTAGGATAACTTATAACATGTGATAAAAATTTAAAAAAAAGAATGCAGCGTCAAGAACCACTATTTTCCAATAGTAATTTCTATAAAAACTTTATTTCTGTCGTCAAAACACCACATCCTCGAAACGCGAATTTGTTAAAATTTAAAAAAAATTCTGAGAAATTTGAAAGTGAAGGACATCTTATAACATATGATAAAAATGTATATAAAAAATGCCCCGTGAAATATCAGAATTTTCGAATAGCAATTTTTCTAAAAATCTTAAATTCTGGTTTAATCTGTTTAAAACTTTTATGATAACTTTTAACACATGTTAAAGTTGCATCAAAAAGGCCTGGTCTAATACCATCGAATGGTAATTTTTGATAAAATCTTAAATCCATGCTTTAAAGCACCATTACCTAGTGTAATATGTGATGAGATAAGCAGCGCGTTTTCCATAACACATGATAGAAATTTACAAAAAAGAGTATCGCGTCAAACACAGCTATTTTCAAATAGTCATTTTTATAAAAATCTTACATTCTTGCTGGATCTGTTTGAAACTTTAAGATAATTTACTACTAATGATATAAATTTATTAAAAAAAAGACACATTCAAATATCACTATTTTCGAATAGTAATTTTTGCAAAAATTTTAATTCTTGTTTTAAACCGCCACCACCTCGACTAATGTATCTACGGATAGATTGTTTGACGAAGTTTCGTTTGAATACAGTTTTGTTAAGAATATACTTCGCAGCACGCCTGCTATACAGTGGTGTTCGTGGTATATTCGCTTTGGAATTTGCGTAGGAATTAGAGATTCATTTGAGAGAAGGGCGTGCACAGCACACCTGCTACAAGCAGCGGGGACCTAGAATGACGATGTTTTGGTCCTGTATTTGAGTATAAAGTAGAGATCCGATTGAAAGAAAAGCCCCAATGTAGTGAATTACGCCTATTACATGGTGCTGTAGGCAGCGGTGACCAGGTTTCTTTCGGTTCCGCATTTCTTCGGAACTACGATTCAAATTTCAGGTTCGTTTAAGAATATTATTACGGGACCGAGCAAAGAAAGTTAGTTTATTATATTGTATTTAAAAATTCATTTTTATTAAATAGTGCTGTAAAACTTAAGAAAACTACATAATGACAAAAGTTTTGCAGCTGTAAATCTGATGTATTGGTAGGCTTTAAAAAAAAATCTGTGTTTAAACTGGGATGTTTCATTATCATTGCAATGCTTTACTAATATTGCAAAAAGTATAGTTTTTGTTTGTAAGAAGTTATTACAAAGCTAATTTAAAAAATATTGGTGACAACATGCTGATAGTCATTGCTACTCTAGTATAGGCCAAATTTTATGTCGATAATACAATAACCATGAATAATAATGGTTAAATTTAATTTCTAAAATTAAAATTCCTTCGCCTTTGCTAGGGATAAAAGCTGCGGTTTCTTGCTAAACTAATTTTTTTTATTATATAATATATGTATAGCAATCTATAGATCAAATACAGGGCTGATCAAAAGAATTTAGCTATGGAAGGCCACTGCTGAAAACAATTTTCAAATGTTTATTATTTATGTCAAATCGTTATTTAAGAAATATGTTAAGTGTAAAAAAATCTAAGTTTTGTCAAAGATTTTAGGAAATGTTGGAAAGTGTTTCATAAATTATGCTTAATGAATGTTTTTTTTCTTCTAAAAATCACCTTTAATCACACTGAAAGCAGGGGTGTGCCGAGCGCGGGAGGTGTTGGGGGTGTAACCCCCCCCACACACACACACACACACACTTATTTGGAAGAGTTTGTAAAATTTAGAATAGTCGGAAAGTTAACACACCCTGTAAAAAGTCTCCTCTCCCGTCATCAGTATCATTTCAATTATTTGTTGTCTGTCTTTAAACGGGAAAAGAAAAAACTTCTCACGGAACATTGTGTATGATTCTGTGTGGGAGGGGTTGTCAGAGAGTGAGGTGATATATAGAGAGAGAATCACGTTTATGAGAATTTGAGACTTTCGTGAAAGGAAGGGGGGGGGGGTGTCGCAATCTCTATTGTAAGTTTTCCCATGTAGCATCTTTAATTGCTCCTTTCTGCTATGGATTGATTCTTAAAATTTGGTGACCTCTTGATGATCTCTGGATTTGGCGCTAATTAATTAAGGTTGCTGCATTTAAAAGATGAAGTCACGGAACAGATGAATCCATATCTGGAATACAGCGACCATCTGGATGCCGCATTTTGTTTTGCTTGTTCACTTTGCTCCGATGGCCCGGGGACTGAAAATGCAGAAGAATTTTGGATCAGTGTTGGTATTCGTGTATGGCATAAGATGAAAGGCCCAGGAAAAAACAGTAAAGGCAGGTTAATGGCTCCTTTTACGAGCAATGCTCATAGAGCTGCAGTTTATAAATTAGATAATTTGGCTCAAAAAAGTAAGCACGTTGACAATTTTCTAGTCAATGTAGCGAGGCAGCAGCTAACACAGAGCAAATCAGTCTAAGAAACAGAGAGATTATTAATATATTTCTAGACCGCACCAGATATCTAAGTCGGTCACAAGAAAGCGACAGTGGTAACTACATTCAGCTCATTAGATTAATGGCCAGGTGGATTCCAACTTTAAAGAATTGGATTGATGCATACCATGTATTCACCCATACCATGCCATCTATCTTAGTAATAAGTCGCAAAACGACTTTATTGGGTTTCTTGGATCACGTGTCTGTGAAAAATAGTTGCAAATGTCAAAAATTGTGGATTTTTTAGCGTTATGGCTGATAGCACACCCGATCTCTCATCTTGGCCATCTCTCAATTATAATCCGATACATGACCCCAAAGTTTCAGCCAGAAGAAAAGTTTTTAAAACTAAAAAATTACCTGGATAAAACAGGCTAAGCTTATTTCTGAAATTCTGCAGTCAGTTGGAATATCGCCTTCCCAAGCTCGTGCACAGTCTCCGATACCACGTCATCTATGTCTGGCCGCATTTTAGGCTGTCAATCAAACTGGCTGGTAGATCTATTTTATACATACCCTGTCTTGCGCATAAAGTGAATTTTCATTATTAGTGAATAATGCGTGCGAAGAAAGCAATATAATAAAATTTTTCTACGACAGTATTCAGGATCTCTATAACTTCTTTTCATTGAGTACAAAAAAAAGATTCGGCATACTGAGAGAGAAAATGGAAGTTCTTCAGAAGAGAAATCTTTGAATCTTGAAATCTTTGTCTAAGACAAGATGAACTATGCAAGCGGATTCAGTCATCGTCCTATGATGCCCTCATCCATACTCTGCAAATTATTTCTGTCGACATGAAGGTTGACAAGGATATTCGAGCTAAGGCGGCAGGGTTAAGAAGTAAAATTATGTCATACGATTTCATTGTTTCTTTACTTGCAATGAAAACAACTATGTTTAAGACCAAGTTAGCAACAGAGCAATTGCAACATGAAGACCTGACATTTTAGATATAATGTAGAATTTTCCGACATAATTCAGAAAACTCGCGAAACTCCGGAATGTTGAAGCAGCAGCAATAATGAACATCTTTAAGGGAGCTGACAACACCTGCGATACACATGGAATAAATAAAGATTATGAGTTCAATTTGCAGCACAGGCGACGGAGGCCTCCATCGAAGATTGGCGAAAATCCTGAAACTGCAGTTCAATTTACACGAGAAAATTATTTTAAAGCAGAAATTTTGATAGATCGGCTTACAGCTGCATTTGGAGACATTCATAAGTTGGTATTTGAGAAAATTAAACTACTGGCTTTTCTCCTTCCATTTAGGATAAAGTATAGCTCCACAGAGAACATTTCTAAACTAGGTCAATTATTTCCTGATGATCTCAAAGATGTAGATAACTTGGAATATGAAATTGATCTCATGTCCTCAGAAATAGCCAGTTCTGAATCGGATACAATTGGCGCAGCAGCGCGAACACTTGTGCGGAAGGCTCATTTGTATCCTACCTTTCTTGGGCCTACAAGTTGGCCTTAATAATTCCAGTAACTGTGGCAAGTAATGAAAGAAGTTTCAGTAGGTTAAAGTTAATTAAAAATTACTTGCATACGACTATGTCGGAAGAGTGACTGGGCAAGCTAATGCTATTAACCTGTGAAGAAGACATAACTTGACACGTTGGATTTAGACAGTGTAGCTGCAAAATGTGTCTATTCTAGAGAATAGAGGGTGATAACTTAAAAATGTAGAAGGATAATTTTTAGTCTCTTATACTAATATATATCTTATTTTTAGCAAGCAAGATTTGTCTTTTTTATGTATTTTAAAATTTATACACTTACATTACAAAACAGCATGCGGTTTTATTTATAGAAACATAAATTCCCAAGTACTTCAACATTCTTAAATTGTTACTTTTGAGAACAGGTTAACGTACGGTACATCCGTACACATTTCCTTTTAAATCATAAGCAGAATCCTAATTAAAAACAGGATTCTCAACTCTATACTTATATAGTAAAATAATTTTTAAAAAATTACACATACTGAATAACAGCATTTAATTTCGACTGTTACTAAGGAGAATGCAGGTTAAGACTTTTAGTGATTTTTACACAGTATTGTAGAACAGTTGACTCCGTCGCTGAGGGGTGGGAGATATCACAAAGCCTTTCTCCCCCCCCCCCCCCGATCTTGCAGTCGGCAAAATTCAGTTACCCCCCTCCCCCCCCTTCAGTAAAACAGCCTTCGGCACGTCCCTGACTAAAAGTAGATCGTTCATTTTTTGAGTTTTCCGAAATGATTATATATATATATTTCGTAAAATTGATAAAATGAAGCTTTTTTCGCTTTTGATCCCATTAAAAACAAACGATACAAAAACGAGTAAATTCCTCTATAGGCTGAAATGTGATTTTTGTCACTCTATTCTCGGATGGTTCCAAATAATACGGTGCCACCAGCCTGTGTGAAGTCAACATGCCTTTACATCACGTGTTTAATAAGCGCCATTTCTCCATTAAAAAAAAAAAATCTGTCGAAAACCTATAGGTGATTGGCCGAAAATTCTATAAAAAATTTGATGGCATTCAGCTCAAAAATCTAAAGAAAATCTGTAGGCAATTGACCCAATCTGTAGGCATTGGGTCCATTCTACTTATATTTTTAAGAATATCGTAAAATATTGTGCAGATACATTTAAGGTAAAGCTGAATCTGTGAAGTTGAAATTTCTTTATATAATATTAAGATTATTTTGAGTGGGGTTTTTAAATACAAAAAACTCGTTGTTTTACTTAGAGAAATTAATTAAAAAAAAAAAAACTCTTAGAGTTATAGAACATAAAATTGCATAGAAGTAGTGCAAAATATTATTTAAAGAAAAAGGTTTCAATAAACAGAATTACCATATGCCATAACTAGAATCTGTTTACCTTTATGAAAAAGAGCATGTAAACGATGAATATTAAATGCTATCAGTGTGTTTATTCTTAATCTTTAACAAATAACATCGAAAGATGACTGAAAGTAGAGATTAACTTGAAAGAAGCGTTTTTTTTTTTTGTACAGAGTTGTTGCAGTTAAAATTCACCTATTCAAATGTCTCTGGTGATAGAGTGCTGAGCAAAAGTTTAGACAAGTGTCCGTTACTTTTCTGTGAAACTCATCTCTCATATATTTCTTATGATTTATGCTTTATTCACAAAAAATAAAATTTTAAACTATACATTTTTACATAATTTATATGATGACAAAAAAAAAAAAAAAAAAAAAAAAAAAAAAATTAACATTGTGGCAAAAGTATGGAACATCTATATGCTTATAAAAAGTAACCATAAATTAAAATAGAGGTGCACCTCCATTATTTGAAATGAGCGAAAAAATGTGACTTTTCATCGATGAAAATAAATCCTGCAGCACTCAAGCACGTTCATCAGAAACAAGACATTCAAAAAAAGAGGCGTATTATCGAAAATTTGCGTAAACCTTATGAGACATATACCTTAAACATTTTCGATTGGGTTTTTATCCGAACAACACCTTGAACAGTAATATTTTGAGAGTTAATCCAAATTTTTGTTTTACATGCCACATGAATGTGCGCATTATCTTGCTGATTTATGCACTTTGGTCCAGCTAAAAGCTCCTCAAATGGCTTCAAATTGTTCTCTGTATGTAGTCTTATGTTGTTTGGCAACCATTGGTTTAACTCCACAGCTACTTGACCATTAAAGCAAAATGAGGCTCAAATTATTAGAGGCATCACATTGTTACCGACTAAAACAGTCGTAGGTTTTTCACGCAAGTATTCAGACCCGTCTGGGCCATCCGAATTCTACTTTTTTTCATCACATTACAGCACTGGTGTCCGTATGACATATATTTGCAGATTTTCATTAGATTGTAGTGAAATTTCAAAGCTGGCTTTTTCTTCATTTTCATATAAACGTCTTTTCTTAATGTGCCTACGAATCGTAACAGTGGCACAAAGTCCTGACTTACTTTTAATGGGACTCATTTGTGTAGGTGCCAGTTTCTGGATCCTTCTACCATCACGTCTTTTGGTGACACGAGGCACTTCCTCATTTGCTTTATTAGAGTCACACTTAAACAATCTTTGGACGATTCAGAGGACTACTCTTCCCTTTCGATTACAGCTTCCATATTTCAATTACTTCATCTGACTGAATCTCTCATAGCTCGCGGCATCTTAAGGCTGTTGTCAACGTTTTGACACATTTATGAATCCATTTTTTTTAAGAGAAAGATATAAAATTGGAAGACCTGACAATGGAAGCGATTCTCCACTTAAAATACCTATTGAATTACCTACCTAGCAATTTCGATCACGTTATCACGCGCTTTTCTTCCTTTGTTTTTCTGCATTTGTCGGGAAAGAGGTTTCTAAACGCTCACTTTGACAGCTTGTTCTCAAAAATCTATTGTTTGCCCCAAAAAATAAAGAGTTTCTGAACAACATCTTCTAATTTCATGCATTTCCTAACAAGAATAAATTAAAGATTATGCCACAAAGTTGCCTAATTTGATTTAAGAACACCCTTAACTTGCCGATACTAACGATAGTATCCTATCGTGAGGTGCGCTTAAATACTTCATACATGTGACGTCATATGTCTGAAATTTGCATTTTACCTTGAGCAGTTGCAAGAAAGTGTCTAAACTTTTGCAATGCACAAATTTCACTTTTTTCAGTTAAATTTAATATTATTTCCCATTAAAATAATCCATTTTCGTATTAAAATGGATAAAGTATATTTCAAAATAATTATTGCGATTTGAGAGATTTCTTAAAAAAAAAAAAAAATAAATAAATAAAAATAAATATAATCTGTGTAAACTTTTGCTGAGGATTGTAATACTAAAGTTCCAAACAAAGCAAATTTCCTATAGTGTTTGAAGTTAAACTGAAAGTTACCAGTTAAATTATAAAAAACTGAAAAAAAGCAGTGGTCTGAGCAGGGTTGCAAACAAGCCGGCTAAAATTTAAAAAAAAGCCAGGCCGGTTGGCTTTTTTTGGCCTTTTTTTGGCCATAATTGGCTTTTATACAGTGGAGCCTTTTAATTAAAATCTATACATTTTTAAGTGTCTTTTAAATAATTTTAATGATGTTTAATTCACTTTGACTTTAATAAATTTATTTATTAAAATGAATAATTGGGATTTTAATTATGATTCATTATGAGAAATTGGGAAGATATTAATACCAGAATAACGCATTGATGGAGTTGCCAGTGGTTTATATAGTCAGAATTGCAAATATGTCAGCTAAATTATAAAATGGCCATACCAAGTGCTTTTTCTGATTTACATTGACCATTAATCCTACCCTTGTTTTTTTATTTTTATTGCTTTATAAAATTAAAGAGGACTATGATTAGTTGTTTTATTACTTAACTAATTTTAAGAGTTATTAAAATGTCATGTTTTATTCCCTATAAACATTTAAAATCATACATAAAAAAAAAACACCATTTCTCACTATTGAAAATAGTATTTCGAGTTATGTATTATTTCATAATATATTCACAATTTATTCTCAATTAGCATATGCATGAATATATTTATTCATGCAAGTGGGCATATATGCACTATTAAATAACAAAGAGCTATTCAAAATTTTAATTCAACAAATTTTACTAGAACATTTTTTGTTGTTGTTTTAATTTTATGTAATTATGTATTAAACTCTCCTCAAATACTGAATCCTTCCTAATTTCTCTTTCAACATTGTTCATTTTATGACTTAATCTTTACATATTGACCTGTAAGAACGTTTCTATGAATGCTTTGATGTGTTTAAATTTGTCATAATTGAATTAAATATAATTCTTAAGAATGTGTAATATAAGAAATAATGGAATGTAGAAGTTTAAAAAACATTTTTTGAGTATATTTTCTTTTTTTCAAGATTTATATTTTTCAGACATAATGCTTTCACAGTTGACTTCTGGCGGTTATAAAGACATATTTATTTACATTATAAATAGAAATTGATCATTTTTTTAGTAGTAAATAATTAAAAATGTATTAAAAATAAATCAGTCCACGTTTAATATGGATTCGATACAAATTAACACTTTAAAAATAAAAGCCGGCTTTTTTCAATTTTAGCCGGCTTTTTATAAGTGGATAAAACCAAAAAAAGCCGTCCGGCTTTTTTTGGCCCGGCTAAAAGCCGGCAACCCTGGGTCTGAGACACCGATTAACATGAGTTAAATGTTTATAATAATGATTGGCCATGTTCTTTGCTAAGTGATCTGATTTAAAACTTGATCTCTAATTCAGATTCCATTTGATAACTCAACATGTTCTAATCAGGGCCTGATTAATGCACGGACCTCCGGGTCCTTGGCCGTCGACCCACCAATTTCAGGGCCCACAAATTATCCGACGAATAATTTTTTTTCCTTAATCAAGTACTTTTCAAATAATATTGTTTTATAAAACATGAAACTTAAAATTTAAATATTCTGAATGACTCAATAAAATTTTTAGAAGCTTTAACCTAGCCACTTTTCTGTAAAAATCTTTTTCATTTTAAGAGTACCTATTTTCAAAATTTGCCATATCCAGAAAACCAATGCCAAAAACTGCATATTTTGTCTATTGGATTCAATAGAAACGAGGATTTTACAGTGTTAGAATTATAGTTTAAAATGGTTACTAGAGTAAACACAATTTTTATGATTTTGGATAAGGCAATTTTGAAAAAGACATCCTCATTTATTCTGCAACATAAACTGTAGATCACAGATGTTTGTGAATTATAGAAATGCTTATTTGAGAAAGTGGACGGTAACTCATTTTCTTGATTATTATTGTAAGTTTTTTGGCAAACTTGAAACTTTCACTCAAACAACTTTGTCAAGTCGCCAAATAAACAAACTTTTTTTCTGAAACTGTCGCCGAGAATCGGGAGGTAGGGGGCCCAACTTTTTAACAGGCCCTGGGCAAAACTTCAGCTTGATCGGGCTCTGGTTCTAATATGATACAATCAGATCGATTTAAAGAAATACTATGTCTTTTAACTATTGTTTATTGTTTAAATCCAGTAAATGGATGTTATTATAATACACCTTCAAAACCCATAACATTTCTCTTAAGTTGTTTAATTTATTTTTCAGTTTAAATGACAATCTTATTTAATACGTTCAATAGCACATTAGTATCTCCGAGATAAAAACCAGAACAATGTATTCTTAAAGTGGCCTAAGCAAATGAACAATTCCATTTTCCAAAATTTTCTTTATCTTCGAAATTAAAGCTAAATATAGAAATTCACAGCTATTTTGTTTCTGAAATTTAATCTGTTTATATTAAAAAAGGACAGACGTGTTCGAGCATATGTCTGAATTTAATTTTGAAATTTAACTTGTAGGAATCTTAACTCAGCAAAATCAACTCACTGAGTTACTAGCAAGTTCCTATTCCTTTTCACAAAATTCTTTTTTGCAGTTCCTCACTGTTTCCTTGGCGCAGCATGTCCCTGAATGGATTTTACGCCATTAAACTCTGTATAATCAACCTATTACATTCAGGTGATAAAGTGCATTGCCGCATCCATTGTGTTAAGGGGATAACAAATCATCAGGTTCAGCAACCTGAAAATAAGCATACTTAAAGCAGTATGCAAAACTCTATAGTTTCATATAACAATTAATAAAAAACTTGAGTTTCATTAATTGTTAAGAAGATAATTATAGTAATTGTGTTAATTAGGTATTAATTGTGCTTATGTCTGTCTTATGTATGTACCTTTTTACATATGGCAGTGTTTCATATTTGTCTATTTATATGACTCTATTTACACTAAACATTCAAGTTTCAAGTAGTTTTCCTAAATGTAGATACTATATAAAAAAGGGATCACTATGGGAAGTCGAATACTATGATATGTCGAGTAAGCAGGTATTATATTTCTTTAAGTAGCATTATGTTTCTAGATGTTTTTTGTGCGAATGCTGTTTTTTGATGAGCACATTCTTTTAGTTGTCTTTGTTAAGTGTCTGTAATTTTGTATTCTCACAATTATCAAAATATTTACTAAGGGGGCGTTTCTTCAAAGTTATATTTAACTATTTTAGATCTGTAAAAATTTGAAAATCAGCAATCTTCTAATGTTACAAAATTGAAGTTGTAAAATTTCTTTCATTATCTTAATGTTTGTTATTTTCGGTACTTTTTCGTTTCACCAATACCTCTGCTGAAATTAATGTACAACAAAATGGCGGGCGAATTATTTTCATTGAAAAACGGGGGACTTAATTTATTTTACAACATAACAAAAATATTTGAACTTCATGTGGCATAGATAAGATTCATGTTTTTAAAATGGCGGGCTAAATATTTGTATGACATTTCATTGATAAACGGGGGCACGTAACTTGAATTCTGGGCACTAGATAAAAATAAATCCACCTCAGCCTAAAAAAAACTTCATCATCCTCAGGATATTTGTC
This sequence comes from Maratus speculifer, assembly GCA_964019185.1. Lineage (NCBI taxonomy): Eukaryota > Metazoa > Arthropoda > Arachnida > Araneae > Salticidae > Maratus > Maratus speculifer. Next base: position 383,446 of record OZ025298.1, on the reverse strand, counting down.
AAAAATCGTCAAACAAAAAGAAGTTAATTAGAATTGTTTTCATCACTAATTCTTCTGCTGTCAAGATTGTAATAATTGACCCAAAATTAAATTACTCTGGCAAAGACCTCTTAAAAGATTGATGCTTTTAAAATGACGGGCGAAATAATTTATTAATTGAAAAACGGGGGACGATTCTGGGCATAAAACAAAATTTGTAAAGCATAACGAACAAAATAGAAAAGAATTATAAGTGTTTCTCGCGGAAAAGTACCGAATTTCCTTTTGATAAAGTATCTGTCTAAAATACCAAACAAAGAGTTTTCTTTTCTATTTAAAACTACGAATAGTGTGTAAAGTTTTCTATATTATATCAATGCAGTGGCATTTGAATAATATTTTTTTCTGTTTATAGAACAAGTTGTTCTTTTTTAAAATTTTTAATTTGTACTAATGTAGATATCTTGTTTTCTGCCTATATTTAATCTCTGTTTTTGTTCCTTTTGTTTTATAAGACACAAAACATAAGATTTTGTGGTCAGGCACCTGTGTTTTAATTTACTTATTGATATTTTTAATTTTCTGAATTAAATAATTATTTTTGAAGAATTGTTTTATTTTTCTTAAGCATAAGGCATTGAAGTCAGTTTGTTTTTTAATAAAATTGTTGAAAAATTTTTGTAGTCTCTTACATTTTTTTTTTCTTGGTTTGTACAGTAAATGTTTAATCTATATATATATTATGACACATGGAATTTAGGTTACAAATAAAATTACACCAATCAGGAAATGAAAACTGATCAAAACTGATCTGGTACATCACTTCTTCTAACTGATTAATGGATATATAACATATGCAATTAATGCGATGCACATTAATTGTGCATCGCATATAAATAGGGGAGTTTCTAAAAATAAGAAAATTTTGTTTGACACAAACTAAAATTTCAATTAATGGAATGCAAAGTGAAACTTTAATCTCTCAGAATAATATAGACATATAACATGCAAAAGCTATTTTATAATTAAGAGCCATTATTTTGAAAATCAAACAAATCAAAATAGTTGTATTTATTTATTTGCTTGGATTTTTTTTTTTTTTTTTTTTTTAACTGTATGAATAATGTGCAATTTTGAAGTCCTGAAAAAAAAAAATTCCTCTCTCCTATAGAAAATGACTAAGTTCAAGATTGTGAAATTGAAAAGGGAAATGCTGTTATGTTTGGAGCACTATGTCTTTCGCAAGCAACAATATCCAAAATTCTTTTTACATAAATTTTAGTATAATACTAACTGCTTATTAAAATTCATTTGTTTCCATGTAGCATCGCTGTTTTGCCGTTCATGTTGCCACGAAATGCAATCAAAGTAACGTTTTTGTCCGTTTTCCGCACATATCTTATTTAAGTAATAGTACCTCAAACTTTTCTTATGGAATATGAAGGTATACTACTAGAACAAATTAAGTAACATCGTGCTTTACCGGGATATTGTTTCTTTCAGCAAAATAATCTGTTAAATATTAAAAATTTCCAAAATCTGCAACATTTTAATTACTCATATCTCAGAAAAGCTTCACAGTTGAATCAAACAAAATATAAAATGTAGTAGATACGCGACATACATACAAAAACATGGAGTAAAAAGAAGCGCGGTCTTTTGATATTTTTATTTTTAAAAATGACATTTTTCAAATTTTTAATTTTTTTTCGCTATTAGAAAATGAAAAATCCTATTTCTCTTGCCTCTTTCTATGTTTTTTTTTCTTATGAGAAAATGAAATGTCCCTTTTTTGTTGCCCCTTCGGAAAGAGAAATGTAATGTTTAATTTTCTCTTAGGGGAAAAATGTGATCATAGACATTTCTTTTCTTGTAACTTTAGTTTTTTTTTTTTTTGCCTCAAAATATTACGAGTCCCCACTTTTTTCTCTTTTCCATTTATTTGTACATACGTTCAACTACTGCGTGATGTATTTTGTTTCGTACAACTGTGGCACTTTTTTGAAATAACACCACTTTAAATGTTTGCAAATTTTGAATATTTAACAGGTTATATCCACTAACAGCAACATAATCTTATATAAGATATTAAATGCAGAAATTGGATAAAAACGTCATTTTGACTATACTTTGTGGCAACATGACAATGTAAAGTAATACTGCATCATGGAAACAAATTTTAATAAGCAGGTAGTATTATACTAAGTTTGTCAGAAGAATTTTGGAATGTTGTTGCTTGCCAGAGATGTAACACTCCAAACATACTGGTATTTAATTCATTCATAACCTGCATTCACAATCTTGAACTTTGACATTTTCTATAGGGAAGAGGAAATTCTGGGGCTTCAAAATTGCAGATTATTCATTAAATATATACTTAACAAACAGTTAAATACTTTAACAAAAAATATAGAGCAATTTAAAAAAAATACAACTATCAAAATATCGCTTTTTTATCCGAATTTCAAAATAATGGCTCTTAAAGAAATCGTAAGTTTCAAACTGTGTCCCATACCTCCCCACAAACAGGGAGGTATGGGACAGTAATAAAACAAAACTATATGACATAAATGATCTAGTATCAGCTAGATATACAATCGAATAGAGGTTGTAGGTTGATAATATATGTTAGCACAGTATAAAATTCCAATATCTTTATGACTGGAGTGAACATTCAGGATCTGCATCCCCTCGCATCTCTAGCGACCCCCTTGAGAAATAAAATAAAAAAGTGGGGGAACGCATCCTCCCTCGACTACACCACTGGAATAGACAGATTGGCATACCACAAACAGAATTGCAAAGAATTTATTTTTTTTGTTAAATTTATTACATTAAAATAAAATTCCAAAACATTTCTTTCAAAAATTAGGGTCTTCAAAAATTGAATACATTAATGATTGACTTGTGTAGTGCTGCCATCTAGAATTCATAAGAAAGATTAAAAGTAGCCATTAAAGTAGTTTTTGATATATTTACAAAGTTTTTGTGTCTCTAAACAGGGGAAAACTTTAGGTGTTACCGACTCAATAACACTGTGCCCGTCGACCAATTTCACCAAATTTTACAAACCACCAACTATTAGCCAAATTGACACTTTTTTTTTAAAAATAATGAAAGAACCATTATTTTATTTATAAAAATACAAATTAAAAATCACTTGATGATGTAACAAACACGTGTGTCATGTTTAACATCAAGTGAATGTGGTATTTGTGATCACCATTATTGGCATTTAATCTTAGAATTTGGCGACAGTAATATGATCGATGGGATAACCAAGTTGTACCCATTTTATAAAAATCAAAAGAATTCTGCAAATTGTGAAATAAAATTTTTGTTGAATAAAAAATGGGGGTAGTGTGCGAGTGTGGGAGATTAAAATGTAATTTAAATTAAAAAAAAAGCTAAAATTCAAAAATTCAAAAATTTTTTCGTAGATAGAATTCAGAACTCGGGAGAATGCACACACACACAAAAGACTTGAATTTTCCAGATTTTAGAAAAAAAGTATAATTTTCTCTGACTTTTTGAGCGTTTGTCATTTTTCCTGTTTTCCAAGAGCATAGGAACGTCTAATGTATATTTATTTTCCAGGGTGTATAATTTTCCCATATCAATAATCAATGATAATATAAAATATAAACATCACTTTAAAATATCAATTTATTTTTAAATGCTTTAAGTGATCAATTAAAAATAACTCAAAAAAACCTTATAATTTTACATGTTTCATTGCTCTTACGGCAACTTTTTAAAAAACAAATAAATGATAAAAAGAAATTTCTCAAAATAAACAAAAAAAATATAAATCACATGAACATAAGCATAGAAAAAGTAAAACTGGAAATAAAAATGAATAAAAATAATTGTGAATATGAAATATTACAAATTATTGTCTCAAAAACTTTTGAAGCATTTCCTTCCAAATTTTAGGTAGCTCCGTGGAGGCAAATTCATTGCAAACATTGTCTCTATGTATGAAGATTTCTATTGATTCTCTTATGATTGACGGAACCATATAGAACCACATCAAATATCTGGTGTATATGAAATACCATTCACAAAACAATTGGTGAAACAAGTAAAAAAACTCAGAACATTAGCAGACATCAAATACAGGAAAACTACAGCTCTGTCAAGATTATATAGCCAAGAATCATTACAAATAGATTTTAAAAATAGCAGAATAATATATCCTTCTAGATCATATTTTCCATCAATCATAAGAGAATCAATAGAAATCTTCATACATAGAGACAATGTTTGCAATGAATTTGCCTCCATGGAGCTACCTAAAATTTGGAAAGAAATGCTTCAAAGGTTTTTAAGACAATAATTTGTAATATTTAACATTCACAATTATTTTTATTTCCAGTTTTACTTTTTCTATGCTCATGTTCATGTGATTTATGTTTTTTCTGTTTATTTCGAGAAATTTCTTTTTGTCATTTATTTGTTTTTAAAAAGTTGCCATAAGAGCAATGAAACATGTAAAACTATAAGGTTTTTTGTGTTGTTTTTAATTGATCACTTAAAGCATTTAAAAATAAATTAATCGATGATATATCAGTATCATGACACTTCCATTGCCTCAATATAAAATAAAAACAAGGTAATCTCAAAAATAAAGTTTATACATCATTTAAATAAACAATATGAGCATAACTTTAAAAATAAGACATCAATTTATGAGTAAAACAGAGATGAAGTCTGCATGCCTTGTGGGGCTGTCCTTAAAAACTTGGTAGTTTGCTGAAAGAAATTCATTTCTACTTTATGATTTCATTATTTCTTTTTAAAGCATTGTGCCCATATCAATTAGAAATACTCCTTGGAACCAGAGGTTGTGTGGATTTCTGGCCATTGCTTTGTTTACATTTTTTTAAACAGTAATTTGAATGTAATGAAATCGAAACTATAATGAATGCTTACAATATAAAATAATTAAGTAAGGTAATAAATAAAAGTAATAAAAATTTAGATAATTTTTTTAATGATTAAAATAATAAAAGGTCAAGTTAATAATGTATGATTAAATATTCATTTTAAAGATTAAATGTATTTTTCTTTCATAAAGATACATTACTATTTCACATCCAAATCATAAAATATGGAAGCTTTATTTCAGGTTTAGCCTTACTTAAAAACCAAAAAAACTTGATTATTACACAAATATATTTGATAAGAAGATTGTGATGTCCAGTGATATCAGCAATATCTTGAATCTTTTCAGAAATAAATTCATTCTTCCTTCATGAAGAAACATGAATACAGTCATATTAACAAAAATTACAAATTAAAATATGCATGGGATGGATGTAAACTAAAAAAGCCTATTTTTGTCCTTATATCTGAACTGAATGTTTTATTGTTTGCATCCGCAAATTATGTGCGGATTTTAGGAAGTCTCCTTATCCTTTATTTCACTTAAGTTTTTCATGAACACCATCAAACCTCATGATATTAGGAGGTGTGTCTAGTGGTTGACAGATGCAATATCATAAACCATGCAAACAGTGCTTAGGTGAAATAAAGGATAAGAAGAGAAGGAGACTTCCTAAAATCCGCACATAATTTACGGATGCAAACAACAAAACATTCAGTTCAGATATAAGGACAAAAATAGGCTTTTTCAGTTTCAATTTCCCAGAATTGAATTATTTTGGCAGGTTTTATCAGGTTTGGGGAATTTTTTGTATTCTTCCATAAGATTTTTACAACCTAAAATTTGTTCCCTGATTTTTCCCAGGAATTTCCCTGAGAAGAGTATGAACACTGTAAATTATAAAACTGTTTTCCTTTCTCACTGAATATAACTTCTAAATTATTCAATTTCTGCATTATCAACTTTTTAAAAATGATACCTCTGAATGTGTGGTCATCACTGGGAGCACAATAAAGTGACCGTACTTTGGAGGTTGCTGTTATTCAGAGGTTCCACATTTTAATAGCTCAAAATTACATTACATTAAAATCGAAATAACTGACCAAAATTATTTTATTTTTGCAGTTAAAAAATACAGAACATTATTTTATACTAAAAAAAAATATCATTTATTCACTTTTTTTTTTTAGCATATGTTCTTTTTCTAAATGCATAATCATTTCCACAGATTTGCTGAAGAATTCATTATCATTTTTAGTGAGCACAAAATTTTCAATTTCCCACACTGTTAAAAATCTGTAGCTTTTACTACACAGTCACTGCACCGCTTTTATATAATTTTGATCAAAGAGAATGTTCCACAATATAGTTAAGGAATTTTTTTTTATTAAAAGTGACAGACGGACTATGCAGCAAATTTTTAACAGCGTTGTTTCTGGGTACTGTTATTCAGAGGTTCCACATTTTAATAGCTCAAAATTACATTACATTAAAATCGAAATAACTGACCAAAATTATTTTATTTTTGTCAATTTATTACTTTCGTATGACATTTGTCCAGAAATTTAGAAAATTTTCCGGACAATTCGAAATTATTCCAAACGCAACTTATCAATCTCATTATAACCAGCTCTTGAGTGCTTAGTTTCAGATTCCAATTTTACTCATTGAAACGTCTTTTCTAAGAAAAAGCCACGTTTTCAGAATGTTATCTATTTGTATATTTCAGCTTATTTTCATACTTATACTTTTTTTTTTTTTTGCTATTCTGGATAACTTTCCACTTATCAATTGCAATTAATCCTTTACACTGTATTATCTGTCGCATCTGATATGACAGAATCTTTCTTTGAGAAATTTGAAGGAAAATTAAAATTGTATTATTTTATTAAAGCACTTTTTATGTAGTGTAATTAAAAGTAACTTCTTTTTAAAAAGTGGAGCCAACCAAATAAAATTGGTGTAAGAGATGGCGAAGTTGAAAAGATTAAAATTCTTTGCAATTCAGGGGCATAGCTACCGTGGAGCAATTGGAGCAAACTGCTCCAGGCGCACGAATCCGAAGGGCGCAAAATCGGAAAGAGCAAAATGATTTTTTTTTTTTTTACATAAATTTCTTCCTTATGAATCAGACATTATAAATGAATTCTTGTTACAATAAGAATATTCTAAGAAGTTTTATCTTGTGTTTAACGTCAATTCGTTTGATTTGAAACATGCTTTTATACACAGTTAAAAGCAATTACTTGCATTCGCGAAGTTTAAGGGAAGACAAGACTGGATGCAATCCTGTGGAAAATATGCCAGATTTAAGACCCGTTGTTTCAGAAATGACCCTACTGACTTTGGTAAAATTTGAAATCCATATTCACTGGATTATGCTCAACTTTAGACAGTTTGTTTCTGCTATTTAAACTTTTTATTTTAAAGAATTCTTTTTGTTTTTAAACTTTTATTTTCAATTTTTCAAAAATTTTCAACTTTTTTTCACAAAAAATTGTTTTAAAACTAATTAAAGTTTTCTAAAACTGTCTGCCAAATATGATCTTATATTTATACCCTATCACAAAATAGTAACTCTAATATTTTATGAGATAATGCGATTTTTACCTAAAATGTATGTTTTTTCAAAAGAGAAAAAACTTACACTTCTAACTTGGGTGAAGTTCTTGCATAATTTTATTAAACACATGAATTAAAGTATATATAAAGACTTGGATTAAATTTAGTTTAATGAGGTAATGTTTTAATCCTTATTGGTTCTTTGTCATTTCTCACATGACTTTTAGATCAGCATCTCTTACACGAATTTTACTCGGTTACCACCAAGAAGGAGGGCCTCATAAGTTTATAAGGAATTTTACTTGTTCTTTGACATATGCATACAGCAAAATTTATTTTTAAAATATAGAAGTGCGAATAAAATTTAAAAACAGAAATATAGTAAAGTCTCTCTAAGGCGGACTCTGTGTAAGATGGGATTTAGCCTAATGCAAAAGATTTTCAAATCCCCTACGAATGCATAGACGTGTAGTAAAATTCGGACTATTGTTTGAAATGAGAAAGTTTTTTGACCCGATCAATTCCGTCTTAGACAGGGTTTACTGTAAATATGAAAAGTTAGCGTAAAATTGGTATGAATTGACATGGCGTCCGAGTCCGTGTATTCCCTTGAATTTTTACGATTATTTCTATTGGTAAGAAAAAACTGGGCATACCAATGGATTCAGAAAGATTAAAAAAACATATTAAAACACTAAAATTAAAATCTTTTTTTTTTCAAAAAATTTCACTCATGTCTCCCCGTAATTTTTATTCATATCATAATGAAACCTCAAGTTTCTGACATCTTTTCTGTATGCCTGATTTTTTTCTATAACTTATATGAAGATGACAGTTGAATATTTTCAAATCTTAAAGTAATCAAAACTTATTTACAAGGCTCTCGTTGGTCTACTACACGTTTACTACTATTTCCAAATAATAATCATCCTTCAAACGTTTTAGAAGTTTATCAGGATGATTACAGTATGGAAATTATCGTAGCCAAAGAAATCACCACAGAAAAACCTATGTTTAATGTGTAACAACCGTACCTTAGCCATTTAGTTTTGTTTACGATTTGGTAAAAGAAAAAAAAATTGACAAATTGAAAAAAAAAAAATGTGTATTGACATTTTACAAACAAAATAACAAAGAAAACAAATTTTAATTATTTATTATTTATATACTTTTGTTGTTGTTTTGTGAAAACTTATATGTGCATCAATACATATTATAAAACAATAATAAGAGATTCCACATGATCCATGGCGATAAAATGTAGAAAGGGCTAAAGAGGAAACAGAAAAATAATTTTTTTGTGCATTGTGTTAAATATTTCGAAAATATGGCAAATCTCAAATGCAGGATTGATAAGCATTTTCCTTGAAAAAGTTAAGTATCAAATTCAGCATATCTTAGGACATGATTAAACCACTTAACCCATGCAAATTTAAACCACTTTTATTGAAAGTATTTTTCTGCATTATATTTCTTTAGTATCAGATTTTACGATTATATAAGACAAAACATATTTTTCAATAATATTAATAGGAGTTTACTTAGGCCTGCTCCACTGCTCCAACTATCAACACTATCCGATATCTCATATTAGTAGTTAAAGAATTTTCAAATTATAAAAAAGAAAAAAAAATCTGAATTTACTCCACTCAACTTTCCAACCAATTTACAGAAATAATGTCTATATAAAAAATATAAGAATGGATAAAAACCTTTTTACACAACTAATTTTACACAAAGATAAAATATTATCGCTATATTTGTATAAAATTAGTTGTGTAAAAAGGTTTTTATAAATTCTTATACTTTTTATAAAATGTGCACTTTCATTCATAAATTTTAAACAGCTTTCTAAAAGCGCAATTTTCGACCTGTTTTGCCCCTGCTAAATGCAAAATCTCATAAAAAAGATCCAATCTCGAGCTGAACGAAGCTTGAACCGAATCCCTGCTGTTTATGGCACTGTTTACAGGCGTACCGAGAATGCACTGCAAAATTTTATAGAAAAACTCATTCTCAAACTATTTAGTTCCAGTTGCCACTACCAGGGAGCGAACTGTATTCTTAATAAAACTGACTGAACGAAATTTCGTTACTCAACCCAGCCGTAGATAAATTAGGCAAAAGGACGGAAATTTAGAAAGAATTTAAGAATTTACTGAAATTACTACTCGAAAATAGTGGTAAGTACGCTTTAGAAATTTTTATATTAAATAAGTAATAGTTACCCCCAAGCTCCATCCCCCCCCCCCTCCTTAAAAAAAAGTATCTAAAATGATAGAAAATGATATGGCATTAAATATTCAACTGCTGCCAACTTCTTACCACGCCCTTCCCCTCCAAATTTCATGGCCTCTACTAATTAATTTTTTTTTATATGTTATAAATTATCTGAACGTTCCAAATTGATCGGTTTATCGGTTTTCTTAGTTTTAACAAATTTGCGTTTCAACAAAGCATTTCATTTCCTTTTTAAATATTGAAATTTTTTATAAAACAAATAATAGCGGATCTATCTTTATAAAATTTAGATATTACCAATCAACGTCTAAAGATAGGGCTGGGTGCATATCTTTAAAATCTCTAAATGGTAGTTTTTTTTAATTTGACGGCACTTCAAATAATACAGACATAAAAATTGTGACAGATGTAAATTTTCCAAGTGGATGAAAAGAGTACGGGTCAGAATTCGAACCAGGGATGTATTGGCTGAAGTCGCCAATGCTCTTCCAACTGAGCCATCCCGGACATGAACACTGGAGGACTATTTCACCAAAATAACCTTAACTAGTGAAAAGTTTACCGATTAAAAAATCGTATTATAAATTAATCTAATGAAAATTGTGGTTTCGGGAGACTGGCTTTGAAAATGAGAGTTTGAAAAGAATCATCCAATTCATGAAATAATAACTAACAACTAAGGTTTGATTGAGATACTGTGAAGAAATTTTCATGTAGAATTTTTCGCTGATTTCAAATATCTGGATGCATAAAATATAATAAAATATAAAATTTTATACTTTAAATATTTTACAGGTCCTCCATCAAGAAATTACCAATCGTCAACAATTGTTTGCTTTTAAAACACCTGCTCTTACTGTAAAATAATTTTTTTTTTTTTTTTTGAACAAAAATAAAGAGATTTTATAAATGCATTTTTCAGCTTTATATAAGAGGTATACTTTTTATAATTTTTGAAAGAATTTTTTTTTCTCATTTGTTTGTGCAGTTTTCGAATTTTTAGGCCCGTAGAATTTAATATACAGTCCTTTTTAAAAAGGGCCAGTACATTTATCACCCTAAAAGCTCTGTAATTCTATTAAACCCTCCCCGCTTTCGAAAAAAAAATGCTGTTTGATAAAAATCTAGACTTTTGTTGAATTATGAATACTTTTTCATTCTTTTAATTTGGCATTTTTAATTAATTTCGCATTTAATTATTAGAGATTTAAATTTCTGAAATTCAAGAGCGCTAAGAGAGGTCTTTGATTATTCCCACAAAGATTTTGAATCTCGTACGTACCGTAGATTTTTCTGGCCATCGAGAGCAGACAGACAGTCATGCATATGGAGCGAGACTTTCTTTTACTTGTATTTAATACATTGTCAAAATATTTTAGACTTTCAAATAAAAGTAAGATTTCATATAGTATATGAAGAATAGTATATAAATTTTAAACTTCAAAAGGAAATTGCGAGAAACTTTTCCGAATGACAAAAGGGCGCACAAACATTGTCTGCTCCAGGGCGCTGAATATGTAGCTACGCCACTGTTGCAATTTCAGCTATAGCTAAAACATAACGCATAAAAAATGGTACTATTGTGTTGTCCCATTGACCCATTTCACCAAATTATAGAAATCGGCAAACTAATAGCCAAATTATACATATTGACATAATTTTCATTTTAAATAACGAAAAAACAAATACTTAGTAGAATATTAATAAAAATATTAATAAAAAGTCAAAATAAAAATCACTTAATGACATTTTAAACACGTGAATCGTATTAAATGTCATTGAATGTGACATTTACGATCCTCTATTATAGTTTGGCGATAATTTTTTGGTCAACAGTACCAAAAAAATGTACGTAGGTAAAAAACTAGTAGTACCAAAAAATGCTGTGAGGTGGTCATTATTTGTTTTTGAGAAGTTTAGTGTAATGTTATTTCTATGGAAGAGATTCAGTAACACTAAAACATGACTGGTATTCAACGGAGGTTACCGTTGTAGGAGATTTTGCATTAATAAAATGTTTATCCATCCTTTCAGAATAAAACGTGCCACAAATAAAGCATCTGTTCCCCTCTTTTCTCTATAAAATTATATGAAAGCTGACAAGATGAACTGATTAGTCTCTATTTGACCAGAAGTTTGAGAGAGGATATAATATACTGTAAAGGGATTGATAAAAAAAAAAATTGATAATGTTATATATGCTCAGCCGCTAAGTGGGGGTCTTCCCTTGCTTATCCATTTCTAAGATGACACAGAAAGATGCAGACCCCCCTCCCCCTTCTTTTCTTTCAAAATTGGAAAAAAGTCTGCCAATAAACTAGTAAATCTGCAGATCAGTAGCCTCAAAGTCAGCTCAACAAACAACTGTCTTTATATGTCCAACACTGTCTTACCATACATTGTCTAATATTTAACTTCATACAAACAGCAATTGAAAATTTTCAAATAACATAAATATTTACAAGAATGAAAATCACACAGATTTTGACATTTAACTTTTAGAGCCAACAGTTATTACATTCTAAATTACTAATTAAAAAATGCAAACAAAGCAATGACCGGAAATCTGCAAAATTTTAAAATCCGCACAGCCTTTGGTTCCAAGCTTTGCTGATTTAAGGGAGTCTACTGTACTCACTTAATTCCAAGTCAAATGGATGGTTTTTTGCAGAACAGACAGACAGATAACCAAAACATTTTGTGTCTCCACAGTAAGCCTTCACTGACATTTCAGCAATTAAAGAGATTTGTAAAGCCAAAAAATTAAATATATACTGTAAAATTAAATATTTCTTACAGGAAGAAAAAAGGAAAAGTCAAAATATTAAAAAACACAAAGGCTATTAATGTTTTCTCCAGAGAGAAATCTTCATTTCTGAAAGTTATGAGCTTCCATGAAAAATATAGAATCAAACAAGATCATGTGTTTAGATCTTTCGCAGAAAAAAAAATCTCTGAAAAAAAATCCCAAGAGTTAAATTTGAAAGATTAAATATAGTAGACTCTTTCAAATCCTCTCACTTAGGACCAGAGGTTGTGCAGATTTTAGAATTTTGTTCACATTTCTTAAAGAGTCGTTTAAGATTGTTATTAATAATGCAATCGAAATTATAATGAATACTCATTAATATAATAAAACATTAAAATAATTATGAATTTTTTAAAAATCTGAATTTTTAAAAAGTCGTACAAGTAAAAATCTGATTAACTGAAATTTTCTTCACAAGGTACATATATATTTTTCAAAGGTACGCATTCTAATTGCTTTTTTCAAAATGAAATCATTCTGACAAAAACCAAAAGACAGACCATTCAAAAATACCGAATAGCGTGGATTATTATAGCGCCAAGAAATCTTATCAAAATATAAATCCTATATGATAACACTACCTTACTAAAGTCATTCAAAAATAAACATGTTTGGAGATTTATAAAACAAATGGATAATCATTTATCATAAAATTTCCCCTCAGCCAAATGTTGGTGAAGATTTTGTAGATCTATAGAATTTATGCACACAAAGCTACATTTAAAAACAATTAAATTTGAAAATGCATACCACAAATTAAAATGCACTGTCAGGAATTGTTGTTCATAGGTTCAATTATTGCTCATTTTCTTTCATAGCCAAACTCCTCTGTGTGTCCCTGTAAATAATTATTAAGTTCTTTGCGCACTCTATTCTGTAGTAAGAATTTTCTAGTAAATCTTAGTGATGTACATTAAATTCAATATGTTTAAAATACTTCAAATGTATGAGTCATTTTCTTTGAACAAATAAAAAAAAAAAATCAACTGATTTGCCACAAAATAAAATATCCTACATTTTCCGAATGAATGAACCAAATGTAGCAGAAAAATATACAGCTAAATCGGAGTACTCACTTAATTTCAAGTGAAACGGATGGTTTTTGCGATGGTTTGGAGACAAAAACCAGAATTTTTTTTGTTTCATCAGTAAGCCTTCACTGACATTTCAGCAATTATAAAGATTCATAAAGCCTAAAAATAAAATATATACTGTAAAATTAAATATTTCTTACAAGGAAAAAAAAAAAAAGGAAAAATCAAAATATTAAAAAACACAAAGGCTATTAATATTCTCTCCAGAGAGAAATCTTCATTTCTGAAAGTTATGAGTTTCCATGAAAAATATAGAATCAAACAAGATCATGTGTTTAGATCTTATGCAGAAAAAAAATCCCAAGAATTAAATTAAAAGAATTAAATATAGTAGACTCTTTCAAATCCCCTCACTTAGGACCAGATTAGTGCGGATTTCTGGTCATTGCTTTGTTTACATTCCTTAAAAAGTCGTTTAAGAATGTTATTAATAATGCAATCAAAATTACAATGAATGCTCATAATATAATAAAACATTAACATAATTATGATAAACTAAAATAATAAATATTTAGATGATTTTTTTAAATGATTTAAACAGTAAAAGCAATGGTCAAAGTTAATAATTAATAATGTATGATTAAATATTCATTATAAAGATGAAATGCATTTTTTCTAAATTATTCAATAAAACTTGCCTCATAAATGGGCACTATTTATTCACATCCAAATTATTAATTAAATAAGTTTTATTTCAGGTTTAGCCAGACTTATAACCAAAAAAGCTTAATTAATACATAAATATATACAGAGTAAGAAGATTGTGATGACCACTGATAGCAAGCAGCAATATCTTCAATTTTCCCAGAAATAAATTTATTTTGCCTTCATAAAAAAAAGCATGAATTCAGTCACATTCACAAAAATTATAAATTATATATAGGTATGGAATCGACATAAAACTAAGAAAGTCAAATTTTGTTCCTCTATGTGACCTGAATGTTTCATTGTTTACATCCGGATTTGAGGGAATCTACTGTACTTGACTATTTTTCATCTGTATTCTGAAAATATAAACTTTAATGTAATTTAATACAATACAATACAGTGCGTTTTATTTTTATTTTTATCTTTTACACATAGGTAGTGGGGGTTGCTTTGGGACCCATGAGCAGCTACGCTTTTATGCCGATTGATCCAATATAACTTTTACACTTCTTTCTTCTTCCCGGCACTTAACATTATTTCGATTCGATTCAGGTTTGAATCGATTATTATTAGTATAGACAGTAAAAATCAACATAGGTCGTAATCGACCAATCAAACATCACATTATTTAATACCATATAATACGTTTAATTTTCATTTTTAACTTTTAGACTTCGATCTTTCAGCAAGTAACATTATTTAGATTCGATTCACGTTTGAATCGACTCTCTGTATCGATGGTTTAATTAGGCATAGGTTGTAATCGACCTTTCAAACATACTTTTCATCATCGACCAGTCAAACATCATAGAATAAGAGATAGGAGGAGGGAATAATCTTAAAATTTTGCGATAGATGGCACCACCGCTGATGGTAGACAGTTGATCTGCCGACTTCTGCAATGCTTTTCAATGAGAAATGCTCAGATTCGACGTGGGTCGATATCCCTCATACCATCTTGATATCCCTCAAGCCTTTTCAGTCAATTGGGATAACTTTGCTCATATTCTTTCGAATACTGAGCCACCATCCACTGAGATTCACACTGCTAATGATGTAACAACTTCAATTCACGCATTTGGAGAAACCCTCCAAAATGCATTTAGAGAAGTTGCGATGCCTCGGCAGAAAGTAGTTGATTTCTTTAGACTACCTGAGCACATCAGGAACTTGAAAAGAGACAGAAATCATTTAAGACGGGACTGGCAGACGTCTAGGGACCCCCTTCTTAAGCTCCAGCTTAATCGCATGAATCACCAGATTAGTGCTGCAATCAAGGAGTTTAGTATTTCACGCTGGAACACCTATGTTGAGTCCTTATCGACTTCTGACAACACAATTTGGTCGGCAACGGCCCGCATCCATAGGACACGATCACACATCCCAGTCCTTAACGGCCCCAATGGAATGGCCTATAGCAACATAAACAAAGCTGAGCTCATTGCTGACAGTCTTAGAAATCAGTTTACTCTAAATCATGATGTCATCAATCCTAGCATGACTAGGATTGTCAATTCCAATGTTGAAGAGTTTCTAAACACAAACCATAATAATACTCTCACACCTGCGACGCCATCTGAGGTTGTAGCCTATATCGGGAACCTTAAAAAGAATAAATCACCTGGTCTCGATTGCATTTCTACAAGCATGCTTATGTACCTCCCTTTAAACTTTATATTTTTTCTAACCTTTCTCATAAATACTATGCTTAACCTCTGCATGTTTCCCGACTGCTGGAAGCAAGCACTGGTTGTACCAATCCCAAAACCTGGGCAGGACCGCCATGCTCCCTCTAGCTTTCGACCTATTTCATTACTTTCCTGTATCTCAAAAGTCTATGAATACATACTAGCTAACCGTCTGAAGGAGTTCATTACCACTAATTCAATAATTATTCCAGAGCAGTTTGGCTTTCAACCCATACTCTCTACGCAACACCAGCTTTGGAGGGTAACTGAACTCATTCACGAGGGTTTTCTAAACAGACAAAATACTGGTGTTGTATTCATAGACATTGCTAAAGCCTTTGATAGAGTTTGGCATGAAGCTCTAATCTATAAACTCATTCGACTTAATGTAAACCCTCAACTTATTCTCATTATATATAATTATCTTAAAAATAGATCATTTTCTGTCAGAGTAAACCATTCTATTTCTTCTTTTCGCATAATCCAGGCCAAGGATTATGCTTAATAATCCCCCTTGGGGATTATTAAGCACCTGGCTCTTCAACATCTACATTAATGATATACCTCTGTTCCCCGCATCCTCTTAGCATTATATGCGGATGACACGGCCATAGTTTTCAGAAACATATCACTACACATTGTGATTGAACATCTCCAATTCTACCTCCATATTCTTTCTGTTTAGCTGAGAAATTGGCGTATTAAAGTAAATGCTTCTAAAAGTGCTGCCATGATTTTCTCAAAAACCCCTATCACCCCTGACATTAATCTTACTCTTAATGATGAAGATATACCCTGGGTCAATGATTATAAATATCTGGGAATTTACCTAGACTCCAAATTAAATTGGGCACGGCAGATTTGTGACATACGCTCTAAAACTACCGTTGCCAAGTCCTCCCTCAATTCTTTATTAGCTAGGCATAGCTGTCTGTCAATTCCAAACAAGTTACTGCTTTATAAAGCCTTTATCAGATCTACCATGACTTATGGGTCAATTGTTTGGGGATCTGTATGCGAAACTCAACTACGAAAACTTCAAATCATGCAAAATACTATTTTAAGGCAGATTGTAAATGCAACTACGTTCGTCCGGAATGATGTCATTCATAAAGATCTCAAAATTCAGCCAATTTCTCAAGTTATTAAAAAACTTGCTCAAAATTTCCATAGAGATCGTTTTCTTATACCCAACAATGCGTTGCGGTCAATAAAGCCATACAATATTAATGACTCAAATGGTAAAAAAAGACTGCTTGTCATCCTAAGTCGAGATGATGGTTTTGCTCCACCTTCTAAACGAAGACAGCAAGAACCACCTTAAACGTATTGTTGTGGTTATTCTAAATTTTATTTCATTATGTATGTATTTATCCTTTATTTTTATATCTATTCTCTTATTTTTTTTCTCTGTTTTATTTTAATTAGTATTTCTGACATTGTTCCTGCCTATACATTTGGCATCGGATTTAATCTACTTTCTTATAAAAAAAAATATATATATAAAAAAAAAAAAAAAAAAAAACTATTGTATTGTTTTTTTACTGCTATTTATTCTTTTTTTTTTAATTCATTATTGTTTTATTTAATTTATATATATATTTAAATTCCATATATTTAACTGGCTCTGGGGGCCCCTTTCTATTTTTCCCTTACCCTCTGTTTGCTTCGACCAACCCAATGCTATGGAGTTTGTATGCAAATTCCACCAATATGCTCAAGATCTACGCATCAAGACAATTCGACTAATCACCATCGATGGGAAGTAAACGAGAGCATTGCGACTCTCGTAGGAATTCCAGAAGACATCTGCATTGGTTCATTGGTTTAATGAGAAAGCCTTCATTTTTAGAATATTTTCAATAAAAAATCTGAATTTTTAAAAAGTCGTACAGGTAAAAATCTGGTCAATTGAAATTTTTTTCACAAGATACACATTTTTTTTAAAGGAACTCGCCGTTTCGATTGCTTTTTTAAAACTTTTAAAATACGAGATCATTCTGACAAATACCAAAATGCAGGCCATTCAAAAACTGGATTTTTCTAATAGATTTATGATTTTTAGAAATTAAAAGCAATCAAATTTTCTGGACTAAATTTTTATCTTGTGTGTAATTTTTATAACCTTTAAATAATTTAATAATTCATAACTTTTGATCTCTATGTAATTAATACAGAATTAGAATACATTTTTATCTTAATTATTTTATTTATTTATTTATTTATTTTTTTTTTTTTTTAAGGGGGTGGGGGAATAGTCTAAATTATGTGTCACTGTCCAGAAACCCAGAAATTAATTTTTACAAAATAAGTAAAGTGTGATTTTTATATAACCTCAATTATAAGATTTTTTTTTTTTTTTTTACTCTGGGAGGGATTTTTGTGGTTGCACTTTTTGTTCGTTATATCTCAAGAACTAATGTACAGAATTTTATCAGACTCCATAATTTGCAAAACCTTCACAAATATAGATGCTGATTGTGTTTTGAAATAAATATCCAAACAGTTTGGGGAATATATGTGGGATTTTTTCAAGATTTTCACAATAGTTATAATATTTCAAGAACTAATGTACATAATTTCATAAAATTTAACATTGTCTTAGTCCTTGTGACAAATATCTTGTGATTAATTTTTGGTGTAAATTTCCCAACAGAAATGCTACTTTGCAGCATTTTTTCCAGATTTCAGAAATATCTCAAGAACTAATGCCTCAATTTGCATCAAACTTCCTAGTCTGTTAGAGCTTGAGATAAATAAACACTGTTTATGTTTTGGCATAAATCAGACACCAGATGGTGCTACTATGCTGCATTTTCCAGATTTGCATGATATATGTAACTCAAAAACAAATGTATGGAATTCCATCAAACTTTATTTATTAAACATTATAAAATATTTTCAAAATCTATTACTAATGAGACGAAAGTTTATTATTTGAAAGATTACATAAAAGGAATATTAATGTGTTTATGAATACTGCACTTGTTATAAAAATTCCCATTTTTTGAAATAATGAGATGTAATTATAACAGAAAATGGGAAAATTTTCGCATTGTAGCATTATTGTCGGACAATTTAGACAAAAAATTATTAATCATTAATGTTGCTAAGGCATATTTCCATCAAAATATACAATAAAATCACCCCATCTTAATTATATGTTAAAAATCTGAATTTTTTAGCAATAATAGAAATTGTGTTGGGCCAGGCAAAACCTCTTTGAATACCTCTTTTAATAACTTCACTAGCACAAAAACATCAATCTGAATTTTTACATCTGAAACATTAGCTGGATCTTCTAGTTCACCACATCTGGAAGACCAGATTCCCTGAATAAATCGTCTTCAGATTCTGATGAATAATAATAAAACCTCTTTTTTAGCTGATTTAGTAGAAAGTTGCACTGTTTTACCATTTTTTATTTATTTCAATGTGCTTTTTTCATTTCGATACAACTTTTCTCTCATGTATCAATTAAAATACAGGATTTTCCATTGAGTCTTCCTCTGTGGATTTGTTTTCTCAGTAGTGCGTTTGGGCATAATCTTATTTGTTCATGAGTGACAATATTTGGAGATGAAGTAAGAGTACCTGGAGTTAATGGCTCAAATTCTGTGTTAATAGACTGAGAATTTAATTGGCTGGGATAATCAATTTGCGACTGATTTTCTTCTTGCTCTTGTGTACAGTCGAAAATCTATAATCCGCACATGCTGTGACCAAAGGTTGTGTGGATTATAGAATATTGTGGATTATAAAGTATTATGGATTATACGTCATTTTATTATTTCTAGATGGCATTTTAATCCTTTAATCAGTATAATATGAAAAGAATACTATAAAATCTAATAATTTAATATTCTACCTGAAAAAATGTCTTTTAAAAGTAATTTTATTAAAAAATTTATGTATAAGTGTATTTAAATAAAAATAATTACACATGTTTCATAATGTTGTAATCCATTTTTTACTGTTAATAAAATAAGATAGTTACATTAACAAAAAAAGGATGTTTTATTATTTTTTTTTTTCAATTTTTTTATTATTTGTTTTAAAAAATCATTTTTGGATCACAAATTTGTAAATTTTCTTAACTGTTTATTTCATTGTTTACATTCATAAAGCAACATGATTTATAGAAAATTGCAGATTATGGGTGCGTGCATTATCGATCTTTGACTGTAAATTGATCTGTAGTATTTGATGGTAGAAATTCCAATTCTTCACAAACATCTTTATTCAGTGGATGCAATCCACAAACCTTGAATCCATTAATTATATTTGATGATGTAAAGGCTTGAGTAAATACTTATCCAACCAGTTCAGCTACATCATAAATAGTAGCTGGTTTTCCAACATTACCTGGTGTAGTCATCCAATTTTCATAGCTCTGTTACAAAATACTTTTTTGCTCACAGGCTATCATACCCTGAGAGCTTATGTGCCTGCCCGTTCTGTATGTATGTACGTTCGTTTGTGCGTAACACGATAACTCATGAGAAAAATATCGAATCCACTTGAAATTTTGTATACTGATAAGGCGCTTCCCTGATTAGTTTTTGGAGTTCATTCGATATGTATATGAGAGGGAACTGGGGGGGCTCATGCCCAAACCCTTTAATTGATATAAATGGGTTTTTCATCCAGAATAAGTTTTCGTTCAAAATTTTTGATATAGGATCATTCTGATGAGGTGCCTTCGTGATTGGTATTAGGTGTTCATTAGATAAGTACAAACAGGGAGAACGGGGGTTCTGTACCTTCTCCCTTTAGTTTATATAATTGCTTTTTTCTTGCAATATTATCATTCAAATGTCTGAATAGTTTTGGAAGTTTAATGGCTAAGTATAAAAGAGGGCGATAACTCTTCTTAAATTATATAAATGGGTTTTTATTAAGAATTTTATGATATGCTCTGAATTTTGGATATAGATTTTTTTTTTATATGATAAAACATGTTCCTGATTAGTTTAGGGGATTCAATGATTAAGTATAAAAAGGGGATGTGGAAGGAGCTGTATCCTTTCCTTAAATTTGTTTTTCAAATGGAATTAACCCTTGAAAATATAACGCTGTTATGCACAATTAGTATGCGTAGCCTGTGAGCTCAATGCCATCAGTTTAACTGGGCAATATTCTTTTTATTAAAAGTTCAAAGACACATTGAAGCCTTAAACCATAACCATTTAAAATAAACCATTATGTTATTAAAAACATATTTTAAATTTTAGATGCATCTGTGAAACCAATTTTTTATCTGTATATACAGGGTGTTTATAAAGTCCCGGACCCATTTTGATGTTTAATAACTCATAAAATAATAAAGATAGATTAAAATTAATAACATAAATGTTTAGATAGACTCAAAAAGTTTCATGACCCTTGTCAATGAACTTCAATGAACTTCATCGCACGGAGAATATCAAGTCTCCGTGCGATAATTAAGTCGATAGTTAATTTCACGCCAGGTAGCGGCAAGCATGTCGGCATCCATAGAGGCTATTATGGTTGTAATTCTGGCTTTTAAGTCATCAATGTTCGACACTCTCCTCCTGCAAACATCCTGTTAACATCACCATCCTCTTGTAAACATAACATTTACAGGAGGAGTGTGTCGAACATTGATGACTTAAAAGCCAGAATTACAAGCGCAATAGCCTCTGTGGGTGCTGACATGCTTGCCGCTACTTGGCGTGAAATTGACTATCAACTTGATATTCTCCGTGCAACAAAGGGGGCACACGTGGAAGTTCATTAACAAGGATCATGAAACTTTTTATCTAACCATTTATGTTATTAATTTTAATCTATCTTTATTATTTTATGAATTATCAAACATCAAAATGGGTCCGGGATGGATTTATGGATTTATAAACACCCTGTATAATACTACGGTCAGGCCCGGACTGGCTCCATTGGGGGCCCTCAGCTAGAGACTGAAAAGGGACCCCTTACTGAGAAAGTTACTGTGGATAGAATAGTAGAATATATAACATATGAAAATTAGGCTCAAATGCCTAAAAAATATATTTAGTCATTTGGCAAGTAATTGAGCAAAAAAGTTAGCTTTTTCTGGTGTAGTCTACTTACTTTTACAATACATATTTATATTATTTTATATATGTTACCTAAAGTAAAAACCAAACTAGAAAAAAAAATTTAATTACAAGTGGTGAATAACTTAAAAAGAGAAGGGTATATATTTTTAGATTAGCATCAGAATTAAATCATTGAAGCCATAATATCTTAACCTGGGAAGACGCGCACAGGGCATAAAGGACCCGGTGTGCGTATGGTTTTTACAATTGCAACCACTAATAAAGCTATTGTTTTAATTTGATTTTATTGTTGACAAAGTCAAAATCATTCATACCCTGGGTAAGCGCGCATTAAAAGGGGACATAATAATAATAAAAAACCAAGTAAACATCAATCACAATATACAAAATCATATTGAAAAGAGCAATGTTACCTTTAATTTTGATTTAATGGATACATATTGTAAAACAGATTTTATAAAATTTACAACACTTAAGAAATATTATTTGATTGTGAAGGGCTGTTGACTAACCTAACAACTTTTTGTCCAGTTCTTCACTGGTTCTGGCTACTTCATCTATAATGACACCTTTATCTAAGTTATAAAATAAATATCTTTCTGCATTCATGAAAAGAAGATTAGAGTCGATTCTTAGCAATTTTAAGTTTAGAAAACACCCTTTCAAAGGTGAATTATGTACAAGGTATGGTTAATACAAATTTGTCAGCCACATACAGGTTGATAAGCATTCCAGATTGTGAGAGTTCAAAAGCAACGGAAAAGGTGCATGATAAACAACGAAGAAATTTTCTCTTGTCAGAACAGTAACCCTACAGATTTTCGTCATCTTCAAATTCAGATTCTACATCGTCACACTCACAAATTTCTTCAGCTCCATTCATATTATCTTGTTTTCTTTCAATGTCAAGTTTTTTAGCTGCAGTAAAACTTTCCTATTGATTTGCAAACTGTTTCAGCTCTATCAATAACTGACTTCTTTCAACTTTACAAATTCTAGAAATAGTAAAAATATCTTCCGGAATAAATTTATCAAGCATTACGATTTCCTTAAATTTCTTTGAGTCTGTCCAGAGACAATCTTCTAAAATATCTTTGTCTGGACTAAATTTTTCTTTGATACTTGAACTGGCACAATCTAAAATATTAATAAAGACCAATTAATAGTTTTGAGCAGATGAGATTCCAGGAGCTTCGTCTATTGACTTTTCTCCAGGCATTAACTTTTTCTTTGAAATTCTTTTTTCCTTGAAATCTACTTCTACTTCTACATCAATACTGTAATGTTCTAATTTGCTATTAATTGTATACTTGCATAATATTTTGTTTTTATATACAGAATCTAAAAGTGTTTATAACTCCTTTTTTCCTTTACTTGTATAATCAGCTTCTCTACCGATTTTTTAGTTGTAGAAAAGTCAATGGTTTTACTTTGCAAATATTTTGAAATAGGAGATGCAACAAGAAATAAATAGGTTTTCAAATTTGGACCATTGGTCGATCAAATTTCTTACCATGAATTTAGATTTACAGTCAAAACTTCCGTTTGATATTTCTTTTAAATAGGTTTAAAAAATTAAATAGTTTCTTTGTGTTTATCCTTTCATCACTTTGTAAAAATCCCTCATCAATAATAGAAGAAAGAGTTTATGTTATGTTTACTCCAATATAGTTATGTTTACTCCACCACCTCATGATTCCTATTTTGCAACCTGTACAGTTTTTCATATGCGGCATGTTTTTTTTTTCCTTTTCCCACTTGGATATTCTTTTGTAAGAAAAGCTGAAGAAAACAGCAGATTTTTCAACCAATCCAAATAAGTTTTCCACTTGGAGCAATGTTGTTGCAGAATCAGCTACAACCGAATTCAGTACGGCCCCATGTAGTGAATGTAAATAAGGTCTTCATTTTTAGGTGCGTTCGTAATTATGTAAATACGTAGCACCTATTGTTGTTTCTCAGTCCGTCCATCTGTCTGTCTGTACGTCAGCATATAACAATGCAAAAACTATCCAACCGAATCGTTTGAAATTTAAAACATATAATTATTGCATAATTTTGTCGAGTCATTTCAAATTTTATGAAAATCAGATGTATAGATCACTTTACAGATTCACAATTACAGGGACAATCAAAAGAATTCCGTTACATTACAGTCAATGGGGAAAAGAATTTCAAATGCATTTTATTCGTTTGAAATTTAAAACATATAATTATTACGTAATTTTATTGAGTCATTTCAAATGTTATGAAAGTCGGATGCAATACAGGGACAATGAAAAGTATTCCATTACATTACGGTCAATGGGAAAAAAGTTTCAAATGCATTTTTATGATGTTACACTCATTCAAACATAATAGAATTGGCATGAATCTATGAAATATATACTAAAATATGCATTCTGTACAATCTGTGATGCAAAGAATTTTTATTATTAAATTACAGGGTCACACAAAAGTATTCCACTACATCCAATGCTACACATGGAAACATTGTTTGGGACGTGTTTTAATTATATTCAACAATTTCACATTTTATGAATAAGATATACGTTGCTGAGGTATAATAAAAATTACTTCCTGCATATTTACAGAAACACAAAGATTTCGACTACTATACTGTATCCGAAGTACGCTCTACTATATCGGCAAGATCTGAAAATTTTTAAAACTTCGTTATGGCACGAACGCACCTCATTTGCTACGTTCACGTGCAATTTCCAACTTGTTCTTTTTGAATTGAGCTTGAAGATTGGTATAACAACTTTTCAATTTGTTCGTGCCGTCAAAAGAACACACAATAATATGTGATGTTGCAATGCTATACATGGCTGATTCTGATTGTTTGAGTTTGTGCAAAGCCAACCCATATGAATCATCGAGTACTGTTATTTCTAAAAGTCTTTCATATACCTTTCCTTGAACGAAATAGCAGACTCAGATTGACAGCTGGCTCATTACAGCTTGGGTGCTCTCTGCCATCACGCTGAATATTACACTGTCATGAAGTTCTTTTAAAATAACATAACGATCCATCGAACCAAAAATTTTAAGTAACTTATTGATGAAGGTTTTTGATAAAAATTTAAATGAAGAATCTCGTCCAGCCGATCTTTTAATTAGTTTTCCTTTAATGGCTTTTCTTTTGCTCGTTGTTTTCAGTCTGTGTTTCTTGCTGTCTTCAATACAATTTCTGACATGATCTTGTAAAATCACATCATAATTTACAACAAACATGAACAGTTCAAGAAAATTACCATGGCTATCTATAAAGTAAGCGTATAAGCCCCTTCTGCTTTATCCCCTCTGTACGCAATATCGTGTTTTTCAATAAACAAAACTATATCAATTATGCCTTGAACAACTAATCTTCTGGTACGAACTTTTCTTTCACGTTTTTTTGGTTTGGTTACTATAGTCAGGAGAATTGAAATATTATGACCTTTTTGGATTTGAAAAGCTGCCTTTGCTGCAAGTTGATGGTAATGCGTGTCTTCATGATTCTCAATAGATTTATAAATATGCTTAGGAGAACAGTCATGCCAGGTAATGAATGTAGAATCTCTGATCTGATCTTTTAATTAGAATGTAGAATGTAGTAGAATTTAGTAGAATGTATAATCTCCCCCAAAAGCTATACAGATAGAGCAGAACACTTTATTGAGCTGAATTGAATATCATAACCATTTTCTGCAAATTTTATCGCCATTCGAAAAATGTTGGTAGTAAAGTTTTGAAGAATCAAATGGCAATTTAAAATCCTTTTCCTTCGCCAACTTGTATAGGGTGCTTTTCCATAAAAGCTTTTTTCTCCAACTGGGTCATTTTTATTGGGACAGATGGAACATCCAAGTTGTTGCATAGCAGCATTCTGAGTAGCACCAGGCATCTCCTTGAGATTTTCTTCCTCATCATTTTCTCCAGATTAAATAAAAAAATTGATACCGTTATTCAAAAGATTTGACGCTTTTGTAGAACAGGGGACACACTGCTCTATTGTTTTCTATCAAAATAACAATGTACGGCAATTATATTTACCTACATAAGAAAGATTTCATAAATATGTAGAGCAGAGAGGGGTAGATACAATGGGGTATTGCTTTGGGCTCCGGTGCCCAAACCAACCAAAATCAAAACATAGGCAAGAACAGACAGACAAGCTTGGCGACTGAAAATACCGAGTATGTGCATAGTTGCCAAGTTTTATGCATTTTTGCTACCACTAAAATTGTATAGAGATTTTACATTTGTTTTAATCATAAGATTTCAATGATTAAATAAGACAATATTTACTATAAAGTTTTTGTGATAGGAAAAATGGATAAAATTTGCAGCTATGATATACGGAATGTACTTATGAACTAATAAAGTAATTTGCCTGTGTTTAATTCTACAAAGGTTGATTTTGCGACTGAAAAGTGGTTTTAGTTAACCAAGTACTAATAATTTTAAAACTGTTTTCAACGGCTAAGATTTTTCTCTTCTTTTCCTTCCTTTTCGCAGCACCACTTTGGTACACTACACATGTTTCATGTTAACACTGTACTAACTGTAGTATATTTTTAACTCTATTTTTTAACACTTTCCAACAAAGTTGAAAAGTTATTATGCTTTCAGTTTGTCTGCCCGTCTGGCCACTTTCTAACTTTTGTAAATATACTCGGATTGCCATGAAATTTTTGACGTTATTAACATTTACCTTAGCACAAATACCTATTGAAAATGAAGTTTCTACCATGATTAGCTTATTTACAGGGATAATCAAAACTTTTCCTTACATTACAGCATTATAAGGAAAAATCATTTTAATTGAATTTTAACAATGTTATACCCTGTGAAATATATTCAAATTTATATGTATCTACAAAGTGCACTAAAATATCCATTTTGTAAAGTATGCAGTCAGGGCTGAAACTAAAGGGGGACAGAGGGGGCACGTGCACTGGGTGCCCACAGAACAGAAGGTCAAGGGGGCACCAAATTAAGATTTTCTTTGGTATATTTGCTATAAAGAATGCATATATGTGGGGGGTGGGGAGTGCCAAAATCCATATTTGCCCCGGGTGCAAAAAAAGCTAGTTTTGGCACTGTATGCAGTGAAAAGGACATTTATTTACAGAGTCACACAGAAGAATTCCATTGCATAAGAATAAAGGGAGGAACAGTTTGCAACATATTTTAATTATGGTAAACGATTTAAAGTACAACAAATTGATACACGTTGCTGAGGCTTAATGTGTGTTATTTCATGCATAATACGAAGTGCATAGCATTCACAGGAACACACAAAAGATTTCTAATAGTATATATTCTATTCAAAGTACTGTATATGATGACTGTTGCACGGATGAAATGCATTTTGAGTTATGAAAAATGCTTTTAAGTTTCACTAAATGTATGCATATGAAATGATGTGTATAAATGCTAATAGTTACAGAATTTAGATATACAGGTTTACAGAAAAGATCTCGGAAAGGTTACTGAATATGAGCGTAATTTACTTAAATGTGGTTTTTAAATAAAATATGAAATTCAATATGAAATACTTTGAAATACATTCAGTAAACTAAGAAGTGTTTTTGGTATATAGATCAAATGATATATATGGTCACGCAAAGAAATGATACATGGTTGTCTTCAGATGATAATTTATGAAAATGTAATTTAGGTAGTATTAAGGAATATTATTGTTTAAACTAAATTTTAGAAAAATACTTTCCTGTATTAAAGGTACTAGGTAAACTACAGGGCTGAATAAAAGTATTCAAGAATGTTTCTATCTATTAGTATAAATTGCTGAAAGGAATATTTCAACCAGCAAAAAAATGGGCAAATAAAATATGACGTTTTTTACTATAAATCGTGATAAAAAGTTAATTACACATGCTTTTAATCAACAAATTCTTTTGTTTGATTGATCAATTAAATCTTCTTTAAATGTTATGTGAACGAAGTCACAGGTAACAGCTAGTATATTATAAATGTGAAAGTGTGTCGTGTGTCTGAAAAATTGGAATGATATTGGCTTCAAAACGGATGGATTAATGTCTTTGAATCTTTGCATATAGATAAATTAAAGCCCGGAAATAAACATAGGCTAATTTTTAATTGATTTATTCAAATATTTTCCTTAATAATTCAAAATTTCATTATTTTTCATACAGAATCAATAGGCATTTTTTAGATAAAATTTAACTATTTTTCTTTCCTGTTGCCAATAAAATAGAAATCTGGAATGATAATTTCTCAGCGGCAATAAATTTTCAATTGAGCAATTTCTGTATAAAAAAATGAAAAGAAAATAAATATGACGTCATATTTGAAATAATTATAAAGAGAGTATTTTTTGTTATATATTAAACATGTATATTTGTTTCTTTAACAAAAAATTTTCTGTCAAAAATGGTGACATAATTAGAAGTAAAAAAAATAAGGAAAAAGAATAATATTTTTAATGAAACATTTTACTTGGAAAAATATGACGTCATAGTTGAAATAAAAGATCTATTTTATAGTAGTCGTTAAAAATACAAGGGACATGGATATCAGTAATTATTTGATCTCGATAAATAATGACGTCATAATTAAAATGGATGACAAATATTTTGTACTTATGCTAATTAATAAGTTGTAAGTTACATACTAATGGAAATTTTCATTCCAAATTCATAATTATTAGTGGAATACATTTGAAAAGGGAGAAATAAAACTAATTAATAAGTTATAAGTAACATACAAATGAAAATTTTTATTAAAAACTCATAACTATCAATGGAAAATGTTTTTTGTGGGGAAAAGACGGAAAATAAAACTACTGATTAATATATTTTTGACTCTATTTTTAACACTTTCCAACAAAGTTGAAAAGTTACTATGCTTTCGGTTTGTCTGTCTGTCTGTCCACTTTCTAACTTTTGTAAATTTCATGGCAAGCTGTGTATCCATGAAATTTTTGGACTTTATTAACATTTACCTTAACACGAATACCTATTGAAAATGAAGTTTCTACCATGATTAGTTTATTTATAGAGATAGTCAAAAATTTTCCTTGCATTACGGCCTATGGAGAAATATCGTTTAAATTGCATTTTAATGACATTACACCCTGTGAAACATATTCAAATTTATATGCATCAACAAAGTGTACTAAAATATGTATTTCGTAAAGTATGCAGTGAAAAAAACACTTATTAATTTACAAGTTCACACGAAAGAATTCCATTGCATAAGAATTAAGGCAGGAACAGTTAGCGACACCTTTTAATTATGGTAAGCGATTTCATGTATAATCAAATTGATATACGTTCTGAGCTTAATGTGAGTTATTTCATGCATAATACAAAATGCTTAGCATTTACAGGAATACACAAAAGTTTTTAAATAGTATATATTCTATCCAAAGTACTGTATATGATGGATGATGACTGTTGCATGGAGGAAATGCATTTTGAACTATGATATGTGCTTTTAAGTTTCACTAAATGTATGCATTTTAAATGGTGAGTATAATTGCTGATAGTACAACAATTTAGATATACAGGTTACACAAAAGATCTTGGAAAGGCTACTGAATATGAACGTAATTTACTTAAAGGTGGTTTTTAAATAAAATATGCATTTTTATTTTAAACTGCATTGAATAAATTAAGAAATGTTTGTAGTATATAGATAAAATGATATACAGGGTCATGCAAAGAACTGGATACATGGTTGTCTTCCGATCATAATTTCTGAAAATGTAATTTAGGTAGTAATAATGAATATTTTTGTTTGAACTGAAGTTTAGAAAAATATTTTCATATATTACAGGTACTAGGTAAACTACAGGGCTGAACAAAAGTATTCAATAATGTATCTATCTAATAGTATGAGTCGCTGAAAGGAAAATTTAAACCAGCAAAAAATCAGCAAATAGGGAATCGGCTTCGGCATCAGAAGTTTTTTACTATAAATCGCGATAAAAAGTTAATTACACATGCTTTTAATCCAAGAATTCTTTTGTTTGATTGATCAATTACTTCTTCTTTAAATGTTATGTGAACGAAGTCACGGGTAACAGCTAGTGATTATATATGAATAAGAATATCTGAAAATTTTTTAGGTATAGGAGTTAGAAAAAAAAAAAGATTTCATGAATGTATGTAAAGTTATGTAAAGTAATGTAAAGTTAGTACTTTAATACATTCATGAAATCTTTTTTTGATTGTATAAGTATTGTAGAGGATTTGTGAAGTTTTGAAAGAATATTCCAAGGGGAAAACAACAGATATTCTTGTTGGCAAATATTTTTCAAGAATTAAATATGTTCTATACTTCCTGGTACATTCAAAATAAATAATTTCAGCAGATTATAACGGATTGTTCACCTTTTATAACATGAATAGACAGGTTTATTACTTATCAATTGTTTAAAAAAAAACTGTAAAACTATTTGAAATTTTATAGTTCACTATTTTTATACATTCATCATGCCATCAAAAAGAGTTACATTAAAATTTTCATTTTTAATTAAATTTAGTTACATTAAAGCTCAATTTAACCCCTTCAGGACCGGCGCCTTTTAGGCAAAATTTATTCGGTTGGCACCACTTTCTAAAAATAGGTTACCTTTACTTAAAGAATCTCGAAAATGCTCTAATTAAGGAAGACAAGCATTACTTTTTTTTCTGGTAAAAAAAACAAAGTCCATATGCTCTTTTAGAGGGTGCATACTACACCCATGGTACTGAAGAGATTAATACAAAAACAGTTTTTATTTTATTCTCATTTGCAGGATAAATGCATTTTTTAAAAACCAGATTTCTTCGACATATCAAAGAGCACATAAGAATTATCAGCATTTTGAAACTCTTTTGGAGATTTTCAGCTGTATTATCAATCCTCGTTAGTGATCAGCAGAACGGAATAAATCTCCGTAGGGAGGTTTTGATGTTTTGAGCCACTTGTCTGTGAATCTCTTAGGACAGCAGTGAGCAGCCCTCTTCTGTCTGGCTAAGGACAAAATAAATCATCATTAAGTAGGCTATCAATAAACAAAAATCAATTGGCATTACTTAAAATTGATTGTAAACACAGTTGAAAAAAAAAAAATTGGAAAATAGTCAATTTACTCTGATGACATTTTGTATAAAGAAATACATCCACTATTTTTGGGGCTTCTCCAGGGCACCCTTGGGCTGGGGGCCCTCGGCAATCGCCGACCTTCCGACCTAGCCTGACTACAGTAATTACAGGGTTAACAGAAATCAAATACACATATAAAATTTATCACAAAATTGTCCTAACTTTTTCATAGGCTTTAAATAAAATCTTGGACCCAGTCCAAGGTACACCACACTTGACACTTAAAAACCAAAATGACAATCATGATGTTAAAGTTAGGCCAATAACACATAATGTAGTAACTAGAACATTGCTTTATTATGCATAATCCTCATTTGAAAAAATTAGACATGTTCTAGTTAAAAATAACATAGAAATAAATACCTAAGAAAAATTTACTTTTCAAAGGTGAATTTCCTTTTTTTTAAATTGTACAATTAGTTGAGCTTCTAAACAAATGCCAAAAACTTAAATGAGACCTCTGGTGGCAAAATTTTAATATACAAATGTTCTTGTTTGATGATCTAAACAAGTAAAGCTAAAATTATCATAGTTCTGAGGTACACATATACCATTCTCCCCAACAATCATCCATTAATGGCATGTAATCTTACATTTTGGAGACAGATTTTTTGTCGACAGGATCAAATATTTCAAACAGCTTGGTATGTTGTTTACTTTTTATGAAATATCTTAATCAGCCATATTTTTACATTTATTGAAATAATTCAAGATACATTTTTTAAGCATTTTATAGGAAGAACTTTTTAGACTGTTAACTTTTATTTATAAGAGTATACATTGTCTGTTGAACTATTAGAGACTTAAATAAATGTATGGATCCTGAAATGGGTTGTGCATATATAATGTTAGGGGGGGGGGGAGGAGGAGGGTCTGGCACATGATATCGTAAGATATCTCTAGGGGGAGTGGGGGTTTGCCTTTTGATATCAAATATTATTTTTGATCCCATCAAAATTGTCTTTTTATTTTTAACATGGTGTTAAGGTCAAAATAGAATGTTGTCTTTTTTTTTTATTCTCTTATTTATTTTTATGAAAGTACAAAGTTATTATTAAAACTAGTTGTCGTGTCCAGCTCAATGAACTGATTGACTGTGACCGCGAGATAACTGTTTCGGAATATTCACGAACCGAAACTAAAACCATATGTGCGCGCAGCTCTTTTGTGTTTAAGATTTTAGTCAGAATGTTGTATTAATTGTTGTGTGTAATGTGTATGTAACGTATCGTAATTAAAGTGTGATGTGCTGTATAATAAAGAGTCTTCACTTATAAAATATCTCACCCACCTCACGACAAGATATGTCAAGTGGCGACCGAGGATGTATTTATTTATTTTTTATGGTAAATTCCTCACTTTGGATTAGAGCGATGCTCGAAGACGGCTCCAGGTAAAACGTTTGATATTTTTTGTTTGGAACGAATGAAATATGGAGCAGCATATTATAAATTTGCTTAAGCAAAACGAGGAACTGATAAAAGCGCTTCAGAATAAAGAAGGATCTCAGAAAATCACAGTTCAGTTCGAAAAATTCAATGAAGATACTGAACAGTTCGATAGTTTCTTAGAACGTTTTGAAACGTATCTGGATGTACAAAAGGTACCGGAGGAGATAAGAAACAAAGTTTTTATTTCCTCACTGAGTCCCAAGCTTTATCAGTTGTTAAAAAATTTGCTGGCTCCTGACATTCCTTCGGACCAAACTTTAGTAAAATTAAAAGATGTATTAAAAAAACATCTTACTCCAAAACCTTTAGTCATTCCGTCGCGGCATAAATTTTTAAATCGTAAACAGCATGAGGGGGAAAGTATTAGTTCGTATATCGCTGAACTGAGAGCGTTAGCAGTAAATTGCGAATATGACACAACCATGCTAAATACGATGCTGCGGGATGTATTTGTAAGTGGGTTACGAGATAAAACAATACTGGATCGGTTATTCGAGGAGGATAATATTGATTTAGAAAAAACTTTGCAGATAGCTTTAGCAATGGAAAAGGCATTTAAGGGTGCTAGTGATATTATGGGGCGTGGAATAAATGCAGTGCAAGTAGGGAAAAATAATAATAAATTTTCTAAGCTTGGAAACAAAAAACCTAATTTTCCTGAACGTCAGAAAAAATCGGAATATTGCAGCCGGTGCACGGGCACGGATCATAATAGAGAAAAATGCCGATTTATTTCAAGTAAATGCAATTTTTGCTCAAAAATTGGGCATATTCAGAAGGCGTGTTTTGCAGCAAAAAAAGCGCACTTTAAACCTGTAAAACAGAAACAGGTTAATGTAAATAGGGAACAACAAAATGTTGAGAGTGAAATTAATGTTCCGATATTTGGATTAAATTCTGATGAAAACCCAGTACGCGAGGAAGAACCGCGACAACCTCCTATAATGGTAAATTTAAAAATTGAGAACAAAAATTGTTCTATGGAACTGGATACTGGAGGTGCGGTCAGCGTAATGAGCATAAAAAATTTCAGGAAAATCTCGAATAAAAAAATTCAACATACCAATGTAGTATTTAAAACTTACAATGGAAATTCGTTAGTACCTATGGGGTATGTAACGGTAAAAGTTGAATACCAAAATCAAATTTCAAATTTGAATTTGTATATTGTAAAAGAAAATTTAGATACTATTTTAGGTCGTGAATGGCTTAATAAAATTAATCTTGATTGGAGGGCGATAAAAATGCTCAGAACAACCGATAAAACAAGCTTAGATAAGCTCTTAGAAGAGTATAAAGAAATATTTGATGATAAATTGGGGGAGATAAACAATTGTGAAATTAAGTTGGAATTAAAACAGGGGGTTAAACCTGTTTTTCGTAGAAGCCGTGACGTACCTTTTGCCTTAAAAGAAAGAGTTGGAAAAGAAATTGACAGACTAGAGAAAGAGGGAATAATTGAAAAGGTTGAATGCTCAGAATGGGCAACGCCTGTTGTCCCGGTAGTTAAATCAGACGGCAGTATTCGGCTATGTGCTGATTTTTCAGTTACGTTAAACCCAAATTTAAATGTTCCTCAGCATCCATTACCCAAATTAGAAGAGATTTTTTCCAGTTTAAATGGGGGGAAGCAGTTTTCAAAACTGGACTTTAGGCACGCATATCTACAGATGAAAGTTCATCCTGAAAGTCAAAAACTATTAACAATAAACACACACAAGGGGTTATTTGTTTGTAAGCGATTAATGTATGGATTAAATGGTGCACCTGCAATATGGCAACGTTTTGTGGATGGAGTATTTCAGGGCATGGAAGGAGTTAAGGTTTTTATGGATGATGCACGAATTACGGGGGTTGACGAAAAATCTCATTTGAAAGCTTTAGGTGATTTTTTCAAAAAATGCAAAGAATATGGGTTAAAATTAAATTTACAAAAAAGTAAATTTTTCCAAGATGAAATAAATTTCCTAGGACACAAAATTGACACGAATGGTCTTCACAAGACAGATGAAAAAATTTCTGCAATTTTAAACGCTCCTGTTCCTAAAGACGTACAGGAAGTAAAAAGTTTTTTAGGGTTAGTAAATTTTTATGGGAAATTTTGTGAAAATTTATCGACTATAGCTAATCCGCTAAATAACTTAACTCAGAAAGATGTTAAATTTAATTGGTCCAGGAATTGTCAGGTTGCCTTTGAGAAAATTAAAGAAGAGATTTGCTCTCCAAGGGTCTTGGTACATTATGATCCTGCACTGCCTCTGACTTTAGCAACTGATGCATCACCAGTTGGTATAGGATGTGTCTTGTCACATTTATACCCTGACGGAAGTGAAAGACCCATTGCCTTCGCATCCAGAACATTAAATCGATCAGAGCAGAAATATTCCCAAATTGACAAAGAGGCTCTTGCCATTGTATGGGCGGTACAAAAATTTTATTTATATTTGAAAGGTCGAAGATTCATATTGATTACAGATCATAAGCCTCTTGTATCCATCTTTGGATCGAAACGTGGGTTTCCGGTGTTGACTGCAACTAGGTTGTTGCATTATGCATTAATTTTGCAATCCTTTCAATTTGATATTAAATACCGAAATACTAAAGACCACGGCAATGCTGATTTTCTCTCTCGTTTACCGAAAGCTTCTGAACAACTCGAAATCAAGGACGATATCACTCTATACCAAATGTGTCAAATAGAAACCCTCCCAATTACGTCCAGAGAGTTGCGACAAGCAACTAAAACAGATAAAGAACTTGGTCCTTTATTAAAAGCGCTCCAAGAAGGGCAAAATTTACAGGGGAAGGAAGCGCATTATACAATTGAAGACGGTTGCATTATGTATGGACAGAGAGTTTGCATTCCCGAAACTTACCAGAAACAGGTTCTAGAAGAATTGCACCAGGGACATCTGGGCATGGTAAAAATGAAGGCTATTGCCAGATCATTTGTCTATTGGAAGAGTATCGATACAGACATTGAGGAAGCGGCTAAAAATTGCCCAGATTGTGCGAAATTTAAAGCTGATCCGGCTAGAGTTAAAGTACACCATTGGGAGTATCCTAGTTCACCTTGGGAACGAATTCATATAGATTTTGCAGGACCTCTATATGAACACATGTTCTTGATAATTGTTGATGCCTATTCAAAGTGGTTAGAAGTTTACCCATTAAAATCCATTACAGCCAATAAAACAATCGATTGCCTTAGAGACTGTTTTAGTAGGTTCGGTTTACCTGTTGTACTTGTTAGTGACAATGGCTCACAATTCACATCTTATGAATTTGCAAGATTTATGAAGTGCAATGGAGTGAAACACATTACTAGTACTCCATTCAAGCCATCCAGTAATGGACAGGCCGAACGGTATGTGTACACAGTAAAACAGGCACTCAGAGCTATGCAAAATTATGAAGGTAGCATAAATCAAAAGTTAAGCAAATTCTTATTGCAATACAGAAAGGCACCTAATATGACAACTACACATAGTCCAGCAATGTTATTTCTTAAGAGAGATATCCGTACTAGAATTGATCTTTTATTGCCTGATCTCAAAACCAGAATTCAGGAAAAAATACGGAAAGGAGTCTACGATTTTAAAGACCGAAAATTTGAAATTGGAGAATATGTTGCTGTGAGAGACTACAGATCACCAAATTGCAAATGGAAATTTGGGCATGTCGTAAATCAAGACGGTGCTCTAAAATACACAGTCAATGTGCAGGGGAATTTAGTCAGAAGACACGTAGATCAGATCCGTCCAGTTGGTGATAAAGTGAAAGAAACTCATTCTTCACCATATGTGTATCGCCAAGTTCCAACAGAAATAGATTCAAATAAAAAATCAGAAACACAACTTGAAAAATCTGTTCCTGTTATCGTAAATGAAAAAGCTGGGACTGAAACCTTAGCAGAAGCAGTTTCACATACATCCAGCCCAGTGCTGGAATCATCATCCTCATCTCCTGTAAGTGATTCCATAGTCCAAAGCAGTCCGTCCAAAGCTCCGTCCATTCCATCGAAACCTGAACCGGACTTACGTCGTTCCAATAGGATCCGGAAACCTCCCAAGAGACTTGATCTTTAAGAATTTAAGAAGGGAGGAGATGTCGTGTCCAGCTCAATGAACTGATTGACTGTGACCGCGAGATAACTGTTTCGGAATATTCACGAACCGAAACTAAAACCATATGTGCGCGCAGCTCTTTTGTGTTTAAGATTTTAGTCAGAATGTTGTATTAATTGTTGTGTGTAATGTGTATGTAACGTATCGTAATTAAAGTGTGATGTGCTGTATAATAAAGAGTCTTCACTTATAAAATATCTCACCCACCTCACGACAAGATATGTCACTAGTCATTGGGGGGGGGGGGGCATCGTAATACTTACCCATCATGGATATCATAACATAAAATATGAAAATAAAACATGTGTAAACTATTTACAAATTGCATCGCGATTCCAAAATACTACATACTTACGATAAGTTAAGCTAAGATTAATTTAATCGACTTACTACCGCTAGATGGCCGCATAGAAACTTCTTTTAATCGAATTTAATCGATCCATTATTTCCGCTATTTTCATATCGAAAACGTTATTGGCCGCCTATAGAGGAGGGTGCCAGCGTAGATTGTAGTCTGTCGATCCCAATGAACCAATGCAGATGTCTTCTGGAATTCCTACGAGAGTCGTAATGCTCTCGTTTACTTCCCATCGATGGTGATCAGTCGAATTATCTTGATGCGTAGATCTTGAGCATATTGGTGGAGTTTGCATACAAACTCCATAGCATTGGGTTGGTCGAAGCAAACAGAGGGTAAGGGAAAAATAGAAAGGGGCCCCCCAGAGCCAGATAAATATATTTCAATTATTTAAATATATATATAAATTAAATAAAACAATATTGAATTAAAAAAAAAAAAAAAAAAAAAAAAAAAAAAAAAAAAATAGCAGTAAAAAAACAATACAATAGGATTTTTTTTTTTTTTTTTTTTTTTTTTTTTTAAGAAAGTAGATTAAATCCGATGCCAAATGTATAGGCAGGAACAATGTCAGAAATACTAATTAAAATAAAACAGAGAGAAAAAAAGGAGAATAGATATTAAAATAAAGGATAAATACATACATAAAGAAATAAAATTTAGAATAACCACAACAATACGTTTAAGGTGGTTCTTGCCGTCTTCGTTTAGAAGGTGGAGCAAAACCATCATCTCGACTTAGGATGACAAGCGGTCTTTTTTTACCAATTGAGTCGTTAATATTGTATGGCTTTATTGACCACAACGCATTGTTGGGTATAAGAAAACGATCTCTATGGAAATTTTGAGCAAGTTTTTTAATAACTTGAGAAATTGGCCGAATTTTGAGATCTTTATGAATGACATCATTCCGGACAAACGTAGTTGCATTTACAATCTGCCTTAAAATAGTATTTTGCATGATTTGAAGTTTTCGTAGTAGAGTTTCGCATACAGATCCCCAAACAATTGACCCATAAGTCATGGTAGATCTGATAAAGGCTTTATAAAGCAGTAACTTGTTAGGAATTGACAGACAGCTATGTCTAGCTAATAAAGAATTGAGGGAGGACTTGGCAACGGTAGTTTTAGAGCGTATGTCACAAATCTGCCGTGCCCAGTTTAATTTCGAGTCTAGGTAAATTCCCAGATATTTATAATCGTTGACCCAGGGTATATCTTCATCATTAAGAGTAAGATTAATGTCAGGGGTGATAGGAGTTTTTGAGAAAATCATGGCAGCACTTTTAGAAGCATTTACTTTAATACGCCAATTTCTCAGCCAAACAGAAAGAATATGGAGGTAGGATTGGAGTTGTTCAATCACAATGTGTAGTGATATGTTTCTGAAAAGTATGGCCGTGTCATCCGCATATAATGCTAAGAGGATGCGGGGAATCTGAGGTATATCAATGCATCTACAATGCTTTTCAATGGGGAAAGCAATCATTTGAAGGAGTACATATATGCAAACATAATGCCTGCAAATGAACAGAAATGCAATAGGATGACGACATAGTTGCAAAAGGTCTGCAAATACTCATGCATTTGTAATGCTTGCAAGTAATTACTTCCAGTTAGTTACTCCTGTTTGCAAATTGCAAAAAAACTCCAAACAAATGAATCGATTATGATAAATAATAAACCAATAAGAGGCAAGTAAATATTCATCGAGCAACATAGATGATGAAAACAATGTGCTCCTGTTTATTTAATTGTACAATTACGCCATCATCAGCCATTCTATTAATGAATGACTGATTGAACCAATTTCGACAAATTATATAAAATGCCAAATTACTCAAGCAGTACTGAATTGCGAAATAAAAACATCCTTATAACTACAAAAATAATAATCCTATTAACTAACAGTTTATTGCATCAGATTATGTGTCTCATTTCTAATTAAAATATATCTTTGAATTGAAATTTAAAGGAAATATAGGGTCATGAAGGGAAGGAAATATAGGGTCAGGGTTGCTGAGATTACAAATATCTCAGCAACTAATAGTCCAATCAACTTCATTTTTTATGCAAAATTTGTGTTATTTTATTGTTTTTTATGTACTCAAAATAAAAAAAATAAAAATTTTTATATACTTCTCATCAGAACAAATTTTTTGAGAGTCCAAAAAGAAAATCGTTCCAGATAATTGAGGTCACTCATATTAAATAGGCTTCGTCCCATTCTTACATACTAAATACCTACAAAATTTCAAGTCTTTATCTCAATTTGTTCAGGAGATAAAGCATTTACAGGCACACAGACAGACAACAATTTTTTTTTAATTTTTTTTTTCAGAATTTGCAGTGTCTAAAACGTGAAAAAAAAAAAAAAAAAAAAAAAAAAGTTTTTCAAAACGATTGCAATGATCCTATACTACGTATCATTCGTAAGTAATCACTGAATTATTATAAAATTATCTAGTTTTAAAATATGGTATAGCACGACATTTTGACATTCCTATTCATCTTTATATGTGTACGCTTGTATAATGGAAGTTTGATAAACCATATGTGAAATATATTTGAAATATTAAATGTTTTATCTTTAATTTTTGCCGTTTTGCTTGCATACTGACTTTCACGCAACATCAAGCAATAAGATTAATTTAATTGACTTACTTCCGCTAGATGGCAGCATAGAAACTTTTTTTAATCGATCCATTAGTTTTGCTATTTTCATATCGAAAACATAATCGGCCGCCAGCGTAGATGGTAGTTTCATTACCACTAATTCGATAATTATTCCAGAGCAGTTTGGCTTTCAACCCAAACTCTCTACGCAACACCAGCTTTGGAGGGTAACTGAACTCATTCACGAGGGTTTTCTAATCAGACAAAATACTGGTGTTGTATTCATAGACATTGCTAAAGCCTTTGATAGAGTTTGGCATGAAGCTCTAATCTATAAACTCATTCGACTTAATGTAAACCCTCAACTTATTCTCATTCTCATTCTCATTATATATAATTATCTTAAAAATAGATCATTTTCTGTTAGAGTAAACCATTCTATTTCTTCTTTTCGCATAATCGAGGCAGGAGTTCCCCAAGGGGGATTATTAAGCACCTGGCTCTTCAACATCTACATTAATGATATACCTCAGATTCCCCGCATCCTCTTAGCATTATATGCGGATGACACGGCCATACTTTTCAGAAACATATCACTACACATTGTGATTGAACAACTCCAATCCTACCTCCATATTCTTTCTGTTTGGCTGAGAAATTGGCGTATTAAAGTAAATGCTTCTAAAAGTGCTGCCATGATTTTCTCAAAAACTCCTATCACCCCTGACATTAATCTTACTCTTAATGATGAAGATATACCCTGGGTCAACGATTATAAATATCTGGGAATTTACCTAGACTCCAAATTAAACTGGGCACGGCAGATTTGTGACATACGCTCTAAAACTACCGTTGCCAAATCCTCCCTCAATTCTTTATTAGCTAGACATAGCTGTCTGTCAATTCCTAACAAGTTACTGCTTTATAAAGCCTTTATCAGATCTACCATGACTTATGGGTCAATTGTTTGGGGATCTGTATGCGAAACTCAACTACGAAAACTTCAAATCATGCAAAATACTATTTTAAGGCAGATTGTAAATGCAACTACGTTCGTCCGGAATGATGTCATTCATAAAGATCTCAAAATTCGGCCAATTTCTCAAGTTATTAAAAAACTTGCTCAAAATTTCCATAGAGATCGTTTTCTTATACCCAACAATGCGTTGCGGTCAATAAAGCCATACAATATTAACGACTCAATTGGTAAAAAAAGACCGCTTGTCATCCTAAGTCGAGATGATGGTTTTGCTCCACCTTCTAAACGAAGACGGCAAGAACCACCTTAAACGTATTGTTGTGGTTATTCTAAATTTTATTTCTTTATGTATGTATTTATCCTTTATTTTAATATCTATTCTTTTTTTTTTTTTTTTTTTTTTTTTTTTTCTCTCTCTGTTTTATTTTAATTTGTATTTCTGACATTGTTCCTGCCTATACATTTGGCATCGGATTTAATCTACTTTCTTTAAAAAAAAAAAAAAAAAAAAAAAATCCTATTGTATTGTTTTTTTACTGCTATTTATTCTTTTTTTTTTTAATTCAATATTGTTTTATTTAATTTATATATATATTTAAATAATTGAAATATATTTATCTGGCTCTGGGGGGCCCCTTTCTATTTTTCCCTTACCCTCTGTTTGCTTCGACCAACCCAATGCTATGGAGTTTGTATGCAAACTCCACCAATATGCTCAAGATCTATGCATCAAGATAATTCGACTGATCACCATCGATGGGAAGTAAACGAGAGCATTGCGACTCTCGTAGGAATTCCAGAAGACATCTGCATTGGTTGGTTCAGATGGTAGTCTGTTGATCAATGCATTTACAATGCTTTCCAATGGGTAAAGCAATCATTTGGAAGAGTACATATATGTAAACATAATGCCTGCAAATGAACCGAAATGCAATAGGATGATGACATACTTGCAATAGGTCTGCAAATACTCATGCATTTGTAATGCTTGCAAGTAATTACTCCCAGTTAATCCTGTTTGCATATTGCAAAAAAAAAGCTCCAAACAAATGAATCGATTACGATAAATAATAAACCAATAAGAGGCAATATTCATCGAGCAACATAGATGATGAAAAACTGCTTTATACTTGTTATTATTAAGATATGTTTATGTTGTAGCGTACCGTTGAAGGCTTCCAAGATGAATACAGCGAAATACTTGCATGTAGTTTATTCACACATATATTATTCTAGACAGGTTACACATAACAAAGACGCGACACAACATTTATAAAAACTAGTTTGAGCCCTTGTTCTAGGTTAATTTTGGTTACAGTTAAAGTTCTTGACCAGGTCACGTTACAGTTAATGTCATTATACCACATCTCCCTTTCTTTAAAGATTCATTTTCTGCGGAGGACGAACGACGCGTCCACTTCTGGTGGTATATAGATTCTGGCTCTTTTTTGGAGACATAGAATTACTTTTACCATTGTTACAGGATGGATGCGGATTCTGAAAGCTTGGCTTGGTTGGGCTAGGAACACTCTGTGATATTGGTAACTCATTACGGGAATCGTCTGGTTCAAGGTCATCCACATCATCAGCCTCTGGTTGGAAGTTAGTTGATGGAACAAGATGCATTCTGTTTCGTCGATATAGCTTTTTCCCAGATTTGACTATATACGATCGCGGAGAATCTAATCTCTTCTGAACTGTACCAGTAGCTCTCTTGTCCGTGATCCACACTCCATCTCCAACATCGAGATTTCTGAGGTCTCGTACTCCGTGTCTTTTGTCATAGTTGTCTCGTTGCCGTTCTATTCTCTTCTCTTCCTTTCTTTGAAGTTCATCCCTGTTTTCAATTTTTGGCTCTAGTTGAGATTTTGCAATTGGCAGAGTTGTCCTTATACGACGATTCATAAGAAGTTCTGCAGGACTGAGGCCATTCTCTAATGGTGTTGCTCTATATGCCATTAATGCAAGGTAAGGATCTTCAGCTTTTTTGAGTCACAATTTGATGGTTTTTACAGAAGATTCAATGAAACCATTGCTTTGTGGGTACCTAGGACTTGATGTGATATGATGAAATCCGTAAGACTTTGAGAATTTTGAAAATTCAGATGAGTTAATTGGCTCAAATTGAGGACCATTATCAGATCTGACGACATTAGGAATCCCATGTCTGGCAAAGATTGATTTGCAGTGGAGAATTACTTCCTCAGAAGTTAATCTTTCCAGTTTTGCGATTTCTGGATATCGTGAGAAATAATCGGTCACGATCAAGTACCAAAATCCATTAAGTTTAAAAAGATCCATTCCCACTGTTTCCCATGGTCTTTCAGGAAATTTGGTAGGGATAAGAGATTCATGGCGATTAGTGGTCTCCTTGACGCATGATGTGCAATTCTTTATCATTTCTTCAATTTCTTTATTAATTCCAGGCCAATATACTGACGATCTTGCTCTCGCACGACATTTCGTAATACCCAAATGTCCCTCATGAATTTGTTGAAGAACCTTTCTTCGATCATTTGCAGGAATGATGATTCGACAGCCCTTCATTATCATCTTGGATTGATATTTCATATCGATGATTCCAATAAGGTAAACAACATGGCTCTAAATGTTTTCTTGATGGCCAACCGTTGAGGATTAAATTTTTTAACTCTTTGCATGTTGCATCAGACTGTTGTGATTGGCGCAATTCTTCTAATCTGTTGCATGAAGCGGGTAATGTGGATATTATCATACGAATATATGCATCAATTTCTTCTTCCAATTCTTCATCCTTTTCTCTTGTTTCTTGAGGTTGTCTTGATAAGGCATCAGCTGCATAAAGTTTCTTTCCTGGTATGTGGAATATGGAATAAGAATATCGCATCATCCTCATCTTCAATCTTTGTAACCGTGGAGATAAGTCTTCATGGTTTTTCTTTGAGAATATTGGAATCAGAGGTTTATGGTCTGTTTCTAATCTGAAGTGAGTTCCAGTGAGATAATCTCGAAATTTCTCGCAACTCCATGCTAGAGCAAGTGCCTCTTTTTCTATTTGAGCATATCTCTTTTCAGTAGGAGTAAGAGTTCTGGATGCATATGCAACGACAGAGATTTCTCCGTTCTCTTGTTCTTGCCTCAAGGTGGCTCCAATTCCATACGAAGAAGCGTCTGTAGTGACAATTGAAGTTTTCTGTGGATTATAAACTTTTAAAACTGGTTGAGATGTTAAGACATTCTTCCACTTTTGAAATGCTTGTTTTTGAGGTTCGTCCCAGACAACTTCTTTTGACTTAACATAGATGTTAACGGTGCAAAAATTTCTGCAAAATTTGGAACAAATCTGGCGAGAAAATTTGCCATGCCTAGCATCTGTTTTAATTCCTTTTTATTCTTTGGTGGTGGATATTCTTTTACTGCTCTAACTTTATCTTCGTCAG
The DNA here is from genome assembly GCA_964019185.1 of Maratus speculifer. Taxonomy (NCBI): domain Eukaryota; kingdom Metazoa; phylum Arthropoda; class Arachnida; order Araneae; family Salticidae; genus Maratus; species Maratus speculifer. The sequence continues at coordinate 339,402 of OZ025298.1, read as the reverse complement.
GAAGAATCCCCTTGTCATCAATAATATGCCCCAAGAATTTAATTATCTTGACTGAAAATTTACATTTCTTGTCATTTAGAGCTATGCCAGCTTTCTTAAGTTTATTTAGAACAATTTTCAATGTTTGGTCATGTTCAAATTGATCTTTTCCCCACACTAAGATGTCGTCCATGTGACAAATAGTACCTGGAATATTTTCTAGCAGCTGTGACATTCTGCGTTGAAAATGTTCTGGAGCAGATGAGATTCCAAAAGGCAATCTTAAAAATCGGTATCTTCCAAAAGGAGTGATGAAGGTTGTGAGATATGATGAAGATTCATCAAGCGGAATTTGCCAAAAGCCTGAATTAGCATCTAACTTCGAAAAAATTGTAGCACCTGTTAGAAGATTTAATGAATATTCCACTGAAGGTAACGGATGAAATTCTCTTTCCACACATTTGTTTAGTTGGACAAGATCAACACATAAGCGAACAGTTCCGTCACTTTTAGGAACGATAACGACTGGTGAACACCATTCCGTTGGTTTCATCACAGGAACTATAACTTTTTGGGCAATCATCTTCTTAATTTCCATTTCAGTTTTCTTCAGCAACGGAATAGGTATCCTTCGTGGAGTTGAAATAGCAAAAGGGACAGAATTCGGCTTAAGCTTAATAGTGTAACAACCTTTCAGTAGCCCCAGGCCATTGAATAATTCAGGGTAATCTTGCTTTGGATTTACTGCGTTAATTTCTAGAATGTTTGGTCCTAAATCAAAAGCTAGTTAGTATTGCAGGTTTTCCCAACAAATAACTCTGTAATCCTTCAATTACATGGATTTCTTCAGTTATTTTCTTTTCCTTGTATTGGATTTCTTCAATAAGTTTTCCCTTGTGTTTTAGTATTTTCCCATCAGGACCGCAAAGCTTTTTGTCTGGTTTTAAAATTTTTGAACCCTTTAAGATTGGTGATGTAGCTGGAATAACAGTGTGATCTGCTCCACTATCTATTTTGAAACGAATGGTTTTACCTCGTATTTGAATAGGAACTGACCATAATGAATCATTACTACTATTCGAGCGGGTCTCCCTAATTGTTCCTAAGAAAGAAATTTCAGATTTACTTTCATTTTTCCTACAAACACGAGCAAAATGCCCTAATTTGGAACATTTCAAACATTTGGCGTCTTTTGCTGGACACACTTTTCTATTATGCATAGACTTACCGCACCATTTGCAAAGGTCAAAAGATTTTGTATATTCTTTTTTCCCATTATTCCTTTTATCAGTTTCTTTAAACTGTGGATTTTGACTGGCTATCCCTTTCTTAAAATTTACCTTCGTTTTGCTTATACTCGAAACTCTAAGAAGCATCAGAATAATGCTCTCAGAAGCATTATTAGAAGTAAGAATCTCTTGTTGCTTTTTAATTGATTCCGATAACCTAACTTTATCTATAGCTTTGCTCAAAGAAAGGTCTGGATCCAATTGTAACTTCTCACTTAAAGATTTATCTCTAATACCAACAACTATTCTATCGCGTATTAGTTCATCGTGAAGAACTCCGTAATCGCAGTGCTCAGCCAATGAATAAAGTGAAGTTATAAAATCATTTACACTTTCCCCTTCGTTTTGAATGCGTTGATTAAACTGTGCGCGTTCAAAAATTGTGTTTTTCTTTACGATAAAATGGTCCTCAAAATGCTTCATAACAATATCATATTTCTGTTGGTCGTCTTCTGACAAATTAAAGGACATAAAAATATCTTCTGCTTTATCACCCATGAGATAAATAAGAGAATTTACTTGTTCTATCTCTGATTGATTTTTTAAACCTGAAGCGAATCGATATCTTTCAAAACGTTGCTTCCATTTTAGCCAAAGTGCCGGCCTTGAAAAACTAAATGATTCTGGCGGTGTAACCTGATAATAATTTCTAAATTCTTTCTCTTTAGACATTTTAAATAATAATAAAATGAATAAAAATGTGTCGTATAACTATGCAAGAAAAAGGAAACTTCTTACTTTAAGCTTGGATCCGTTTTCAAAATATCACTGTATTAAACATCTTTTTTTTTTTTCAGCTGCCACCATGCATTATACTTGTTATTATTAAGATATGTTTATGTTGTAGCGTACCGTTGAAGGCTTCCAAGATGAATACAGCGAAATACTTGCATGTAGTTTATTCACACATATATTATTCTAGACAGGTTACACATAACAAAGACGCGACACAACATTTATAAAAACTAGTTTGAGCCCTTGTTCTAGGTTAATTTTGGTTACAGTTAAAGTTCTTGACCAGGTCACGTTACAGTTAATGTCATTATACCACAAAAACAACATGCTCCTGTTTATTTCATCCGAGTTCACCGCAGTCTTGCATACTTTTTCCTTTTACTATTCTGATAGTTGTTTCTTTTAAAATATGGCACAAGTAAAAAATTTATCAGAAGAAGAAATAAATTTTATATTAATTTGCCTCAAACAGCAGCCGGATTTAGTATCGGGGCAGTTGGGAAAATAATTAAAAACTCACGCCACTCTATGATAAAGATGCATGGGGAAAAAAATTGGAAACATGTTCTTCATGCAGTTGGGAAACTGTAAGAAAAGGAACTGATGTTAAAAACAAATGAAACAATTTTAAATGTTGCAAAAAAAAAAAAAAAAAAAAAAGATGCCATGCTAAAAAATGCCTAGTAGTATACCAAGTAGTACTTTAGCAGAGTACCGAGTGCCAAGTAGTTGTGTAATAAGAAAACAAAACCACTTATGTGTGCATAATGTGAGCTTAGGTATACATATATATAAATATACTTGTGTACATATATCTATACCTGTGTGTACATATAATATAATATACACATATAGTATATATAAATTAACTCATCAAAAAATTAAAAAACAAAAAAAGAACAAAAAATTTGTGAAAACAGAATCACAAGGATATTGAAAATGGAATCCAAGATAATTTTGATTGTTTTATAGCAACTGCCGTTGATCCTCGCTATAAACTAACCTTTTTCAATAAAAATTATAAGTGTTTGTTTAAAGAAAGTCTTAAAAAGCAAGCTCTAGAATTGATCTAGAACTTGAAAATCCACCAAAGAAACAAAAAATACATCATGAGAATTGTAATGTAGATGAGCCAAAAGTAGAGGATGCCAGCAAAAAGTTCAGCTATTTTCTGAAAATGTTTTGAGTAAATTGCAAATGAGCAAAAAGATTGTGACACTAGTACTAGTTTAAAATTTCCACATGAAGAATTAGCACAAAAAGAGATACAGGCTTTCTTAACAGAAGACTTGTGACAAAAACTGACACTCCATTTGCGTGATGGGAAAAGAAAAAATAAATTCCGATTATGTGCAATCTTGCAAAAAAATTCTTATGTGCACCTACAACAATTGTTTATTCTAAATGTATATTTTCAGAGGCAGGCCAAATTTAAAATAGTAAAAGAAATGCCCTGTCTATTGATAATGTAAAACATTTGGTGTTTTTGCATCATAATTTGAAATATAATAAATTTAATTATTAACTTTTTATTGTATTTTCAGTTTCTTTCTCCAAAATAATAGTCTTTTCTGTTTTCCTATATATCAAAAAAGTATTTATTTTTATTTGTATAAATGTGAAACTAAATTTTAATCTAGAGTTTTTTATGAGGGCTTTTGTTCTTAACTTTTTCTATATTTTGCTGACATGTTGTTAAATACAGAGTAAATAGTTTTATGAATTACTGCATATATTAATTGATATTCAAATAACTTTTTACAGATCAGTTATAAATTTACATGCTTAAAAAACGAAATTCTTACAGCTACTCGGTATTGGCCAAGTACAGAGTACTCGACAAATTGGTCAGATACAGAGTATTTACCGAGTACTCAGAACAGTTCTAACAATAACAGGAAACCATAAAAAAATCTCCCGATTGACTGATTTGGGAAGAACGGTTCCTTGCTCTTCTAGGAGGAGAAAAATCAGTGGAAGGTGCACTTCCTATAGCCAGAGATCTAACTGCACATCAGGTATGTTTCTTTAATGTATTTCAGGCATGTTCCATTCATGTTTAACGACTCATAAAAAAGTATCTATGAAAGGTATTGGTATGAAAATTTTTATTTGACAAACTTACATATTTCTTTATCTTATTCACTTCAAAAAATTAATTTTAATTGTGATTTTGTGTTAAATCAGCTGAAAGTCATCAATTTCTGAAAGTTACGTGACTAAAAAACCCGATTAGGCTGCTTAAGGGGTTAATGCTTGTATTTCATTCTTCAATTCTGGCTAAAGATTAATATTGAAATAAATAGTATTAAAAAAGTATTGAAGCATATCTGCTACCTGAAAAATATATAGAGAGTGCAGAAGCTGAATTATAGATTTAAATTTTTTCATTATACAATAGGATCATTAGGGGGGTTTTTATGCACTTAATGTCATGTGATTTATTGGTTTGATGACTGATTAATTGTATTTGCTTTTATCTTTCTAAAATTTCATAACTGTGGATGTGGTTCATAATTTTATATTGTAAAATTGTAAATTTTTGTTCAGTATTTTTCAGTTAATTGGACACCAGTATTAAGTGAGTATCCGTGTACAAAAAAATTATATACATATGTAAATATATATGCGTGTATATATAACATTGCTACCCAGCTAACCGAAAAGTAGATTTTTATTTAATTAAATTGATTGAAATCCGCAAAATAATTTTGAGATTCCCTAGTTCTTTTTATTTATTTATTTCAAAAATTTTTCTTTCGAACCTGTCACGAAAACTTATATTGGGCTGAGTTTGAGCTGAACTTTTCACAGCCTAAATTCTAAACCTGCATTTTATTATTTCCAGGCCATGTTGAGCAATATTGTTTTCCTCTTATTGATAATGTAACAGTTATTTTTCCGTTTCTTCATTCATTAGTGGAGAATGTGAATGACAAAACATACCTCTGTTTACATTTCCAAAATATTCTTATATGCTGGTTGATGACACAGAAAATAAGGGATTGTACTAAGTACACAGTAGACCACCCCTAATATTTTATTGAGAATTTTTTTTTTTTTATATAAAGGTAAAATTTTGATTTAATACTGCAGTTAATAAGCTAAAAAGAAAGCTTTAAATATTAATTTTACAAGAATGTATTGAATTTAAATATGGGGCACCATGGGGGCCAACTGGACATGGGGGCACACATGGGGACCAACAAGTTCTGGGATACAATCCATCCATCCATCCAGTGGTCCACAATCCATCCTATTATTGTAATGCAGAATTTTCAAAATATTTGATAAATGCTTATTCTCTACAGATAAATACTGTTTTAAAGTAGTTAAACTGTAAACTGTAAGATAAAGTAAACAAAGAAAAATATCTATGTATCATAGTAAAAAATATTTTGGTTTGTATTTACTGCTTTAAAAACAATACAAGTATACTTGTATTGTTTTTAAAGCAGTAAATACAAAGTATACTTGTATTGTTTTAAACAATACAAGTGTTTTACTATTAACAGTAAAATAATTAAACTAAAACACTTTCTGGCAAATTTTGAAATTTCATTAATCATTAAAGATGTAACATAAAACAAATTTGGAATCAAAACTTTATGATTACTAATTTGTTTGTATCAGTGTTATCGTAAAATCACCCACATATCCAAATTATTATCCATAATTATTTCAGGCATATTTGAGGCTCCTAAGTATTTTGGAGTTTCATTTTCAAATTTTCATGAGGATGAGTTTATTTTATTTAATAACTTCACCTTATTTTCAATTGTCTCTGTATCAATCTCTTGTTATTTAAAAAGTATAATAATCTTATAATCTTTTTATATTTTTTCTATTTTGTTTTGTACATATTTTATTTGAAAAAAAAATTATGTTATTTTTGGGGGTAAAAGAGAAATAAAGAGTATTTAAATCAATAAAAAATAAACTTATTGAGTTTCAAATAATACTTAATAGTGGACTCCGGGCTGTAGCTAAGGTGGTGATATAGGCGGCTCACCCTCTCCCCCCCCCCCCCCCTCCTAAAACATTTTGAGCTTCACCTGGATAACATTCCAAGATCACTAAATGAATTTATGTTACGTTACATCATCATGAATGTAAATAATGAAAATTTTAATTCAGATGTAGGTTCAAAGTTACATTATTATATCATTCTGTGCATACTTTAAATGTAATCTTTTTACCAAATACATTTATGTATTAATCAAGCTTTTTTGGTTATTAAGTCTGGCTAAACTTGAAATAAAATTATTTTGTGATTTTGATGTGAATCAATAGGGTCTTTTGAGACAAATTGCAGTGAAAAATTCAAGAAATCTATCTTTATTGTGCATATTCAATTATGTTATTTAAATTATTTGCTTGACATTAATTTGTAATAACTTCATGGTTTTTAAAATAATCTTAATTTTTATTACTTTAGTTTATTACTTTACTTATTTTTTTTAAATATTTTATGGTATATTGTAAGCACTCATTATAATTTTGATTTAAACATTCAGTTTATAATTAAATTAAATAAACAAATTAATAACCAGACATCCACAAATTCTAAAATTCCTACAACCTATGGACCAAGCAACACAGATTTCAGGGAGTCTATGAACTATCTTTAATATTAGTTGCTTTGAATAAAAATCATATGCATTACATATCAGCCATAATATTTACATTGTTACTTTTAATTTTATTCTCTAGATTCTTCCTGCTAGCAGTTTAGGATTGAATTTAAGTAAGTTTACTAATTTTTTTTTTAATGTTACATATGATCTAGCTAATAAATCTTTATAAAATATGCTATTTGCCTGCAAATTAACTTAGCAATGAAGCAACGATTTGTAGATCTTTTAGGATTTGTTGTAAATTGTCTGTATACGAATTTTAGGTGTAATGTGATATAAAACATGGTCAAATTAATGTCTACCTAGTTCTACAAGAATCATTTAACTCTGATAAATCTCTTTTAAGCAAACTCTCAAGAGTAATTTTGTAGCGGAGATACCGTACAAAAGATACGTATTTTGGAGCATTAAAACAAACAACTACTCCGCTACAAAATACGTACGGAGATACGTATTTTGTAGCGGAGAGTAATTTTGTAGCGGAGGTAGTATGAAATAATGTATTAAAAAAAAAAAAATGTTTCAAGATGCATCATTTAAGACTACATCTGTGCTAAGCATAGTCCTAATATAAGAAACAAGAATTTGAGACTGATAATAAATGTTTAAATATCAATTACATTTCTGTAAAAAGCTTTCAGGTTCATTAAAAGCTATTTTTTCTAGAGAAATGCAAAACAAGCAAACTATTTTATTTTGAAATTGAATGGAATAAATTTTTGACTGTTTAAAATGAAATATTGCATTAAATCTTCTGTCTTTAGATAAAAGCAATCATAAAGCAAATTAATATTTTTATAAAATTTAGAAAATTTACTGTGCCTAGTTAAGCCAGACATTACGGCTTCTTGTGAAGTCCAAACCATTGCTCATATGCGACAAGCTCTTATGACATTCAATTAGGGTTGCCAAAATGCTGTATACTTTTGAAAAATGTGCCAACTTTTTTCGGGCAAAAATGTTAATATGTTGTAATTTTTCAAAATCAAATCATAGATTCTTGAAGGAATTTTTAATTTCTTTTTCAATATTTTATATTATTTATTGACTAGCTTTTATTAAAAAATACCTTAGAAAAAAATGTTATTAGTCCAATAAGTGATTTGTCAGATTTTGAGATCATTATGGCAGTAACCAAAGGTGGGCATATAGGCAGACCTATATACTCCACAAAAAAGGTAGCTTATTGAACTAGAAACACTATTAGAAACACTACTTTATCGTATAGCATGTTATATGCTAATATTGTCTTTTAGCACTCGATTTATCACCTGAAATACATCTCATTTTTAGGCAGTTCTTTCATTGATATAGAGCAATCCAAAGACTGGGATGCATCAGATATTACAATTTGTATAATCTTTTTAAATATTCCTTTTTTTTATGATTTATGCATACATGTATACATACATATATATATATATATATATACAGTAGACTCCCTCAAATCTGCAAACCAGAAATCCACAACTCTCTAAAATCCGCACATATTTTATGGATGTAAACAATGAAACTTTCAGTTTGGATATTGGGACACAATTTGATTTTTTTTTAGTTTTGTATCAATTCCATATGTTTTTTTAATTTGTAATTTTTGTTAATATGACTGAGTTCATGTTTTTTCATGAAGGAAGAATAAATTTATTTCTGAAAAAATTCAAGATATTGTCATATTAATGGTAATCACAATCTTCTTACCAAATATATTTAAATATCAATCCAGTTTTTTTTTTTTTTTTTTTTGATTATTAAACCTGGCCAAACTTGAAAAAAAAAATCCTTATTTTATGATTTTGATGTGAATGAGTAACTTTATGAGGCAAGTTTTCTTGAATAATTTTGGAAAAATAGATTTAATCTTTATAATGAATTTTTAATCATACTCTATTGATTATTAACTTGACCTTTCTTATTAGAACTTTAAATATTTTTAAAATTATCAAATTTTTTATTATTTTAGTTTATTACTTATTTTAATATTTTAATATTTAGTTTATTACTTATTTTAATTGTAATTGATAATTAAGTTTGATAATTATTTTAATTATCAAATTTTTTATTATTTTAGTTTATTACTTATTTTAATATTTTATTATTTAGTTTATTACTTATTTTAATTGCACTCAAACTACTGTTTAAAAAATGTAAACAAAGCAGTGACCAGAAATCCGCAGAACCTCTAGTCCCAAGCTGTGCGGATTTGAGGGAGTCTACTGTATATATTTCTCTCCTTTATTGTTTAGAATTCAATAGATGCAGATCATGCACAACCTTCAGGTAAGGGTTGATTTGTCAACATTAGCATTATTACTTTTATTTAGAAAACATGAATGAAAATCATTAAAAATTCTTTTGCTAGGTTCAGACAATATGTCAAGTATGCCACAAACTTTTATAGCTAGTACGCCAGACTTTATCAGCTAGTATGCCACAAGCACAGAAAAGAAAGGGTATGAACATCTTAATATTTTCTTTAAATTAAAGCTACATTTTCATGTGTTCTTAATTTTATTTTTTTTCTTTCTCATAGAAACTGGATCATCAAGAAAATTGAAGAACAGCAAGAAAATTGAAAGAGAAGTGCAGAGAAGAGGAATTAAAAGAAATCAAAACAGTGACAAACAAAACTACGCAAAGACTACGCAAACTGAAATAAGAAACTTTCAAACTTTCTAGAATCCATAGATGCAGAGAAATAATGATATACAAAGAACAATATTAGCGACAATAAGTGCTCAGGTACAAGGAGTACAAATTTTTAATACTGATCAATAAAAGTATTTTAACCAGCATTGTCATTTTCTCCTGTGTAAATATTTAATCCAATCAAAGTATACTTAAAAATAAAATAATAAATAAAAATAAAAATATACTTGAAAAATTGGAAATTAATGAAATAAACATTCCAGCTTAGAAACATACGTTTTTAGCGTATAGACCGAGAAGAGGCAATAGAGACATTGTTTGCGTGTGTATCACTCGAGTTCACGGATGAAATTCTAGAATAAATCAAATCTCGATTCATATAGAAGAAATCGCAATTGGTCTGCCAAGTTATATCTTGGTGGAAAACACCTAAAAATCTAATTTTAGCGATTAATTCAGATTTACCATTGTGCCTTCCTGCATCTAAAAGTGTTAAAACATGGAGAACTGGGAGCAAGAAAACACAATGTTAAACCTAAGAGTAAACTCCTAAAATCAGGGTGTTAGGTGTTTTCCACCAAGATATGACTTGGCAGACCAATTGTGTTTTAATATGCAAATTGAGATTTAACTAATTCTGAAATTTCAACCATGAACTTGATGGGGTGATTGTCTGTGATGCCACCTGCCAGTCTATTATGTTTTGTGAATTTATAAGACTTAAAATATTAAAAAAAAAAAAAAAAAAAACTTTTACCATTTTTTTTTTTTTTTTTTTTTTTTTTTTAAAGAAAGTACAAGAAATTAGAAAAATGGGTATTTTTATATTGGGTTCAAGGAGGTAAAAATTTAATTTTTGTACTGATCACTGATCAACTGACATTTACAACTTTCTGAAGTAGTAAAGCTAAAATGTATTGTACATGTCTTCGTTACCATTATCATCAAATTTGTATTTAGCCATGCTTCAAACGTTTCTCCCTATACTTTATGCAATGGAATACTTTTGCATGGATAAATTAATAAGAAATATTCTTATAAATTTAATTAATAAGTATATTGCACCACAGATTGTATATTTAAGTAATGCATATCAATTTTATTATATCCAAATGAGTGTAACATATTTTAATTGCACTCAAACTACTGTTTAAAAAATGTAAACAAAGCAGTGACCAGAAATCCGCAGAACCTCTAGTCCCAAGCTGTGCGGATTTGAGGGAGTCTACTGTATATATTTCTCTCCTTTATTGTTTAGAATTCAATAGATGCAGATCATGCACAACCTTCAGGTAAGGGTTGATTTGTCAACATTAGCATTATTACTATTATTTAGAAAACATGAATGAAAATCATTAAAAATTCTTTTGCTAGGTTCAGACAATATGTCAAGTATGCCACAAACTTTTATAGCTAGTACGCCAGACTTTATCAGCTAGTATGCCACAAGCACAGAAAAGAAAGGGTATGAACATCTTAATATTTTCTTTAAATTAAAGCTACATTTTCATGTGTTCTTAATTTTATTTTTTTTCTTTCTCATAGAAACTGGATCATCAAGAAAATTGAAAGAGAAGTGCAGAGAAGAGGAATTAAAAGAAATCAAAACAGTGACAAACAAAACTACGCAAACTGAAATAAGAAACTTTCAAACTTTCTAGAATCCATCGATGCAGAGAAATAATGATATAAAAAGAACAATATTAGCTCAGCAATAACAATATTACCTGAGCAATAAGTGCTCAGGTACAAGGAGTACAAATTTTTAATACTGATCAATAAAAGTATTTTAACCAGCATTGTCATTTTCTCCTGTGTAAATATTTAATCTAATCAAAGTATACTTAAAAATAAAATAATAAATAAAAATAAAAATATACTTGAAAAATTGGAAATTAATGAAATAAACATTCCAGCTTAGAAACATATGTTTTTAGCGTATAGACCGGGAAGCGGCAATAGAGACATTGTTTGCGTGTGTATCACTCGAGTTCATGGATGAAATTCTAGAATAAATCAAATCTCGATTCATATATTAAATCGCAATTGGTCTGCCAAGTTATATCTTGGTGGAAAACACCTAAAAATCTAATTTTAGCGATTAATTTAGATTTACCATTGTGCCTTCCTGCATCTAAAAGTGTTAAAACATGGAGAACTGGGAGCAAGAAAACACAATGTTAAACCTAAGAGTAAACTCCTAAAATCAGGGTGTTAGGTGTTTTCCACCAAGATATGACTTGGCAGACCAATTGTGTTTTAATATGCAAATTGAGATTTAACTAATTCTGAAATTTCAACCATGAACTTGATGGGGTGATTGTCAGTGATGCCACCTGCCAGTCTATTATGTTTTGTGAATTTATAAGACTTAAAATATTAAAAAAAAAAAAAAAAAACTTTTACCATTTTTTTTTTTTTTTTTTTTTTTTTTTTTTTTTTTTTTAAAGAAAGTACAAGAAATTAGAAAAATGGGTATTTTTATATTGGGTTCAAGGAGGTAAAAATTTAATTTTTGTACTGATCACTGATCAACTGACATTTACAACTTTCTGAAGTAGTAAAGCTAAAATGTATTGTACATGTCTTCGTTACCATTATCATCAAATTTGTATTTAGCCATGCTCCAAACGTTTCTCCCTATACTTTATGCAGTGGAATACTTTTGCATGGATAAATTAATAAGAAATATTCTTATAAATTTAATTAATAAGTATATTGCACCACAGATTGTATATTTAAGTAATGCATATCAATTTTATTACATCCAAATGAGTGTAAAATAAAACTAATTTTTGATACTTTTTGGTTAGCTGGGTGCCAGTGTTATATAAACAACTACTTTTGGCGGTGAGAAGTCGGCGCGTTGTATAACCGCAGAAGGAAGGCAAAGAAAGAATTTTCCTCGATTTCAGTTGAACGTGGGCAGAATTAACGAGTGCTCGCAGCCAGGTGCTAAGTCTGGAAACACACACACACAACTACTTTTGACGGTGAGAAGTCGGCGCCGCGGAGGCGCAGAAGGAAGGCAAAGAAAGGATTTTCCTCGATTTCAGTTGAACGTGGGCAGAACTAACGAGTGCTCGCAGCCAGGTGCTAAGGCTGGGAACAGACACAACTACTTTTGGCGGTTAGAAGTTATCTTCTTTCTGGTGAGAAAATATCTTCTTTCTATTTTTGTTTCTATTTACTTCTACTATTCTATTTTTGTACAATTTTCGAAGAATGGCAAGTTCGTTTTTCTGTAAACTAAAAATTAAATAATTAATAAAAAATAATAGTATAAATAAATAAAACTAAATATTAAAAATTAGTTTCACTAACAAGAATTCATTAAAAAAAATAATATTTTATTAACTGACAGTAAATTAGTAGATAACTGATAAATAATTAATAACTGATAGTAAATAAATAAAACTAAATATTAAAAATTAGTTTTATTAAAAAAATTCATTAAAAAAATTAATATTTTTTTAACTGATAGTAAATTAATTTAAAAAAATTGTATAAATAAATGTTAAAAATTAGTTTCACTGTCAAGAACTATGTAAAATGATATTATTTTAATTATTCATAGTAAATAAAAAAATAAATGTACGAATAATCAAAATTAAATACTGAAAATATTTATTTAAAATATGGTTACATTTTATCAACTCTATATTTAATATTTCATTCTGTTTTAAATTATATAGCCATTATTTACTAAGCTTTTATATTAATATTAATGTTAAATTATAATTTTTAAACTGTACATTAAATCAAATATTAATATTTTATTACATTTCAATATTTTTTTTTTTTTTTTTTATTATTACTGATTTTAATTTATTTTTTTAATATTATTTATTTTTTTATATTTATTAAATATATTAAATGTAAAATACTAATATAAAATACTTAATATTAATATATATTAAATAGTATAAATATAATATTATTTTTGTTTTAAATTTATACTTTTAAAATGTTTATAATTTTAACTATATAAAACAATTTATTATTATTATTATTATTATTACTATTTTTATTATGCATTAATATTTTATCATATTTTATATAATATTTATATTTACTTATTATATTTATACATTACAGCACATGTAGCTAATATAATTATTAATGTATTAATATAATAAAATCTTTAATTTAACATAATAAAAATATCTAATACTACAAAATAAATATAACATGTAACAAACATAATAATAATAAATAATAATAATAATTTTTTTTCATTTGTGATTATCTTTTCTCAATCATATAATAAATCTATAAAAATTACATTATCATTTCTAATAATTTTGTGATTTAAGACATTATTGTCACATACTCTCAGCTGACCTGCAACATATCCCCAAGGGTACACATACCCCTGGTTGGGAATTGCTGGCTTACGAGAATGATATAATTTAGAATTTGTTATCACTTTAGTTTTTATTACTTATTTATCGACAAGTTCAATATTTATCAATTCCTTGTCACTTTTTTCCAAACACTTTTTTTCTTTGTCACTATTTTTTCGGTTACTTTTTTCTGCTCTTGTTTTTTCTGTCACTTTTTTCCCGTTTATTTGAAAAAAGAAAAAACTTTTTAAAAGTTATGAATTTAATAATATTGATAAATGGAAAGAAAAGGTTTATAAGATTAACTGTTTATAATTCATATATTTTAGAAAAACTTGTTTTTAAACTTTTTATAAGAATCGTTTCATAAGTGAGTTTTGAAGAATTTAAATAAATACAACAGGTCCTTAAACAGGTTATAGTTTGTATCCCCTTAATCTTGTAAAATAATTAAAAATAAAATTTTCAATGAATAGTTGCAGCTTTCCACTACAATACCATTCTGAATTTCCGCAACCATACACATATGTGTAAAAATTTACTTCTCTGTTAAAAATAACATTTAATGGTGTGAAATTCAGTGTAATACGCAAAACACAGTTAGGTACACTTTAAAACGCGTACCACAACAAAAACGCATATAGTTTTTCATGCATTCTATGCAAAAAAGGATTTTCCTCGATTTCAGTTGAACATGGGCAGAATTAATGAGTGCTCGGAGCCTAAGGCTGAGAAAGTACTTTTTTGCAGTTAGAAGTCGGCGTGTTTCGAAAGTACTTTTTGCGGTTAGAAGTTAAGATCTAACTTCTTCACAATGAATTCTTCACAATGCTTGCCTTTAAAAAGTTTCAAATTCTTAGTAAATTTTATTCTTATTTTTTTAGATTCTTGTAGATTACAAGTATAATACCGTATTTACTCGTGCATAGTGCGCACACGTGTATAAGGCCTCAAGGTATTGCGGAATCTGAAGTTTGGTGAAATTCCGTGCATTAGTTCTTGAGATATAGCTACCCGGCTAATTTACACCAAAACTTAATCAGCGTCTATGTATATCAAAGTCTCGCAGAATTTGAAGTTTGGTGAAATTCTGTGCATTAGTTCTTGAGATATAGCAATCATTAAAATCATGAAAAACGTAGCATAGCAGCGCCACCTGCAGGCCAATTTACACCAAAAACCAATAGGCACTAATTCATATCAAGGTCTAACTGAATATTACAATAAATAAATTTTATGAAATTTCGAGCATTAGTTTTTGAGATAGAGCGCCCACAAATTTTTTGTCACAGACAGACATTTTCTAAAAATAGTCAAAACGTGTTCAAGACCTTCTAAAACGTATAAATCCGTCGAAAACCGGAAGTCGAAAATTTTCATGAATCCAATACTTTCTTCTTGTAAAGATAGAAGAAAGTAAAAAAGTGTTTTAAAACGATTGCAAGACTTATCCTATACTACGTATAATTCGTAAGTAATCACTGAATTATTATAAAATTATCTAATGTATAACACAAAGTCAAAACGTATAACACAACGTTTTGAACGTCCTGTTCATCTTTATATGTGTACGCTTGTATAATGGAAAAAATTAATATTTTATTAACTGATATTAACTGACTTAATTAAAAAAATTTGTATAAATAAATAAAATTAAATGTTAAAAATTAGTTTCACTGTCAAGAATTGATTTAAAAATGATACTATTTTAATTATTCATAGTATATAAAAAAATAAATGTACGAATAATCAAAATTAAATATTGAAAATATTTATTTAAAAAATGATAATATTTTATCAACTCTATATTTAATATTTTATTCTGTTTTAAATTATATAGCCATTATTTACTAAGCTTTTATATTAATATTAATGTTAAATTATAATTTTTAAATTGTACATTAAATCAAATATTAATATTTTATCACATTTAAATATTTTTTGTTATTACTGATTTTAATTTATTTTTTTAATATTATTTATTTTTTTATGTTTATTAAATATATTAAATATAAAATACTAATATAAAATACTTCATATATTAGTATAAATATAATATTATTTTTATGTTTTAAATTTACACTTTTAAAATGTTTATAATTTTAACTATATAAAACAGTTTATTTAGTTTTTTTTTCACATGTGTTATTTTATTATTATTATTATTACTATTTTTATAACATTATGCATTAATATTTTATCATATTTTATATTATATTTATATTTACATATTTTATTATTATTATTATTATAACATTATGCATTAATATTTTATCATATTTTATATTATATTTATATACAGTAGACTCCCTCAAATCCGCAAACCAGAAATCCGCAACTCTCTAAAATCTGCACATACTTTATGGATGTAAACAATGAAACTTTCAGATTGGATATTTGGACAAAATGTGATTTTTTAAATTTTGTATCAATTCCATATATTTTTTAATTTTTAATTTTCTCAATAATACTCTATTCATGTTTTTTTTTTTTTTTTTTTTTTTTTTTTTTCATGAAGGAAGGGAAAAAAAAAAAAAAAAAAAAAAAATCAAGATATTGCTGATATCACTGGTAATCACAATTTTCTTACCAAATATATTTATGCATTAACCAAGATTTTTTGGTTACTAAGCCTGGCTAAACTTTAAAAACAAAATCCTTATTTTATGATTTTGATGTGAATTAGTAATGTACTTTTATGAGGCAAGTTTTGTTGAATAATTTTGGAAAAATATATTTAATTTTTATAATGAATATTTAATCATACACTATTGATCATTAACTTGATCTTTGCTTTTAATATTTTAATCATTTTGAAAATTATCTAAATTTTTATTATTTTAATTTATTACTTATTTTAACATTTTATTATATTGTAAGTATTCATTATAGTCCTGAATGCACTATTAATTGCACTCAAATTACTGTTTAAAAAACGTAAACAAAGCAATGACCAGAAATCCGCAAAATTCTAAAATCCGCACAACCTCTGGTCCCAAGCTGTGCGGATTTGTGGGAGTCTACTGTATTACAGCACATGTAGCTAATATTAAATCAAATATTACTTAGTAAATTGTATTGTAAGTATTGTAAGATAACCTCTGGAAATGTAAGTTCATTAGATTTAAACATGTTTTTGTTTTAATTAAATCATAGCTAAATAGTGACATAACCTTATGCAAAAATAGTAGACAAAATACAGGGCTGTACAAAAGAATTAAAATTTTCTATCGTCTTTTGGGTATAAAATTCTAAAAGTCAAATTTCAACCTATTAGTCATTTTAATACTTTACAACATTGTTGAAAATGCTTAAGAATACAGTTTGTTTGTCCGTATTCTAACTTGCGTTAAAAATTGGATTGCTCTGTAATTGATATTATGTATTAAGGCAATATTTTAATTCATAACCCAAATTATGACTAATACAATATAATAATTTATAAAAAAGAAACTTAACAATTCATTTTAACAGGAAACTTTTTGAAATTGAATAAAAACAAAAGTGAAATGCATAAAAGAAATTTTAAACAGAAAAATTTAATTAGAGCCACTTTTATGAAAATAAGGTGCATTTAACTTTCAAATCTATTTATTGTATAAATAAACGGAAAACAACATCTGCGTACAAAAAATTCACCTGCAGATGATCAAAAGTTGGTCTTTGGAATAAAGAACGTTCATCGTGCTCAGATATATTGTTCTTTTATAAACGTATATAGTTCTCATGAATTTTAAAACTTTTACGAAAATGTTACAAGAATGCAACCAAAGGATATTTTACATAACAGTCCGAAAAAGGTAAAGTGTCAGTAATGTAGTTTATAAACGTATATAGTAAATAGTAGTCTCTTTTAGTTAATAGTTTTAGTTTTAGTTAATTTCACATAAACATTTTATAAAAGCAATAACTCGCAAGCAACTTATATAACCTCAGTTATAACAGTGTTTTTTACTCTGGGAGGGATTTCTGTGGCTCAGGGGGGGGGGGGGATTGCACTTTTTGTTAGTTATATCTCAAGAACTAATGTAAGGAATTTTATCAAACTCCATAATTTGCTAAACCTTCACAAATATAGATGCTGATTGTGTTTTGAAATAAATATCCAAACAGTTGGTGCTGATATGTGGGATTTTTTTCAAGATTTTCACAATATTCCAAGAACTAATGTACATAATTTCATAAAACTTAACATTCTGTTAGTCTGATGAATATATTGTGATTAATTTTTGGTGTAAATTTCCCAACAGAAATGCTACTTTGTGGCATTTTTCTCCAATTTCAGAAATAACTCAAGAACTAATGCCTCAATTTGTATCAAACTTCCTAGTCTGTTAGAGCTTAAGATAAATAAACATTGTTTATGTATCAGCATAAATCAGACAGCAGATGACGCTTCTATGCTGCATTTCCCAGATTTACATGATATGTGTAACTCAAAAACTAATGTACAAAATTTCATCAAACTTCATTTATTAAACATTATAAAATATATGATTTTCGAAATCTATTACTAATGAGACGAAAGTTTATTATTTGAAAGATTACATAAAAGGAATATTAATGTGTTTACTACTACTGCACTTTTTATAAAAATTCCCATTTTTTGAAATAATGAGATGTAATTATAACAGAAAATGGGGAAAATTTCGCATTGTAGCATTATTGTCGGACAATTTAGACAAAAAATTGTTAATCATTAATGTTAACAATTTTTATCCTTTTCCTTTAGTAAAATATTGTATTACTAAATTATTATATACATAATTATTATTTTAATATTATATACATAAATTATTATATAATACTAAAGGATATTTCCAGCAAAATATAAAATAAGCAAAATATAAATAAAATATTATTATATTAATATTATATACATAAATTATCATATCCATATAATACTAAAGGATATTTCCAGCAAAATATACAATAAAATCACCCCATCTTAATTATATGTTAAAAATCTGAATTTTTTAGCAATAGAAATTGTGTCGGGCCAAGCCAAACCTTTCAGTTTTACGATGGGCCTGTGCAGTGTTTTCATATGCATTTATACCATGACTCTGCTTCAGAAACAGAAGCGAATAATGCTTCCAATTTCTCAAGATACGGCAGCTATTATATGTTGTTGGCAGATGATGATATATCATCTTAATGTCTTAAGTTATTTATTTATATCCTGATTTTAAATTTTATTTACGTCTGGTCAATAGAAACATGAGAAGCAAATTGCCGTTGTCTTGTGTGGTAAAATAGTACTACTTCATTATCCCGTCGATTAATTTTGCCATATTATGCAAATTGTTAAAATGTTTGCCAGTATATAAATTGACATAATTTTAAATAACTAACAAACAAATAAATTAGTAAAACAAAATCAAAAATACAAACAAAAAGTTGAATTAAAAATCCCTTGATTAACTATTTATTAACTATTAACTATTACACAAACACATGTGTAATAGTTAATGTCAAGTGAAATGACATTTAGGAGAAGGTGGTGTATCTCAGATCTATTCTGATTTTTTAATTTTTAGTTTAAAAAAATGCTAAAATTAAAAAATAAAAGATTTTATAAAACTTTATGATGTTATACATTACATATATTTGTCTTAAATTTTTATATAGATAATTTCCATGAAAATTTTTGAATTAAAAAGAAAATGAAAATAGGATTGAGGTACACCGCTAGTGGTGTACCTGTGTCCCATTACTAAAAATGGAAAAAAAACTTGTTTTTAGTGAATAAAATATATCCTTCAACATTTATTAATCAAGAAGCTATATACATAAATTTTTCATACATTTTATTGTTTATTAGGTTTTGGAAATAAGAAAGTCTAAAGCAGTATAGTAAGTGTAATTCAGAACAATTACACTTACTACACAAAATACATTAAAATTTATTGATATATCTAATTATATTTAAATTTAGCTAAGATTATAATTAGATAAGTCAATTCCAAATGGTAATTTCTTGGGCTGCATTTCAGATATATTAGAAAATTTTTCAATATAACAGCTTGAACATATCATTTTTATTAACTTTAAAAACAGTAGGATATTTATTCGCTTTTGAACTTCTGAGCATTTAGATCTCCTATTAGGTGTGTTCGTAATTATGTAAATATGTAGCACCTATAGTTGTCATTCATTTCATCCATCTGCATAAAACAATGCAAAAATTACCCAACCGACTCGTTTGAAATCTAAAATGTATAATTATTACATAATTTTGCCATGTCATTTCAATTTTTATGGAAATCGGATGCATAGATCAGTTACATGGACAATCAAAAGTATTTCATCCGAGTTCACAGCAGTCTTGCATACTTTTTCATTCTACTATTCTGTTATATTCTACTATAGTTGTTTCTTATAAAATATGACACGAGCAAAAAATTTATCAGAAGAAGAAATAAATTTTATATTAATTTGCCTCAACAAAATTTTATATTAATTTGCCAAGTACTAGGTACTCGGCCACTGACTACTCAGCCGAACTATCGAGGCCAATTACTGAGTGCTGAGTAATTTCTTGGGCATTTAGATGTGTAATAAGAAAAGAAAACACTTATGTGAGCATAATGTGAGCTTAGGTGTACAAATATCTATACCTGTGTGTACATATCTATAATATACACATATAGTATATATAAATTAACACATTAAAAAATAAAAAAACAAAAATTTTGTAAAAAAAAAAAAAAAAAACAATTACAAGGATTTTGAAAATGGAATCCAAGATAATTTTGATTGCTTTATAGCAACTGCTGTTGATCCTCGCTATAAACTAACCTTTTTCCAATAAAAATTATAAGTGTTTGCTTAAAGAAAGTTTTAAAAAGCAAGCTCTAGAATTGATCTAGAACTTGAAAATCCACCAAAGAAACAAAAAATACATCACGAGAATGCTAATGTAAACGAACCAAAAGTAGAGGATGCCAGCAAAAAGTTCAGCTATTTTCTGGAAATGTTTTGAGTAAATTGCGAATGAGCAAAAAGATTGTGACACTAAAAATCTCCACATGAAGAATTAGCACAAAAAGAGATATAGGCTTTCTTAACAGAAGACTTCTTTCTGTAAAACTGACACTCCATTTGCGTAATGAAAAAAGAAAAAAGAAAAAATTCCAA
The DNA here is from genome assembly GCA_964019185.1 of Maratus speculifer. NCBI lineage: Eukaryota > Metazoa > Arthropoda > Arachnida > Araneae > Salticidae > Maratus > Maratus speculifer. The sequence continues at coordinate 318,630 of OZ025298.1, read as the reverse complement.
TTATGTGCAATCTTGCAAAAAAATTCTGATATGCATCTACAACAATTGTTTATTCTAAATGTATATTTTCAGAAACAAGCCAAATTTAAAATAGTAAAAGAAAGCCCTGTCTATTGATAATGTAGAACATTTGGTGTTTTTGCATCATAATTTGAAATATAATAAATTTAATTATTAATTTTTTATTGTATTTTCAATTTCTTTCTCCAAAATAATAGTCTTTTCTGTTTTCCTATATATCAAAAAAATATTTAGATTAAAATTTAGCTTCACATTTATACAAATAAAAATAGCTTTTTATGAGGGTTTTTGTTCTTAACTTTTTCTATATTTTGCTGACATGTTGTAAAGTAAGTAAATAGTTTTATGAATTACTGCATATATTATATATTAATATTCAAATAACTTTTTACAGATCAGTTATAAATTTATATGCTTAAAAAACAAAATTCTTACAACTACTGCCGAGTACAGAGTACTCGGCAAATTGGTCGAGTACCGAGTATTTACCGAATACTCGGAATGGCTCTAACAATAACAGGAAACCGTAAAAAATCTCCTGATTGACTGATTTGGGAAGAACAGTCCCTTGGTCTTCTAGGAGGAGAAAAATCGGTGGAAGTACGGGGTACTTCCCATAGCCAGAGATCTAACTGCACATCAGGCATGTTTCTTTAATGTATTTCAGATATGTTCCATTCATGTTTAATGATTCATAAAAAAATATCTATAAAAGGTATTGGTATGAAAATTTTTATTTGACAAACTTACATATTTATTTATCTTATTCACTTCAAAAAATTAATTTTAATAGTGATTTCGTGTTAAATCAGCCATTGTTTCTGAAAGTTATGTGACGGAAAAACCCGGTGAGGCCGCTTAAAGAGTGAATGTTTATATTTCATTCTTGAATTCTGGCTAAAGATTAATATTGAAATAAATAGTATTAAAAAAATATTGAAGCTTAAAAAATATTGAAGTTTTTGTTCAGCATTTTTCGGTTAACTCCAGTTAACCGAAGTTAGTCCTCCGGTTAACACCAGTGTTAAGTGTGTACCAAACAAATTATATACATATGCAAATATATATATATGTACCAAAAAAATTATATACATATGCAAATATATATGCGTTTATATATAACATTTCTACCCAGCTAACCGAAAAGTACATTTTTTTTATTTAATTAAATTGATTGAAATCAGCAAAATAATTTTGAGATTCCCCAGTTGTTTTTATTTATTTATTTCAAAAAGTTTTCTTTCAAACCTATCATGAAAACTTATATTGGGTCGAGTTTGAGCTGAACTTTTCACAGCCTAAATGCTGAACCTGCATTTTATTATTTCCAGGCCATGTTGAGCAATATTGTTTTCCTCTTATTGATAATGTAACAGTTATTTTTCCGTTTCTTCATTCATTAGTGGAGAATGTGAATGACAAAACATACCTCTGTTTACATTTCCAAAATATTCTTATATGCTGGTTAATGACACAAAAAATAAGGGATTGTACTAAGTACACAGTAGACCACCCCTAATATTTTATTGAGAATTTTTTTTTTAATATAAAGGTAAAATTTTGATTTAATACTACAGTTAATATGCTAAAAAGAAAGCTTTAAATATTAATTTTACAAGAATGTATTGAATTTAAACATGGGGCACCATGGGGGCACCCCATGGGGACCAACTGGACATGGGGGCACACATGGGGACCAACAAGTTCTGGGATACAATCCATCCATTCATCCAGTGGTCCACAATCCATCCTATTATTGTAATGCAGAATTTTCAAAATATTTGATAAATGCTTATTCTGCACAGATAAATACTGTTTTAAAATAGTTATTAACTGTAAGATAAAGTAAACAAAGAAAAATATCTATGTATCATAGTAAAAAATATTTTGATTTGTATTTACTGCTTTTAAAACAATACAAGTGTTTTACTATTAACAGTAAAATAATTAAACTAAAACACTTTCTGGCAAATTCTGAAATTTCATTAATCATTTTAGATGTAACATAAAACAAATTTGGAATCAAAACTTTATGATTACTAATTTGTTTGTATCAGTGTTATCGTAAAATCACCCACATATCCAAATTATTATCCATAATTATTTCAGGAATATTTGAGGCTCCTAAGTATTTTGGAGTTTCATTTTCAAATTTTCATGAGGATGAGTTTATTTTATTTAATAACTTCACCTTATTTTCAATTGTCTCTGTATCAGTCTCTTGTTATTTAAAAAGTATAATAATCTTATAATCTTTTTATATTTTTTCTATTTTGTTTTGTACATATTTTATTTGAAAAAAATTGCATTATTATGTTATTTTTGGGGGTAAAAGAGGGGGGAAATAAAGAGTATTTAAATCAATAAAAAATAATCTTTCAGAGTTTCTCAGGGCTGTAGCTAAGGTAGTGATATAGGCGGCTCACCCTCTCCCTCCCTCCTAAAACATTTTGAGCCTCACCTGGAAAACATTCCAAGGTCACTAAATGAATTTATGTACGTTACATCATCATGAATGTAAATAATGAAAATTTTAATTCAGATGTAGGTTCAAAGTTACATTATTATATCATTCTGTGCATACTTAAAATGTAATCTTTTTACCAAATACATTTATGTATTAATCAAGCTTTTTTGGCTATTAAGTCTGGCTAAACTTGAAATAAAATAAAATTATTTTATGATTTTGATGTGAATCAGTAGGGTCTTTTGAGACAAATTGCAGTGAAAAATTCAAGAAATCTATCTTTATTGTGCATATTCAATTATGTTATTTAAATTATTTGCTTGACATTAATTTGTAATAACTTCATGGTTTTTAAAATAATCTTAATTTTTATTACTTCAGTTCAGGGTTGGAAAAAAACCAGGTTTTTTTGAAAAAAACCAAAAAAACCGGTTATTTTGGTTTAAACCAGGTTTTTTTGGTTTAAACCGGGTTTTTTAAAACATCCTTTTTTATTACATATACATGCATATTTTTTGATAAAAATAGACATTGTTGAATTATAAGTAGTATAAAATCCTTTAAAAATTAATTTAAATTAAATAATTATAGTTAATTATGTAGAAAATTTTAAAAAATCATATTTTAATTTAAATAGATATTAGTAAAGTTTAAACAATAAGCTACTCTACACAGTGAAACATTGATGTTTTGAAAATGTTTATATATAATCTTTTTATTACTTATAATAAACATTTGATGCAGTTTGATGAATGTAATTCTTTTCTACAATTAAAAAAAAATAAAAAATAAAAAAATAAATTTGAGATTGTTCTTGGGGGTTTTGTATTTTGAGAGACAATTTGAAATCAACATTTATGGTCATTGGATTTAGCAGATAACTGAGGGGAAAAAATAATTTGTTATTATTAAAATACTATAACTAGCCCCCAATTTTCGAATACTCATTCAACTTCATATTTTGATTTTAATTCTTAAAAATAATCTGCCGATAGAAAAAAAATTTCTTTTATACTTTCACCAAAATCTTAAAGATTATCCAGTTATGTAGCTCCATACTCAAAAGCATTGTGCATGTTATGATAGATTGCTTTAAATAATCTGCATTTTTTAATGAAAATATTTTATACTAAATATGGAATATTTTTAATCCATTTTATCTTTGATCAGTTCACATAGTCTAAGATTTTTCTTTAGAGCAATCTAATATGTTCACAATTGCATACTGAATTTCATCCTATACATAAAAAATAACCTAGAATCACTATATTTAATACTTTTTGCTGAAATAAAGTGTTAAACGTAGAAAATATTTATATCCAATAATTTGTAAGTCTTAAATTGCGAAGAAAAACGAGAAAATATCATTAAATTTTTTTGAAAAAAACCAATTGGTTTTTTTGAGAAAAAAACCAATTGGTTTAAACCGTGGTTTAAACCATGGTTAAAACCAATTGGTTTAAACCGTGCCAACCCTGCTTCAGTTTATTACTTTACTTATTTTTTTTTAAATATTTTACGGTGTATTGTAAGCACTCATTATAATTTTGATTTAAACATTCAGTTTATAATTAAATTAAATAAACAAATTAATAACCAGACATCCACAAATTCTAAAATTCCTACAACCTATGAACCAAGCAACACAGATTTCAGGGAGTCTATGAACTATCTTTAATATTAGTTGCTTAATTATGAATAAAAATCATATGCATTACATATCAGCCATAATATATACATTGTTACTTTTAATTTATTCTCTAGTTTTTTCCTGCTAGCAGTTTAGGATTGAATTTAAGTAAGTTTACTAATTTTCTTTTTTATGTTACATATGATCTAGCTAATAAATCTTTATAAAATTGGCTATTTGCCTGCAAATTAACTTAGCAATGAAGCAACGATTTGTAGATCTTTTAGGATTTGTTGTAAATTGTCTGTATAAGAATTTTAGGTGTAATGTGATATAAAACATGGTCAAATTAATGTCTACCTAGCATGAAATAATGTATTATTATTATTATTTATTTATTTATTTTTTGATGCATCAATTTAAGACTACCTCTCTGCTAAACATAGCCTTAATATAAGAATTTGAGATTGATAATAAATGTTTAAATATCAATTACATTTCTGTAAAAATCTTTCAGGTTCATTAAAAGGTATTTTTTCTAGAGAAATGCAAAATAAGCAAACTATTTTATTTTGAAATTGAATGGAATAAATTTTTGACTGTTAAAAATGAAATGTTGCATTAAATCTTCTGTCTTTCGGTAAAAGCAACCATAAAGCAAATTAATATTTTTATACATTTTAGAAAATTTACTGTGCCTAGTTAAGCCAGACATTACGGCTTCTTGTGAAGTCCAAACCATTGCTCATATGCGACAGGCACTTATGACATTCAATTAGGGTTGCCAAAATGCTGTATACTTTTGAAAAATGTGCCAACTTTTTCCCAACAAAAATGATAATAAAATGTTGTAATTTTTCAAAATCAAATTCATAGATTCTTGAAGGAATTTTTAATTTTATTTCAATATTTTATACTATTTATTGACTAGTATAAATTAACTAGCTTTTATTAACAAATACAATACAAAACAATCTCCCTACAAAACAATAAGGGAGAGAAATATATATGTATACATGTATGCATAAATCATAAAAAAAAAAAAAATATTTAAAAAGATTATACAAATTGTAATATCTGATGCATCCCAATCTTCGGATTCCTCTATATCAATGAAAGAGCTTCATAAAAATGAGATATATTTCGGGTGATAAATCGAGTACTAAAACACAGTATTAGCATATAACATGCTATATAATAAAGTAGTATTTCTAATATTAGTGTTCAATAAGCTACCTTTTTTGTGGGGTATATAGGTCTGCCTAGTCTGCCCACTCTTGGTTACTGCCATAATGATCTCAAAATCTGACAAATCACTTATTGGACTAATAACATTTAATAGATGCAGATATTGAATGTGCATGATCTGCAGATTCAATAGATGCAGATCATGTACAAAGGGTTGATTTTTGAACATTAGCATTATTACTATTATATAGAAATCACGAATGAAAATCATTAAAAATTCTTTTGCTAGGTTTACACACTATGTCAAATATGCCACAAATTTTAATAGCTAGTACGCCAAAGACTTTATCAGCTAGTATGCTACAAGCACAGAAAAGAAAGAGTATGAACATGTTAATATTTTCTTTAAATTAAAGCTACATTTCCATGTGTTCTTAATTTTATTTTTTTTCTTTCTCATAGAAACTGGATCATCAACACTTACAGTAAGAAAACTGAAAGAGAAGTGCAGAGAAGAGAAATTAAAAGAAATTGAAACAGTGACAAACAAAACTACGCAAAGACTACGCAAGACTACGCAAACTGAAATAAGAAACTCTCAAACTTTCTAGAATCCATCGATGCAGAGAAATGATATATAAAGAACAACATTAGCGACAATAAGTGCTCAGGTACAAGGAGTACAAATTTTTAATACTGATCAATAAAAGTATTTTTAACCAGCATTGTCATTTTCTCCTGTGTAAATATTTAATCCAATCAAAGTATACTTAAAAATAAAATATATAAAAATATACTTGAAAAATTGGAAATTAATGAAATAAACATTCCAATTTAAAAAGATACGTTTTTAGCGTATAGACCGGGAAGCGGCAGTAGAGACTTGTTTGAGTCACTTGGTTGAGTTATCACTCGAGTTCACGGATGAAATTCTAGAATAAATCAAATCTCGATTCATGTATTAAATCGCATTTGGTCTGCCAATATCTTGGTGGAAAACACCTAAAAATCTAATTTTAGCGATTAATTCAGATTTACCATTGTGCCTTCCTGCATCTAAAAGTATTAAAACATGGAGAACTGGGAGCAAGAAAACACAATGTTAAACCTACGAGTAAACTCCTAAAATCAGGGTGTTTTCCACCAAGATATGTATTGGCAGACCAATTGTGTTTTAATATGCAAATTGAGATTTAACTAATTCTGAAATTTCAACCAAGAACTTGATGGGGTGATTGTCTGTGATGCCACCTGCCAGTCTATTATGTTTTGTGAATTTATAAAGACTTAAAATATTAAAAAAAAAAAAAAACTTTTACAATTTTTTTTTTTTTTTTTTTTTTTTTTTTTTAAGAAAGTACAAGAAATTAGAAAAATGGGTATTTTTATATTGGGTTCAAGGAGGTAAAAGTTTAATTTTTGTACTGATCGACTGACATTTACAACTTTCTGAAGTAGTAAAGCTAAAATGTATTGTGCATGTCTTCGTTACCATTATCATCAAATTTGTATTTAGCCATGCTCCAAACGTTTCTCCCTAACTTTATGCAGTGGAATATTTTTGCATGGATAAATTAATAAGAAATATTCTTTGCACCACAGATTGTATATTTAAGTAATGCATATCAATTTTATTATATCCAAATGAGTGTAACATAAAACTAATTTTTGATACTTTTTGGTTAGCTGGGTGCCAGTGTTATATAAACATTTATATGTATATAGCAACACTGGTGCCCGGCTAACTGAAAATTACTTTTTTTTTTCATTTTAGTTTATTACTTTACTTATTTTGTCTATTGTATATATTAGGAATGTGATTTTCGCATTTTTGCACACATTTTGCTATTTAACAGCACATTTTCTCTAACAAAATTCTAGGGTATAAAAATGTAGAAATATCATCCTTGATTATATATATCTACACCCGCAAGATTTACAAGTATCTTGCATGTATTTTTTATACAGAATAAAAGGTCTACTATTTTTGACAGTTTTCATGCATATAAATTTGAAATACTCTGATATTTACAAGAAATATTTCAATGTAACTAAGAAGAAAAGATTTTCTCCATAAGTTCGTACTTACAAAATTTTGAAAAAAAATTTCAGAATGTGAGTATATTTCAGGATATGAGTTTCAAAACTTTTCTTATTTGAAGCTTCATACAGAGTTTGCTAAATGAAAATTAAGGACTCTGTAAAGACTTTGTAAGGAGTTTTTAAGGACTTAAGGTTTGTATGAACCCTGTTTTTAGGAAATCACGTTAAACCTATGTCCATTAGTTTTATTGTAAATCAAAATTTTACTATGCCAGATATTTTTTTTCCCTGATTATAATGCATTTCGATGCAACTTTACAATAGAACAGATGATACAGAAACTTTACTTTTAAAATTATAAATAAGGCAAGTTTTGAAAGCTGCATTGACATACATTCTAAAAAAATTTTTCTCATAGAATCTATGCATTGTGTAAGGGGATGTAAGGGGGGTGTGTATGGGTGTGCATCTATGTAAGGGGAAAAAATTAGTTGGATGTGCCAATGCCAGACCTTTTTTCGATCTCATACGTATATTGAAAATTTAAAAAAGGAGTTACACATGCTAATATTTTTATATAATTAATTCAATGCTATGCCAACTTTGATTTTCATTTAGAATTTCTGCTTCTATCAATTAATTATAGTAAAAACAAATGTGTACGAACAATGAGCTGTTAATTCCCCAAACTATCTTAATCCTAATTAAACTAACTTTCCTGTATTATATAGAAAATTGGAAAATCTGTATTTTTTAATATTCAAATACAGTAAAACCTCTGAATAGCATAAACCTCATTGAATAGATTCTTACATCGGGCCCAGTTGTTCTTAATTTTTTTTAGCACCAGTTTAAACCTACATCACTACCACCAGTTTTAGCCAATCAGATTGCTGAGCTCAGCTGGTCCAGCAATTAAAGGTTGGGGAATTAACGTCTCGTGTTAATGTGGATCATGATATTAATTAAAATCAAGTTTTCCGTTATTCTGTTATCATCAGCTGTTTGCAAATAGCCAGCTTAGCAGGACATGAGTTTCTGTCTCTATATGAGCTGACGGACAATAGAACGACAGAAAACTGAGAAAATAATATAAAGAGCATTGTGTTATCACAATGCTCCTTTTTCACAGAATATTCCAAATTCAAGGAAGATCTGTCGACCATAGCTAAAACATATACAAAAAATTTTGTTCCATGCATAGTTTCATACACTTTTTGATGGTAGAACGGCAACTTACAAACACAAGGACAGACAGACATTTTGTGAAAATATGTTTTTTGGAATCTCTGAACCCTAAAACAGGTAAATATGTTGAAAACTGGAAATTGAAAAAAATTTTGATTACAATACTTCCTTCTATTGATGATACAAGAAAGTTAAAAAAAATAATGAAACATTAATTTTTGAGGTGATTTATTACCAGTTAGTCAAGATTTGCCAATACACAAATTCCTATACATTTAAGGCAAACGATGTAATGGTTGGCCTAGACGTCTCAAATAATGAAGAGAATGTATCATAAGTTTGAATTTATTTAACTATTTATGAATTTATTTATATATGAATTATTATATGAATTTATTATATGAATTTATTTAACTATACAAATAAACACCCATTCAATAAAATATTAATTGAATGGGTAGGGTATGTATATATTTAATTTACTACAGTCCTCACAAAGGCATGCAAATGTAATAATGTTTTATAACCCCCCCCCTCAAAAAAAATAATAAATAAATAAATAAAAATGCATGAATAATGCATTATATACAGATTTTTTTTAATTTAAGATAATTTTTAAATATCTATTTTTAAAGAAGGATGCAGAGAATGTAAAATTTTGTGCAATCAAAGTCTCAATAACAAAAGTGCATGGTAGAAAATTATAGATAACATTTTAAAAATTGATTGTAGTGTTGTTAGAAATGAAAATTTTCTATGACTTAACAAGTTTCACATTTAAACAAAAAATTATCTGAATCAGCAGTTCCCAGTCTATGGGTCACAGAACAATCAAGGTTTGCATCAAAAAAGGAGGTAGCTCTATTTTTGCACTTTTGGGAAAGTTAAAAACTAAACCTCTTTATATCTAAATTTTAAAGTTTTGTCAAAAGTATTTTTTCTACTCATGTATTACCATATGCACTTATAAACATATTGCCAACAACAATGTCCAAAAATATCTTTTTTATCTGTTTAAAAACTTTACCAATTTCAACAGTAAATATTTTAAGTGTTAATCCAAAACTTTCTACTTAATGAGCATAGGAGCAAAATATCCAGATTTATCTAAATCAGCTCTTTTTCATTTCATGGCCTAGAACAAAATTTAAACTGATTAAAAACATATTACTCAAAATTCTGCTTCGGAGCATTATCCGATTTTTATATCTTTACGGTTGTATTTATAAGTTCGAGTGAAAGTTAAACAGCCAATCCAGTAATAATCCGGGTGGGATTTCAACTAAGAGTTGAAAACTCTTTTAAAATGTTTTCTCATATTTGCCATTGGATGAAAAGTTATCACACTCAAGAGTTCCTGGACCCTAACTGAAAGAATTGTGCCTATTGGTTAAAAAAAAATCTTGTCTTGTTTGGCTTTGCATTGTGACATTGATTTTATTTTGTAGAAAAGCATAAGAAAGAAACAAATGAAGGAAAAACAAAAATTCAATGCGAATTTTTTTTCTCCTCAAAATTTATGGAGAAAGTTAAAATTTGCAATCACTAAATATGGAAACTTCATTTACTAACAGTTTTAATATTTTTGAAACAATTTATTCAACCTTTTTTTTTTCTTTTTTTAATTGATAAATGAGTTAGGTCAATAAGATACATAAACTGCTTAAAATAAATGTTATTTTTTTTAAAATTAAATTTTTACATAGTTGCTTAAAAATGGAACTTGATTTTCATAAATCGAATAAAATTTGATCTCAACAAAAACTAAAATTTTATTTCAACAGTCATGTTGATTTCCATTATTAACAGCTCTAAGTAGTAATTAAGTACAGTCGAAGTTCTATAATCCGCACACTCTGCAGCCAAAAGTTGTGCAGATTGTGGAATATTGTGGATTATAGAATACTATGGATCATTTTATTATTCCTAGACAACATTTTAATCCTTTAATCAGTACAATATGAAAAGATAAATATGAAATTTAATAATTAATTTAATATGCTATATGAAAAAATGCCTTTTTAAAGTTATTTTAATAAAAAAATATATATATAAGTGCAATTAAATAAAAATAATAACATATGTTTCGTAATGCTGTAATCTGTTTTTTACTGTTAATAATATAAAAGAGTTATATTAACAAAAAGTGAATGTTTTATTATACTTTTTTTTTCATTTTTTTAATTATTTGTTTTAAAAATTATTTTTGGATCACAAATTTGCAAATTTTCTTAACTATTTATTTCATTGTTTACATTTGTAAAGTATTTTGAATTATAGAAAATTGCAGATTATGGGAACGTGGATTATCGATCTTTGACTGTAAATTCTGATACGAAAAATATTAAAAAGAGGGAAAAAATGAAAGAAGTAGCCAAATCTTCATCTCTAAAATCCGTACATAATTTATGGATGTAAACAATGAAACATTTATTGCAGATATAGAGAGAAAATTTCACTTTTTAGTTTTATATTAACTCCATGTATATTCTAATTTGTAATTTTTGTTAATATTCATTTTTGCTATAATTTATGTTTTTTTAATGAAGGAAGCATAAATTTATTTCTGAAAAAATTCAAGGTATTGCTGATATTATTGGTAATCACAATTTTGTTACTCAACATATTTATGTATTAATCAAGCTTTTTTGGTTATTAAGTCTGGCTAAACTTGAAATAAAAATTCCTTGATTTTTATGATTCTGATGTGAATTAGCAATTACCTTTATGAGACAAGTTTCATTGAATAATTTAAGAAAAATACAAGTGATTTTTATAATGGAAATTTAATCATATGCTATTGATTATTAACTTCACCTTTGCTTCTAATATTTTATTCATATTAAAGATTATGTAAATTTTTATTATTTGAAATTTAATTGTATGTTATTCATTATTAACTTCACCTTTGCTTTTAAAATATTTTATTCATATTAAAGATTATGTAAATTTTTATTATTTAAGTTTATTACTTATTTTCATATTTGTTTGTAATAATTCATTATTATAGTTTATTATCATAGATTATATTTTCGATTTGCATTATTAATTAGATTCAAATTACTGTTTAAAAAATGTAAACAAAGCTATGACCAGAAATCCCAAGTTTTGCAGATTTGAGGGAGTCTACTGTATACAGATGGAATACAGATGTATTAATTTTATTGTTTTGATTTTCAGTGAAAAGAGTTAATTCTAATTGAATTAGATAGTAATTAATATTTCAAATTAATTAATTAAAATTCAATAATTGGAAAAAAATAGATGTATGAAATTAAACATCATTCGAAATTCCATACAGTAATTAAAAAAAAACTAATCATTCTAAAATGAAATAGGTAAAATTAGGGGAAAAATGTTTCCAAAAATAAAATAATGAACAGCCAAATAAACATAAAATATACATTTATTTCATAAGATGTATAAATATAAAACATAGACTGCCTATCTTGCAGACTGAAAAGCATTAGCAATCTGGTGTCACAGCCAAAAAAGCATCTTGATCTTGTTGGCTGTGGGTGATCATTAGAATTATCAATATGAGGAAGATCCAAATTAAATTTCATACAAATGTTGTGAAGTAGAGCTATGGTTATCATGATCATTGCAGATTTCTCAGGGCTGTAGCATAGTGTGCCCCCATTTTGATGAATTATTTGAAATCTCGATTTCATCATGCCAAAACATCTTTCTACCACATTCCTAGCAGACCTGTGCTTTTGGTTAAAAATTTCCTTAGCAGGGCTTGATGGATCTAAAAATTGTGTCATCAGCCAAACCTCTAAGTGGTAGCCACTATCACCCAGAAGGAATATATCAGATTGAATTCTACCCTCTTTGAAAATTTTTCTTGCTGCACTTAAACTCCATATCAGTGCATCAAGCCAACTGCCAAGCCAGTGTATGATTGTGCCAAAAATTTTCAAATCTGCATCACAAACCTGGAAAAATAAAAATAACAGATTAAATATGATATAGTTTTAAAACTATATAATTTACAGGCATGAACTTTGAAAGCCACTGATAATTTAGATCTATGGACAGAATATAAAATTTCCACTGTATAGTGGCACATTATGAGTAAGGTTACAAAGTAGAAACTTTATGCGAGAGCTCATTAAGAAAAAATAAAGTAAGATAGGCCATAAAATTTGATGAGCAGACATAATTCAGTTGTCCCTTAAAAGAATAAATAAGTTTCATTTGATGAGTAACAACTTCCATTTTCTAGTTCTTATAAGACAAAAAGACTTATAAGAACTAGATTAAATGACTATGACTAAAATTTTCAATTTCAGATATTTTGTCACATATTTAGAAAATAACTTGACAAATTTATTTTGAATACATATATCAATCATATATGTAAAGTTATCCTCAAAAGTTTGTAATAAAGGTTTAATATAGTAACTCTAAGTTATTTGACTAACAAGGAAGGTCTCCATACAGGCATACTCAGAAAATTCTGAAAAAAATACAGAACGTTCTTCTCAAGTGGATATATATGTTTATAATTTTTTTTTTGGCAGAACTCTGATAGAACATTCATAAAAAATAATGAATATTTTGTTTATTTGACAATTTTTCACCGGTTTGTGACAAAATAAATTTAACAAAAATACTTTTTTTTGTCAAATATTTTTTAAGATAAAAATGTTTCATGTTGAACTATTTCTTAAAATATTTATTTAAATAACTTTATTTTTACTTTCTTCTATCTTCAATAGAAGAAAGTATTGTAATTGAAATTTTTTTACTTCCGGTTTTTGACGGATTTACACGTTTTAGGGGTCAGAGATTCCAAAAAACCTGTTTTTACAAAATGTCTGTGTGTGCCCATAAGTCGCCATTCTACCATCAAAAAGTGTATGAAGTTATGCATAGAATTGAACCAAATTTTTTGTGAATGTTTTTGGCTGTGGCAAGCAGTTCCTTCTTCTGTTTTGAAATATTCTGCCAGAAGGGGGCGCTGCAATCACGATGTTTGTGTCATTTTCAATATTGTACCGACCAAAAGTATATGCATCGAATTGAACCAATTTTTTTGTGTAAGTGTATGACTATGGCTAGTTGGTTCTCCCTGAATTTAAAAAAAAATCCACCGGAAGGGGGCACTGCAATCGCAATTATTGTGCCATTTTCAATATTGTACCGACCAAAAGTTATGCATCGAATTGAATCAAATTTTTTTGTGTAAGTGTATGACTATGGCTAGTTGGTCCTCCCTGAGTTTGAAAAAAAATCTGCCGGAAGGGGGGGGGTGCTGCAATCAAGATTTTTGTGCTTTTTTAATATTGTACCAACCAAAAGTATATGAAGTTATACATCGAATTGAACCAAATTTGTTGTGTAAGTGTATGGCTATGGCTAGTTGGTCCTCCCTGAATTTGAAAAAAATCTGCCAGAAGGGGGTGCTGCAATACACCGCTGAAGTTGTGACATCAACATGATGCTGGGCACAAACAGTCTGAAGTGCCCATTTGTTTAACGTAGGAGTTTAAGAATTTTTTTCTGCATAGTTGGAAGTACGATTTTTATTAAAATATTATTAAACTTTTGATTTTGTATTTATTTTTTCTAATTAATTAAAAATTAGCTACGCTCCATGCTAGCAGCAGTGGCGGCCATGAATGAGAAATGTTTTTTTACACAGTGTTTATTTGTGTGCACTGTAAATATCTGAACAAGAGCATACAAAATTTATTTTATTATATTAATATTTTAGTTATTATACATATATATTTTAGTAGATATAAATAAAATATAAAATATTATTCCATAAAATTATAATAATAATATTATACATTATGTATAATTAAAATTATAAATAATATTAAAATGTAAATTTAAAAAATATAAATAAATAAGTATAAATAGTATAAATATTATTATTGTATTATACAATATAATACATAATCTATATTATATACAATTACCTTAATATATATACAGTACAGAACCATTTATCTGGAATGTTTGGGGTCAGATGTATTCCAGGTAACTGGTTGGGCATTAAAGCAGCATCCATTTGATAAGTTTCGTGAAACATATGTAGTTGTGATATTATTATAATTTTAAATCGATTATTAGATTACCTGAACCAAGAATCTGATGCAAGTAAGATCAATTGTTAGAGTTTGAAAGAAGATAATTTATGGGAACTCCTTGGGAAAAAAAATTCTTCTGTTTTCTCGGCATAAAAATGAAAACATCTATAATATTATTTATTAATCTATAATATGATTATATGCTTCTATTTCAAATACTAGATGATGTTATCAAGCATCATGCTTGATAACATCAATACAATTGTTTCAAAGTATATGTTATATATATATGTTTATTAGTAATAATAATAATCCATTAAAAAACAACTTTTCAAAAGTAAAAAGTTAAAGTTGTAGCTAAAAAATTGTATGATATCAAATTTCCATGCTTATAACATGGTTCTTATTTAACATTTTCCATTAAAAAAATTGTCATTTGTAAGTAGAATGCCTTTTTATATGTTGATAGAAATCCTATTTTCCTATACTAAATGCATCATAAATTGTTTCTGAAAATTCAAATGTTCTAAAATTATGCATTATGCATGCGGCCATCTTTTCATAATGTTCAAAAATTTCTGTCTGTGATGGCTAGAAAAATCTACAGCACGTACAAAGCTCAAAATTTTTTTGAGAGTAGCCCCAAATCTCTCCTGATGCACCTGAGCTTCAGAATTTCGAAATTCCAATTATTAACTGAGTAATTAATTAAAATCGAGAGGTCACTCTCACAAAAAAATCATCTTTTTCCCATTTTTTTCTCTTTCATTTGTTTAGGGTTGGTTGGTTGTGTAAAAATTTTCACAGAAGTAATAAGAAAGCTGAGATAGAATTAAAGAAACCCATGGAGGAATGAGATAAGTGGAGGTGAAATAAGCCTCAAAAAAGGTTTGCAATATAAAACCATTTATCGCTCAAATTTTAATGTGCCAAATAAAAGGACGTGGAAGGGATTTTGTATTATAAGACAAATTGAAAGAAATGAGTTACAATTGAAGCATATTTTAAGAGGATTTACCAAATTTTTAAAATGGTCTTTGTTCTATTATTATTTATTAAAATAAATGTTCATTTTTAAAATGAAGGAAATTGGAAAATTAGTACTAATTAAATATCAAATTAAAATTATATAAGATATTGAAAACATTTGATACGAACTAAAAATTGTACAACTAAAAGTTTCCTTCATTAATGTAATTTTAAATACTTTATAACGTAGATGAAAAATGTTTATGACTTAATAATTGTATGTAAATAAATATTTAAAATATAATGATGAAAACATTCTTTTAAAATCATGTATGAAAATTAATCTAAAATATAGATTTCTGACTGCAGACGATTTTTATGTATTAACAAAATAATGTTATATTTTCAAGCAAAACGTTAAAATAATTCTCTATATTGATATTTAAAACACATATGATAAAATAATGAATAAATTTTTACCGGTGAAGCAATAGATTAGTTCTTTTTAAGAAACAAGAGCAAAAAAATATGGGTTTAAACCTGTTTCAATTGATAGGCGTGTCAAAGCACGTGCTTTTGTTGGTACTTAATTGGACTTAATGTAGGGTTGCATTTTTAGCACCTCCAGAGATAATACTTCCACTCTATTAATTTTTTTTACTCCAAAAAACTAAAAAGAAAAAAAAAACATAAAAAAAGAAAAAGAAAAGAAAAAAGAAAACTAAAAAGAAAAAAACCCTGAAAGAAACCAATTTGGGATTTTGACATTTCAAAAGTGACTGTTTTTTTTTTTTTTTTTTTTTTTTTTTTTTCCAAAAGACCTTTAAAATTCATAGACTGGCAAAATGTCAGTTTAACTTAGGATTTTTGAATACAGCTGTTACGTCAGATCGTTGGTACTTTGTACATAAGAATCTATGTGTGGTTAGCCATGTTGCAGTAAATATATGTATATATGAGGTTTTTTTAGCAATTTTTTTTAAATCATTGATTAAATTTGAATGCATTTTATTTAAGTTAATATTTTATTAAGACTTTAATTTGTTTTTAAAACAAAAATGAAATGGCTGTTTGACGTAAAATTGTTTGAATCGGCAGACGATTCATACACAGTAATAAATTATCAAATAGCAAAATAAATTATACATCAAAAATGTCACTAAAAGAATAATAGCAAAACATAATTTTTAGGTGTATTAACACATAACCCGATCCCAACCATTAACCCAGAAAAAAAAAACAGACCATACTTCGATCCAAGCAAGACGAAAATTTCATGAGCCGACCCAAACCTAAAAATTCCATTTGAAAAAAAAAAAAAAAAAAACTGTGGATTTTATATCTGACCCAAATCAAATCTGAATCCCACAAAAATATTCAAATGAAGCATACCCCAATCCCATCAAGGAAAAATAATGTTTGTGTATATGCAACCCGACCCGAACCTAAAAATTTTCTTTGAAAAAACCTGAAAAATGACCAGAACGAAAACTGAAATCGATAAAAATATTCCAAAGAACTATAACCCGATAAGAGCAAGACAAAATAATTTCCGGGAACATAAACCTGACTCGAACCTAAAAAATTCCATTTGAAAAAAGACCTGAAATTTTATGCAAACTACATCTGAATCCGATCAAAATATTCGAAAGAACTATAACCGGATTCGAATAAGAGAAAATAATTTCCGTGGACATGAACCCGATCCAAACCTAAAATTCCATTTGAAAAAAATACCAGAAATTTGAATCGAACCAAATATGAACCTGACAAAAATATTCCACAGAACCATACCCGGCTCTGAACAAGACAAAAAATTTCCATGAACATGAAGCGAACACATCCGAACCTAAAAAAATGAACTAAATCCTGAACAAAAATATTCCAGAGAAGCATATTCTTATTCGAACAATGCAGAATAATTTCCGTTGATGCGCAACCCAACCTGAACCTAAAAATTCCATTAAAAAACCGAAATCTGAATTGAACGACATCTGAACCCGAAAAAAATATTCCAAAGACCCAAAACCGGATCCGAGCAAAACAAAATAATTTCCCTCGACATGAATCCAACCAGAACCTTAAAAATCAATTTGAAAAAATACCTGAAATCTGAATCGAACCAAATCTGAATCCGATGAAAATATTCCAAATAACTATAACCAGGTACGAACAAGACCATTTCCAAGATAATTTCCATGGACATAAACCCAATCCTAAATTAAAAAAAAATCCCGAAATTTGAACTAAACCTAATTCGAACCTAACAAAAATGTTTCAGTTTAATATAACCTCATTGGAACTAGGTAAAATAATATCCATGGAAGTACAATCCGACCCGAACTTAAAAATCCCACTTGAAGGGAAAAAAAAACCCCATGAAATCTGAATTGAACCGAATCTAAACTGAACAAAAATATTCCAAACAACCATAACTGTATCCGAAGAAGACAAAATAATTTCCATGAACATGAATCCAATCCGAACCTAAAATTCGTATGTTCTACAAAACATAATGTGCTCCGTAGCGGTAGAATGTGAAACTAAGTACTTAGGTTGCAGGTACTTTAGGTAACAGTTAGGTTGCAATTACATTCCGATGAGCCTTATGTTATATTTAATTTCCGATTAGGTTACAGTTAGGTCATGGTTAAGTTACAGTTAGGTTAAGGTTAAGTTGCGATTAGATTGTGGTTAGATTATGGGAGGTTATGATAAGGTGACGGCCAGGTTACATTTATGGTTTATTTAAGTTACAGTTAGGTTACTGTTAAGAAACAGCTAGGTTACAGACAAGTTATGATTACAATACAATTAGGTTATGGTTAGGATTTTGTTCACAGAATGACCATTACGCATGTTTGATAAAAAATATACACCTATTTTTGTAAAATGGCTCTGAAATTATAATACTATATAATAACCTTTGGGCTAATCATCGAGAATTGATTTCATTCACGGTATAGTCCGATTTAAGAGTGATATAATTAGTTTGAAATTCGAAATATTTCACTTGGGATATCTATGTAAAAAAATTATTTAGTTAAGTCACTTAACAGTAATTTTAAAGATAAATAGCAACACTTAAACACGGAAATCACGCAATCGTTGCACACATATTCCCTCCTGCGTTTTCCATTGCAGTTATTTTGGGTATTTTTGGAGCTAAATATTAGTTTTTTAAAACCAATTTTTGACACAGTCAGGGGGTAAGTATTTAATATAATGTACACTGTAAAAAATTTGACCCTTTTGCTGCTTCATCACTCCCCCGCTTTTATAGAATCTTTCTCTTTCGACCTATGAGAATGCCCCATAATAAGCTGAAGCAATCATTTTGTATAAAAGCGGTGGAGTGACGATGCAGCAAAAGGGTCAAATTTTTAACAGTGTATTTACACATATTTCGAGTTAAAGATAAAATCATAAAAATTTCAAGTTCGTTTAACATTATTATTACGGACCCGGGCAACGCCGGGCGGGTCAGCTAGTATATATATAAAACCATAATTGTATTACAATATATGAATCAATATTTAATAACTTATACTACATTGAACACGGAGGGAAAAAATAATTAAAATGAATACCCTATATATATATATTATATATGTGTGTATATATATATATATAACATATATATATATATACACACATATATAATATATATATATTATATATGTGTGTATATAATATATATGAAAGGATAAAAACTAACCCTTTTTTAAAAACTAAAATTTAAAATTGAATTCAAAAGTTTAAAGTTCCAATTAATATTTTTTAATGTTAACTCTGAAGCTGAATGCTATTTTGTCCCTGTTAACTTTCTTTCCCAGCCTAACATTTATTACTCTCAGAGATTATTTTCGGACGCTCCTTAAGATTAAAATTGATGATCTAAGGGATTTTTGCAGCCATTTGTGGTTATGGTCTCATGCGTCACCGACCCGGGAATTGTGCGGGCCTTGACCACATATCAATCAAAAGCTAAAGAACCAATTAAATTAAATGTACCCCCCAAATTCACAACTCTGCCCTCTGCTGGAAAATATTACAATCCCCAACATATTACCCAGAACACGTGCGAAAAACGGGGGACTTTGCAGTTTTGAGGTGCTTGCCCAACCGGTCATGTAAACTTTTGTAATCACCATAAACGGCTGGGGCAACCTCCGACCGGACTCACGAATTCCATCTGTAAGATGTGCGGCTAAATAAACGAGTTCGATCCAACAAGAGGTTTCCGAGTCCACTTCTTATGCCACGACACGACTAACACCTGAAGACGTTACATTGTTAAAAGTCGGTAGGACAGTTACCTGCTGTGGAAAAAAAAAAAAAAAAAAAACCCTCTGCCTTGCCACCAAGCTGTGAACATTCAAAAGTGCACGAGAATTCCTCTCCCTTGGAAACCCTTTTTACCGTCAACCAAAAAAAGGTTAATCCAGTGAAAGGATTACTTCCCCATGAACTATGTCGGTGAGAAAGAGAGAAATTATCTTCGTTTCAAATAATCTTAGAACAATCGTCAAAAGAAAGAAAGAAAAAAAAACCATTAAGTCTGTTGTGAAAAATTTATCACTTATGCGTACTAACACTTAATGTTCTTCATTTGGACTTTTTTCCCTACTCAGCTACAGGAGGAATTGCAGAATTCAAAAAATGATTCACTCACAAACAAAGCAAGAATGGATATTCTAAAGTGATACCTATTTCTCTTCTCCATGACGAAACTTATTACACAAATTCGCAAAAGGGACCAAACTTTATGTCCCGGAGCCATGTGTTTTCAAAAAGAGCAAAGGTCGAGAAGATCTCCTATCTCTGTATCGCCGTACAGATGATTCACTCAAGAATTTGCATGTAGAAAACTTTATTTATTTATTTTTTAGCGGACAAATGATAAACTTAGCGGATGAACTAAGGCCAGGACAATGTCTTAGTTCTTAATAGTTAAAATTTATTTGAAATGGAAAAAAAAAAAAAAAAAAAAAATAGTAATTCAGTAGTTTTTAAATATTAATTTTTTTTTCTTAAAAAACAAAAACGAAACTTGGATAATCTTATTTACAGGTATGATTCTTTTTCTTTATTTTTAGTTCAGATTGATGTTTTTTTTCAGCTTAAAAGTACAGATAATTTTAATAATAATAATAAAGTTATTGTGCAGATTATGTATTTATATTTCCTTTAACCTTTGTACTAACTTTAGTAAAAATGGAGATTCTTCATTTCCACCATTTATTTTATAAAATATTCCCATTAAAAAATTGTTTTATTTCACATTAAACAATGTATTTATTTTTTATTTTATGTTGACTATGAATGTATTATTACCAAAAGTAGCAATGTATGGAAGTGTTTGTGTGAATGAAAAGTATTTAATAATGAAAAGGAGAAAATAATAATAATAAATAAATAAATAAATAAAAATTAAAAAATAAAAAAAAAACTGTGATTAGAATGAAAATTTTAAATTTTTGACAGTGTTTATGGAGTTTTAAAGTAGTTTAATGAAAAGGATGTTACGGTATTAAAGGAATTTTAAAGATTTTAATAAAATTCATATTTATTATTTTAAGATTTTTATTAGCTTTATTAGGTGCGTTCGTAATTATATAATACGTAGCACCTATAGTGGTCGTTCAGTCCGTCCGTCTGTCCGTCCGTCTGTCCGTCCGTCCGTCTGTCCGCATATAACAACGCAAAAACTACCCAACCGAATCGTTTGAAATTTAAAATACATAATTATTACATAATTTTGTCGAGTAATTTCAAATTTTATGAGAATCGGATGAATAGATCAATTACAGGGACGATCAAAAATATTCCATTACATTACGGTCAATGGGGAAAAAAGTTTCAAATGCATTTTAATCGTTTGAAATTTAAAATACGCAATTATTACATAATTCTGTCGAGTTATTTCAAATTTTTTGATAATCGTGTGCATAGATCAATTACAGGGGCAATCAAAAGTATTCAATTACATTATGGTCAATTGGGGGAAACGTTTCAAATATATTCTATACATTTGAAATTTAAAATACATAATTATTACATAATTTTTTCGAGATATTTCAAATTTTATGAAACTCGGATGCATAGATCAATTACAGGGGCAATCAAAAATATTCCATTACATTACGGTCAATGGGAAAAATGTTTCAAATGCATTTTAATCGTTTGAAATTTAAAATACGCAATTATTACATAATTCTGTCGAGCTATTTCAAATTTTTTGATAATCGTGTGCATAGATCAATTACAGGGGCAATCAAAAGTATTCCATTACATCACGGTCAATGGGAAAAAATGTTTCAAATGCATTTTAATCGTGTTACACTCATGCGAACTTAATAAAATTTATATGCAACTATAAAGTACATATTATAATATACATCTTACATAATATGTGGTGCAAAGAACATTTGTTATTGATTTACAAGGCCACACAAAAGTATTCCGTTACATAATGGTATAGGGAGAACATTGTTTGATGAGCGTTTTAATTGAAATTCACTATTTACAATGTTAAGAGATTGATATATGACAGTAATATTTTTAAAACTTCGTTATCGTTCGAACGCACCTAATTTGCTACGCTTCACGTGCAATTTCCAACTTGTTTTTTATTTCTTGTGGAATTTAAGATTTATAATTTGCATTTTAGAAAATTTTGTGATTGATATTTTACATACGCATTAAAATTGTGATAAATTAAAGTGACAGTATTACAGTATTTTTGTTTTCTTGTTCATCTGGTGAAGCATAAGTGCGATCACCAAAAGATAAAGACAATTGTTTTTTATGTTTTTGAACTAAATATTATCAATAATACACATGCAATTTGATGTTGTCCAACATTTAGTGTCCTGTTTTGCATATATTTAGAGTCCTATTTTATTAATTCTTTTTTTATAAATTCAGATGAGCATATTCAAGTTTCCACATATTTGTAAATAGATATTTGTGTCAGTTTATGTGTTATTTTACTCCATATTTCAAATATTTTTGTGTATGTAAGTATTTTAATTTTTGCATAAAAGACATGCTCAATTCGTTTTTCCAAGTTTTTCTTTTCATATATAGAATTTTACACAATTTATTACTCATTTTAGATTTTTGTGTAGCTAAATATTACATTTTACATTATGATATATTTTAATATTTGAGTTTTTAATTTAGTATTTTTACCTAGCATTGTTTTAAAAATTATATTATATTTCTTCCTTATTGCATTACCCAGTGAGTTGGCTACCCCAACCATTTTTAATTATTCAATTTTTTAATAATTCCCATATCATTAAAAAATATATTTGAACAGGTATTTTACCCCTGTCAATTTCTAAAAAACATGTTAAAAATATTTTCTAAAAATTCAGCCATTGGTTTAGACATAACCGTGGTAACTGTGGTAAGCCCACTAATGTCTAACACCACCTATTAAGTTTTTAAAGATGACCATGGTTCCACCCCATTAAATCTTTAAAACAATTCTTTTTTTAAGTTTGTTAAATTCAACCTGAACACACCCCTCTGCAAACAAAAAGGACTTAGCATCTCAGCAAATGTGGCAACTGTTGATAAGAGATACTCGGGCACTCAATGAAAATACAAGGATCCATTAACAACAACAACAAAAATGTCACTAAGTTGCCCATGTGCTTCAAATGTTGGATATCATTGGCCTATTTGTTTTGAATCAGGGTCTATTATGTTATTTTTCCTTTTGCCCCATTTGCAGTAGTAAAAACCTCAAAAATTAAAGATTTTTGCTATTTAAATAAAAATTTGTAAGGAAAACTAAGAGCCTTTGCAAGGAAAAATGTCCTTTGAATTTTTTTTTTCTTATCTAGAATGGGAAATTTTTATGAGCTATCAGTGAGATGTAGATGTAGGTTATAAAATTGGGTTTATTAATGCCACTGAGAAAAGGCTGCAAAATAGTAAATACCTTTATTTATAGATAAACTGCATTTGCATCTTCACAAAAAAACTTAGCCCAAGCTCATTTTGCTTTTTTTTTTTTAATTTTTGCTAAACCTCCGTGGGATTTAGGATTTGCTAAAACCTTACATGGTTTAGGATAAATAATGTAAATAGACTTTAATATATTATTTTTCTTTATTTTCACATTTATTTCAATATTTTTATTATATTTAATATTTATATCTTCTTTTATTATATAGATTATATCTAAATTATTGTTAAAGTTCAAAATTCTTCAAAAATGCATGTAATAATAATAAATAAATAAATATTATAATTAGGCTGTAATTTTGTTTCTAAAAACTTATTTTAATAAATTAAGTATAAAATTCATATTATAGTAAATTAATTTCTTGTATGCATTCAAATAAATCTTCTATTATACTAACTGAAAAACAATCAATAAGATTAAATATAAACTGATTTATAAAACTACTAGCTGACCCGCCCGGCGTTGCTCGGGTCCGTATTAACAATATTAAACGAACTTGAAATTTGTATGATTTTATCATTAACTCGTTACATGCAGAAATGCATTGTCTGAAATACGTAGCCACTGACTGTGTGAAAAATCGGTTTTAAAAACAACTAATATTAAGCTCTAACAATACTCAAAATGAGCAATGAGAAACGCAATAGGGAATATGTATCCAACGATTGCATGATTTTCGTGTTAAAAAGTTGATATTTACCCGTAAAAATCACTGTTAAGTCACCTAACTAATTATTATTTTCACATACAAATCCCAAGTGAAATATTTTGAATTTCAAACTAATTATATCACTCTTAAATCCGACTATACCATGAATGAAATCGATACACGATGGTAGCTAAAAGATTGGTATATAGTATTATAATTTCAGAGCTATTTAACGAAAGTAAGTGTTATTTTTTAATCAAATCTTGCATAATGTTCATTCTGTGTATAAATTCCTAACCTTAAACTTTTGTACCGTAATCAGAACCTGTCTGTAACCTAACAGCGACTTAACAGTACCCTACCGTACATTAAATATAACAGAAATGTAACCTAGCCTTCACTTTATTGTAACATATCCTTATTCTAACCATAACATAAATGCAAATTAACTTTAACCTAGCTTTAACTTAAATAATATAATAGAAAAAAACCATTTAAAAAAATTACTATTTCTTCGTAAGATATGCTTCAGCTGTAATTCATTTCTTTCAATTCGTTTTATTAATATAAAATTCCTTCCTCATGCTTTTGTTTGAGACATTAAAATTTCAGCGATAAATGGTTTAATATTGCAAACCTTTTTTTCGGTTTACTTCGCCGCCACCTATCTTTTTCTCCATGGTGTACAGCAGCTGTGATAAAGAAAAAAAAATCCTCATTTAAACTGACAGTTTGCCAGTCTATGAATTTTAAAAGTCTGTCCCAGCTTTTTTAATTATTTCTGCGAAAATTTTATGCAACCAATCAACCATAAGAAAATGAAAGGGAAAAAAAGTGAAAAAAAGGCGATTTTTTATGAGAGTGAGCTTTGGAATTTAATTAATTACTCAGTTAATAAATAGAATTTTGAAATTCTGAGCTTCAGGTGCATCAGGAGAGACATTGGGCTACTCTCAAAAAAATTTTGAGCTTCGTACGTGCTGTAGATTTTGCTAGCCATCGCAGACACACACACGGACACACACACAGACACACACACAGACACAGACAGAGCGTTTTGTTCTTTTATTAGTATAGATTCATTGAAACAATTTGAGTTTTGCATCTTTAAAAAATGTGGAAAGTATAAATTTATACAAAAAATAAACCCCTTCAAACATTACTCCCTCTTTCATATATTTTGCAAGCTGCATAAATTCTGAGAAATTTATAAATTCCAAACATACCCCCTCGCTTTCCTAATTTCACCTATCTATTTCACAAAAATACTAATTATAAGCATCCCCTTTAAAATTATTAGAATTTCCTGTCTGCTAAAGCTTTGGCTTGCTCTTGGTACTTTAAATTTTGTTTTACCTATAGTCTTCATTATGATATAAATAGTAAAAATAATATAAACATAAATATTATAACAACCACACCCTTTTATTTAGAATCTAAAACTATTTAATCAACTAGTATAAAAATCCACTGATAAATAAATACATTTTTAATATAATTCAAAAAAAAAAAATAATTTAAAAAATTTTCATTAAATTAACTTTTTATGATTATTTTTTGTAGGACACAGCTTAAAATCTTGTGTTTTGTATTGCAGAATCATAATCAAATATTCAGGTCATATATGTAACAAAAAATAAGTATTATCTATTAAAGAATATATAGAGTAGGATACACACTTTCTGTAAGTTTTGATTTTTAGCAAACAAATTGGTCTAAACTTATGTGATGAATGATTAAAATATTATATTAGAACATTAGGCATGTATCACCATCAACTAGTATTCAAATTGTAATTTTCAAAAAACACTGGTCAGTGTATCATTGTTCTGTTGTTTGGGAATAAAAGTATACAGTGGTGGTGCAAAGATATGCAGTGCATATTTTTATCTTGTTTCTCCTAAAACAAATGAGTTATACAAAAGCATAAGTAAATTTTTAGAATTTATAGTGAAACTGAAAATGATAAAATTAAACCATGGAAAAAAATGGAAAAAAAAAAAAAAAGTATGTGAGATTGCAACTAGCAATTAACTTCTAATTGCCGCGACAAAAATTGTTTCATAAATAATCTGAGCAGTCTCAGAGACTGCTTGATTGTAGAATGAATTAAGGGCCGACTGACTTACAAGATATTATTTTTGTGCTAAACTTTATGTTAAAACTTATTGTAATAAAAGCTCTCATTCAGAAATGTTTAACGATACTACTAAGTTACTAAACGACTCGAAATTAAACTACAACAACAACAATATAATGAAAATTACAAGTTAAATTATGAAAATTAAAAACATCAGCATGTCTGAGAAGCCAGGAGTTAAGGGTTAAGAATTAAAACAAATGTGTTTCATTAAACAAGAATATTGGTTTTTAAAAGTAGATTGGTAGATACCTATGTTCTATATATATAAAAAATATCTATAATATAAATAAATCAAAAGGTAGTTAAATAGCTTATAATTTTAAAATCCGAACAATCTCCGGTTCCAAGCTGTGTAGATTTGAGATTGTACTTTCATTTTGATTTATGAAGATTAGACTTGATGTTAGTTTTAATAGTGAATATTTTTATATTATATAATATATTAATTGTAATTGAAATTATTTTGATAAAAATTATAAAAATGCCCACTCCCCCCTCAAAAAAAAAAAAAAAAAAAAAAAAAAAAAAAAAGTTAAAACTAGATTTGCTAGAAAAGTAAGGCAATTATGTTTATTTTGGCAGGATATTGAAAAATCTGTCTAAATGAGTATCTCAAGAATCTTTGAAATGTAGGAGTAGGGGGGGGGGGGAGAGAGAGAGAAGCATCCACTTTGTTGTCAATAATGGAATAATTTATGAGTTGACTGAATATTAATAAAGTTTATGAATTTCCAGATCATCTTTATGCTAGATTATTTCTTTATACATCTTTATGTATCTTCAAAATACACATGTATAAAAAAAACTGAAATAATTTTTTTTTTTCAAATTTTTCAAAAACATTCCATTAATTTATTTATTTATTTTTTTTTAATTGAGAAAAGATTGACTAATAAAATCCTCATAAAAATATTTAGCAAAATAAAATGGGTGGCACATCTAAAAAAAAGAAAAAAAAATATTTCAAATTAATACATGAAATGTCAATTTTATGTGAATATTCAAACAATTTTTTAAAAAAAATTCTCAAAATTTTCAAAAAATACCTCTTTAATTTAAGACAACACCTCTTTAAGAAAAGACTAATAAAGAGCTCATAAAAAATATTTTGCAAAATAAAATGGGTGGCACATTTAAAACTATTTTTTTGAAATTCATATATTAAATGTCAATTTTATATAAATATTCAAAATTGAAAAATAACAAAAAAATATTTATTGTAAAAAGAAAATAAAAATTGGTATAACTTTATGAAATAAATTATACCAAAATATATAAAGAATGTTCTTTCAAAAATTTTAACCATTTTAATTATTTGATGAAGAGTAATGAAGTAATTTGTGTAACCATACAGAAAATCAATGCTCTAAAAATGCCGATAGGAAAAAAAAAAAAGTATTAATTGTTCAGATGCCTATAATTTAAAATATTTTAATTGGATTCAATTAAAATTTCATATAATAGTATCTTATATATGTATGTTTTCATGTACCAAGTTTCATCAAAATCTGAGATGGTGGGTGACATTTTGTAAAATTGTTGGATGATTTGACATGGAATGACCCCTATGTAAAATTACCTGGATAAGATACGATCTCGCTTGAGATACGAAATTTCCTCGGTACCTTGATTCATATCTTAAACAAGTTTTACTGTATTAGCTTTGAATTCAACACAAGGAAGTTTGGAAACTGTTACTTTTTTTATTTCACATCCTTAAGAATTTTGTTCTTTATTAGCATGACTGAATCAACTTTGTTAAAATCAGCTGCAAAAAAATAGCAGCACTGGTTTTTCAGTTTGAAATTTTGCCGCGAAAGGCTGCACTACAGATACAATTGATGAAGGAAAATGCAACTTAATAATTATTGTATCTTTTACAAAGACACAATAGAGTTAGTTGTACATGTAATTATTCGGATTGAGATTTTTTCCTTTTGAACACAAGAAATAAATGACTATAAATATTTCAAGATTTCAATTGCTCTTTTAATAGCTGACAGGCTATCAAGTTATCAATGAAAATTAAAGGCACTATTGCCAATTGACAATATTTCATAATAATCTTGATAAATAAATAAATAAAATAAATAAATAAATAAAATAATCTTAATAATCATTTTTTGAAAACTATGTGCTGTTTTAATAACTATTTCATTCCACCTGACTCTAGCAATAGATTCAATAATTTCAGTGATGAATTTAATTACTCATTTATAATAGCAAAAAGTACATTTGTAAACTTTAAAGAATGCTCTTTAATAATAATAGTTAATGAATAAGATCAAATTTGAATTTTTCTTTCAGGCTTAACATCCTATTTCTTTTTTTCTTTCATAAATAAATTCTTTTTCTACTACCACCATTTTTTGAAAATAAAGTACTTAATATAAAATAAAGATATTAAAAATTAATATTAGAAACATGCGTTAACACATTTTTTTTTTCATAAATTAAAAAAAAAAGAAGAAAAAAAAAATAAGAGGATTAATTAGCATATTGAGCAAGAAATAATGAAAGTAATTGCTTAAAACTGAAATTATTATAAATCAATTTTTATTTATTTTTAATAACAATAAGGTTCTTTTTGAAAGATTTCCTTTTAAAAATGTAAAATCATGCAAATTCAATCAAGGCCCAAGCAATATTGAAGAGAATGCATGGAAATATGATGCCGAAACCAGCAGGGTCATCAATCATAGGTTTGTTGCATTGTTTTGCATGGGTAAAATTTCCATAAAATTATGGAAATTTTAATCAGGAAACAGGTAATGCCGGGTGGGTTAGGAAGTATGCAACAAAAATAATAATCAATTCATTACATGGGCAGCATCAAAGGTAAATTTAGATATGGTATACTTGTGCTTTCTTTTTAGTGGAAGGGAGTTCAATTGCTATGTTATTAATAAATAATATATTAATTAATCAAATACAAAATCATGTGAGAAAAATTAAATTTCATTTTCTAAAATCAAAATTAAAGTAAATCTAAATAAATTGTCTAATTAAAAATTTTTTTAATCTTACAAGGGTCATGACCTTTTCCTGCTCCTCTTTGTTGGTAGCCATGATTCATGACACATGAATTAACAAAGATATTGCCTCCAATTCACCTACATTTTGCAATATCAGATTTATACATATATATATATATAGTCACCGCAAAAAAAATCTTGACACTTGAGATTTTAAACATTTTGTTAAATATCTAGAAATATACATAAGGAATTATTCTGAAACTCCAGGTATGTAAACAAAATAGTACAAGTCATATATTTTCACGAAGATTTTTGTCCAAAATCCAATAGGGAACAGTCAACAAATTGAAAAAGAACGAATGTCTTTTGAATCACCCTGTCAAAACTAACCTTCTAAGCGTCTGGAGTGTAATATTCTGTATACTAAGCTCCAGTTTTCATTGCAATGTAAGCAATATTTAAAATACTATAATTCTATAGATTTAATGAATTCTCAATACATCAAAGAATTATTCAAACTGTGGAACATAAGTATAAGAACATAATACATAAACATGCATGCTTATAATAAAGGTTTTTATTATAATGTTGAAAGGATAATATTTTCTTAACATTTAAAACAAAATGTTGAGAAAACAACATTACAATTTTACCCTTTTGCAAGACGCTTGGAGGGCTAATGTAGCAAAAACGTTTAAACTTCAGATTTTGATCAAGTGCCTTATGGTAATAAGCTATATTCATTTATATGCGGATAGCATGAATATTTGTAGAGAAATTAAGGTTTTTATAAAAACAGTCACAAATTTCGAAAAGTTTTTTGCTTATAATTTGCAGAGTTCTTAATATAAAACAATGCTCTTTTCAGAAAATATGAGAAACAACATTGTACAGAATACCCTGTAATCAAAATTAAAAAATATTAATAATTGTATGAAAAATGAGCAGGTTTACTAAATAAATTTTCACAGTGCATGCGTCAACTCTATAAAAATTTCATTTGCATATTATGTTAGCTAAGAGTATTGAGTAACTTTTATTAAAATTTCACAATCATAGCTTGAAAATTCTGAAAATTATCGTCGAAAGAATTAGATGAAAATTCGTTACTCCCAAAATGAAGCAAAAAGCTGAGCAGCTATATTCAAATATTAGTAGTACGTGCAATATTGTGTAGACACTAATCAATGGAATATGGATACAGCTCCTCATGTTTTCCTTTCATTTCGGGAATATCGGATTTTTATCTTATTCTTTCAATGATAATCTTCAGAATTTTCAAGCTATGATTGTGAAATTTTAACAAAAGTTGCTCCATACACTTAGCTAACACAATATGCAAATGAAATTTTTATAGAGTTCACCCATGCACAGTGAAAATTTATTTAGTAAACTTGCTCAATTTCAGTACAATTATTAATATTTTTTAATTTTGATTGCAGTTTATTATGTACAATGTTGTTTCTGATATTTCCAGAAAAGAACCTTGTTTTATATTAAGAACTCTGCAAATTATAAGCAAAAAACTTTTCAAAATTTGGGTTCATTTTTATAAAAACCTTAATTTCTCTACGAGTATACATGCTATCCGCATATAAATGAACACAGTTTCTTACTATTAGGCACTTAATCAAAATCTGAAGTTTGAATGTGTTTGCTACATTAGTTTTGACAGGGTGATTCAAAAGATATTTGTTCTTTTTCAATTTGTTGATGGTCCCCTATTGAATTTTGGACAAAAATCTCCATGAAAATATATGACTTGTACTATTTTTTTTTACATAAACATTTACTCAATTTCAGTACAATTATTAATATTTTTTAATTTTGATTGCAGTTTATTATGTACAATGTTGTTTCTGATATTTCCAGAAAAGAACCTTGTTTTATATTAAGAACTCTGTAAATTATAAGCAAAAAACTTTTCAAAATTTGGGTTCATTTTTATAAAAACCTTAATTTCTCTACGAGTATACATGCTATCCGCATATAAATGAACACAGTTTCTTACTATAAGACACTTAATCAAAATCTGAAGTTTGAATGTGTTTGCTACATTAGTTTTGACAGGGTGATTCAAAAGATATTTGTTCTTTTTCAATTTGTTGATGGTCCCCTATTGAATTTTGGACAAAAATCTCCATGAAAATATATGACTTGTACTATTTTTTTTTACATAATTGGAGTTTCAGAATAATTCCTTATGTATATTTCTAGACATTTAACAAAACATTTAAAAATGCAAGTGTCAAGATTTTTTTTGCGGTGACTGTATAATAGAAATGATTATTATGGAAAATATCTCTCATATGAGTTTTTAATGCAGATTTTCCCTTATTCTCTAATTTTCAAGTAACACAGCATAGCTTACATGCATTGAAATAAGTATGCATTGAAGCAGTACCTAATTGTATATAAATTGATATGCAATTTGGTACTGCTTTGAAGTAGTTCTTGTATTTTTCTTATTCCATCCACAGTTTATTGAAAGCACACTTTCTTGATATCGTTATGATGTATATCTCAAAAAATAATTAAAGGCAGATGAAAAACTATTTGTTACAAAGACCAGAGTATGTGCATGTGCACATATATCAACTGATCAAGTTCAGTATATGAGAACAAAGCAAAATACAAATGCCTGTACTATGATCTTCAGAAACGAAAATTTCAGAACAAATATCTTTGCCTGATTAATTAATCTTTTCCAACACTTGGAACTTTTATTGTATTTTGAACATCTGAATAAGAAAAATTAAGCACCTATAAAAACAAATATATAACAAAAATCAAGCACTTTCATTAAAATTTAAATAAATTCAAGCACTTTCAAGGACTTCTTTCCTCTCCTAAAAATTCAAGGACTTTCAAGCACAGTATGAACCATGGGTCCAGCACACCCCCCCCCCCCCTTTTTCAAATTTACAAAATGCACTCTGCCCTTTTTAAAAGTAGTAAAATACACCACTGCTTTTACCCAGAGATTTTTAATAAATATTTTTTTTTATTCCATAGAATTTCTAAATTTGTGTGCCTAAAAATGATAGAATTTTTTCATTTCCTTCAGAAAAAGAACATGACACTGTTCAAATCATGTTTTAATTTAATTGTATTTTTAATTTTTATACCATAAAATCATTCAAAATTAATGTTACTTGATTTATCATATTTAGAAATTATATATTTTGCCACTTTCTTTTTTCAGCTTCTAAAAGCAATAATAAAAAAAAAAAAATTCTTGCAAAAGTGCCCTTTTTAGTGAATAGCACCATGCTTTTTTTATTTCTAGAGTGAACACTAAGTAATGATGCAACTGGTAGTATTTCTTATGAAATCTACCAAAAATTATATTTGTAAAAAGGGGGGAAAAAAAAGAGAAAGAACTTAATAATAGGATGAATTTAAACATGATATTGTTTAGAGGCACATTAAATGATGAAAAAAAGGCATACATATTTTCTTCTCCGATGAAAGGGATTTCAAAGTTTTTGCACCAGTCACCGACTCCAAAGCTCTTTGTTTCTTCAAAAGACTGCTGAGAGAGAGAAAAATAACACCATAAGTAACACCAAGATAAAACATTTCTAAAAACTTAAAAGACTACAGAATTTATGAACAATTTCATTTCAAAATACAGGGTGAGTCCATGTAAGTCCTAACAAGGAAGGTCTCCATACTGAACATATTCAGGATTTTTTGAAAAAAAAAAAAAAAAAAAATGCTAATTAAACTACTGGAGAACCCCTATAATTCGGATTAATTAGGACCAGGCCCAATCTGGATTGTCGAAAAACCGGGTTATCTGGTGAATGTGAACAAATGAAATAAAATAAAACATACTCAAAGAAAATCACCTTTATACTGTACATATTCAATATTTACAGACAGTAGGAAAAAAAAAAATTACTTTTTAACTATAAAATTTGTCATACTCCGTCAGTTTTGCAAGCCGCATGATCATACATTCTTTTGAGCATTCTTGTTTATTCCTACTTTTATTTCGATTTTATGCAGTGTGATTTCTAGAAGGGTTTTGGCACGAAGACAGGGAAACAGTCCCAAAAGGACCTATGGACTGGCTGACAAAGATAGGATCGCGATCCTTATCAGTCAGTGTGTCTATATGAATTATTTTACTTTCCTTTCTTGCAATGCTCTAAGTAAAAATTTATTAAGCAGTGAGCTTTAGTTGACATTTCCAAATGGATTACATAGAAAACTGGAATTGGTAAAACATAAATGATGTATAGTTGTTCCTTAATAGATAACATCAAAGAGTTTAAATAAGGAAGCTTGAGGTATTTTTCCGATCAGATTTCAGAAAATACTTATTCATTCAGAATATGTGGCTGAAATAAATCTATGCTATGAAAATTCGCCAATCACTTCTCAAACTTAAAAAAACAATTAAACCGATTTGGATTATCCAGTTATCCAGATTAATGGGGATCCGAATTAGCGGGTTTCTACTGTAGGTAATAATGGATCAGCCAAAATTAGTGGCAAAACTACAGTAGAAAACATGTAAAAAAATAAATAAATAAATATAAAGTACATTTGAATATTTGCATTAGAAGATGAAAGCATCATGCGATTGGGCGAGCAGCACTTTTCGTCATCAAAAGGAAATGATTTTAATACAACTGAAAACTATTGGATTTTTAGAATGCATGTAAATGGTATTTAATGAATTTAAACATGAACAATTGAGAGATTTAATATATTGTATTACTTATATATATTGCTTGTTGCGGTAATTATTTAATTTATTGGGATGGGTGAAGCGAATCCTCTACTAGTCTACACAAATTACATTTTGTTGTGCACTTTACAAAAAAACTATTCATTATTTTGACTTGAAATTAAACAAATTATGATCTGCAGATTTGCATAATAAATTTTTTTTTTACAGAATAAGTTTAAGGTCGAATTCATGTCGATTCAGGCAGGGGGGGGGGGGGGGGGGTTGTTACCTTCATAGTCTCAAAAGTTCTTTAATTGAACACATGTTAAAATTCAGGAAAAAATAAAATTATCGTATTTTTTGCTTTTCCCCAAAAAATTTTTTGGACCGAGATACAGGGTGCCAAAGATAGCATCCTGAGGTCGATTTACCATTCGTGATTTTTAAAATTTTTTAAAAAGTGATCTATCTCCGGAACGGTGCAAGATATTTTGTTGCAGTTTATTTTATTTTAAAGATAATATTTTTCTGCTTAAAAAGATATACTCCATTTTGAAATATATATTTAATTATTTTGACAGTAGCCTTCTAAAAAATTTTTTTTTAATCAAAAATAATTTTTTTCTCAAAAATGCCAATTTTAAAAATTTAGATTTTTTTACTGTTACTTAATACCATTAAGTACTACCTTCATTGTAAAGGAGAACTTCCACTTTTGAGTTTAACAAGTTTTAGAAACATTTCAAGAATTTAGAGAATTTTACAAGAAAAGTTCCATTTTTGTTTATTTGTATCATATGTAGCCTATTACATATCCTAAACAAGTTAGAAATCACACGTCAAACATTGTAAAGGAGGTGCATTCATACTATGAGTAGTTTTATAAATATTTAGATCTTGATGTGTCACACTCTTGGGCAAACTGGCATGAATACAAAATTTATTATGTTTCTATATATTAAATTCAGTAATATGGAAATAATATGAATCCATCTTAAAAAGAACATAATCACCAGAGCAACCTAGAATCATTACCTATCATGAGATATTTAATTAATTATGTATGATAGAATTTAATGGAATGAACAATCATCTATTAATATCATAGTGATGGGTGTACCTATATTGCACAAACTTTGAACAGCACACAAGAAGAAATTTAATTTGTCCAACCAAGATCTCTGAAACAACTGCAAAATATTCAGATCCATAATATATAAAAAGGAATTTTTGTATGAATGTGAAAAATAACACTAAGTCTTGATTACGTTATTATTAATAACTAAATCGTAATACTAATATATATTCTACATAAAAATATAAGAATTTATATTTTAAAAAACATTTTGCTTCTAAGACATTGTATAATAACAAAAACATTTAAAATATATTAAAACATTTTTATTTACATGTTTCAACTCAAAAATTAATAGAGTCATCTTCAGAATGAAAACAGAAAAATAAAAATTACAAATACAATGAACGTGAAATCGGAATAAAGAGTTATTGAAAATAAATAAATTAAATGTATCACATGCTTTTTAATTTGATATTGTCCTTGGTCTAGTTAAATAATTACCATGTAAATTGTCTAACCATTCAATTCATATATTTGGGGTGTGAATTGACAGTGTATCGTTACAAATATGTGAACTATTTAAATAAATTTCAATTGATTCTCTTATGAATAATTTTAAATAAATATTAGACCTGTATATTAATTTACTCATTAAAAAGTATGTTGATGTTTTCTTTTTGATTTAACCTGGATAGAGCAGTTTTCTTCCTGTTAAGTTTTATATCTGTTATGTGTTCTTTATGTCTGATTTTAAATTTATGTTGGGCCATGCCTATATAAAAGTTTTTTATTCCTCCTTCTCTAATAAATGGAATCATATAAACTCCCGAAAGGTCGTCCATACTAATGGGATCAATTTTGGTATTTAAGAGCATTTTTAATTTGGGGGAGGTTTCGCTATTAAACATTATTCAAAATTTTTTAAAAGATTTTTGATACATTCAAAAAAGCCCGGAAAATAATTTACTACAACCCTTTTCCTATTGACTTTATTAAACGTTTTAAATTTATTTTTCGAGTCATTCAATTTCATACTATTAATAGTGCGTTTTATTAATGCGCTAATGAATTTAATTTGATATCCATTATTAATTGCGATACATTTAATTTTCTCTAACTCATTATCTAGTTTCTTCAGATAAAAACTAAGATAACGTAACACTTTCAGTCGTCGCGTGTACTGTCTGGGTACCCGCATATAACAGAGCAAAAAGTATCAAAACAAATCGTTTGAGATTTAAAATATATAATTGTTGCATAATTTTGTCGAATCATTTCAAATTTAATGAAAATAAAATGTATAATATCATTACAGGGACAATTAAGTGTATTCCATTACATTACTATCAATAGGAGAAAATAGTTTTAAGTATATTTAAATGAAGTTACACTCTTTCGAACATAATAGAATTGACATGAATCTATGAAGTATATACTAAAATACGTTCTGTACAATTAGTGATGCAGAGAATATTTATTATTAATTTACAGAGCCACACAAATGTTTTCCACTACATAATGGTATACTGGGAAACATTGTTTGGGGCGTGTTTTACTTACATTAAACTATTTCACGTTTTATGAAATTGATAAGCGTGGTTGAAGCTTAATACATGTTCCTTCCTGTATAATAGAAAGTATTGACAGGAACACACAAAAGATTTCAACCACTTTTCTGTATTCGAATTACTGTATACTATAAAGAAATTACTGTATACTATAACAGAAAGATTTCTAAAACTTCAATGTAATACGAACAAACATCATTTATATATGCTTCACGTGCAATTTCCAAATTGTTTATAACGTAACTGTGACGATATAAGGAAATAAGTTATGTATATATGTTTTTTAGTTCTTCATTTACATTTTTTTTTCTTTTTTTTCGAGGATATATACTCTTAGGAAATTGTTGTAATTCTAATAAAAATATGACTGATATTTTTTTTTGCGAAATTTGTTTTCAGATCATATGCTTATAGCAGTTTTAAGATGATATCTGTATGCATATATCTATCATATTACATTGGATCAAAATTGCGCTTTGGATTGGCCTGTTTAATTACTGCCAAAATAATTGTATAAAGTTTTATATGTCTAACAAAGAATTAAAAGTTAGATCACTTTTAATTCTTTTTTCTCTTTTTGTAACCAATTTCTTTTAACTTAATTAAATGAATTATTAATAAAGCTTTTTTTACTTTGATATTTTTATTCGAATAGTAGCAAGTTGAATCTAAGCAAATCATCGTTTTAACTTATTATTATTAATCACTATAATATTCTCACAATAATAGTCCAAACAATCGTAATTTGGATATAAATAAACAAATACTTTTGAAAAGTAATCATTTTTCTATTCAAGACTCAAAGAATTGTTATCTCCTGGCTTTATCACAAAGCTAGAAATGAAGACGGTCAGCTCTACCCCAGAGTCTCAATTTTGCTCCTTATCTAATAGCCCTGGGTCAGAAGTGCAGCAGCTGGATCTTTACAAGGATATTTATCCCATTAGTAAATGAAAATAAAAAAGAGAGAAGAGGTGAATCAGTGACATTGAATGTATTCCCGAAAAATTCTTCTGAGCACAATATGCTAACTTGACTTTATATATTTTTCCACATTACCCTTGCGTAAAAGAATAAAACAGGAATATTTCCGGTCATTTATTTAGTTGAAAATATTTGGAAGAGGGTGATATATTTATGCAAACTAACGCTTCAAAAACTTCAGTACTTGAAAAGCATATTTATTAACTACAAATTTATACATATCTGCCTAGAAAATAGTCATCACG
The DNA here is from genome assembly GCA_964019185.1 of Maratus speculifer. NCBI lineage: Eukaryota > Metazoa > Arthropoda > Arachnida > Araneae > Salticidae > Maratus > Maratus speculifer. Next base: position 280,764 of record OZ025298.1, on the reverse strand, counting down.
ATTTAAATACTTCAGTTTCTTCCGAGAGTTGAAAAATAGTTCAATATAATAACACCAACGAATAAATAAAACAAAATAAAATTGAAAAACATTCACAAAATTTTTATTACATGCTGTAATTTACAGTTTCAATCAAAATGAATAATAGTTTAGAGGATAAAAAAACTAATGAAGAATGCTGGACAGCTTTCGCTTCGAAACACATAAGAAACACAATTTACACAATTCGTGCATTTGAAGTATATATATATATATATAAGTTACGATGCCTACATACTCCAAAACGTATTAATGAAATTTCTCAAAATTGGAGGGTGATGGAAAATTTTTACAAACATCTTCTTTTTCAGCAGCTTAAAATCTATAAGAAACACCCAACGTATATCGAGAAATCGAAAATTCGTTAAAATTTGTTTATCAGTGTTATCAGAAAAAAGGTGATATGGTGACAAAATGACAAAAGCGGAAAAAGTGACATGGAAAAAAAGTTACCGGAAAAAAAGTGACAAGGAAAAAAAAGTTACCGGGAGAGGGTGATAAGGAATTGATTTTGGGGATTTATTATTGATTTTGGGAATTCATTGATTGAGTATGATTGGGGAATCTGGGGGAGGCTCTTAAGGGTGTATTCGAAAAAACGCTTTTCCGCCTTCAACAGCTCGAAATGTTCCGATACAATTTCAAACATATTTTTAAAAATAGAAACATGAAATTTGCTGTGGGGATTTTTGAAGAGAAGTATAAGGTGCCGTGTGATGTCATTTTACTCTCAATTCATTAGAATTTGATTTATAAACAATTATCTTCTCAGTATGACTCTTTTTTTCGTTCCCAGATTTACCGCTTCAGAAAAATCAGTTCAAAATGCTGTTTTTGATTGCTTTTTTTGCAATGTTTTCTTCATCTATCAAAGAATTGACAATCACAGCACCTTGTGTACTATCTAAATAAGACAATTTGCCAGTTTGATGCATATGAGAGCAAAAATGATTTTAAAAATAAATCGGAAAATAAGCAGTTTGAATTGAAATACACCCTTAATTTAGGTAAATGGGTTTTTCATGCTGAATGAACTGTTTTGATTCAATTTTTGGATATACATTCATACTGAAAAGACGCTTGCCTGATTAGTTATGGGAATGGATGAATACCCCCTCATCTGCCCTAAATTAGATAAATCGGTTTTTATGCAGAATTTTCCGATGTATTTCAAATTTTAAGTATAGGTTCTTTCTGATAAGGTGAATCCCTGAACAGTTTTAAGTGTTTAATGGATAATAATATTATATATTACAATATATACAGTATATACACTATATGGCCATTGATTATTGGACACTTACGATATTAGACATTTTGTTAAATATCTAGAAAAAATACATGAGGAATCATCTCGAAACTCTTAGTGTATAAATATAATAGTATAAGTCATACATCTCCGTGAAGATTTTTTCCCGAAACTCCATAGGGGACTGTCAACAAATTAAAAAAGAATGAATATCTTTTGAATAACCCTGTCAAAACTAATGTAGAAAAAGTGCTCAAACTCTAGATTATGATTGAATGCCTTATTGTAATACGCCTTGTTCATTTTTATGCAAATAGCATGCATACTCGCAGAGTAATTAAGGTTTTTATAAAAATGGTCCCAAATTTTTCCAATTTTTTTCCTTATAATTTTCCGAGTTCTTAATATAAAGTAATATTTTTTTCAGAAAATATGACAAACAACATTGAACACAGTACCATGTAATCAGAATTAAAAATAATGAAAATTGTATACAAAATGAGTTGGTTTACTAAATAATTTTTTACTGTGCATGTGTCAACGATATCAAAATTTCATTTGCATATTATGTTAGCTAAAAGTATAGAGCAACTTTTGTGAAAGTTACAAAATCATAACTTGAAAATTCTGAAAATAATCGTCAATTGAATAAGTTGAAAATCCGTTATTCTCAAAATGAAGCAAAAACAAGAAGGGTTGTATCCATATATTCATTGATTAGTGTCAATATAGAATACACAGTACGGGATGTATTACTACATTTGGATAAAATCCCTCATTTTTTTGCTTCATTTTGGAAACAAAGGATTTTGTCCTTTTTCTGTAGACGATTACTTTCAGAATTTTCAAGCTATGATTTTGAGACTTTTGCAAAAGTTGCTCAAGTTGCTCTATTGCAAAAGCTATTGCAAAAGTTGCTCTATGTAAGCTAACATTTAGCTAACATAATATGCAAATGAAATTTTGATATCTTTGACGCATGCGCAGTAAAAAATTATTTAGTAAACCTACTCATTTTTCATACAATTATTATTATTTTTTAATTCTGATTACAGGGTTGTTTGCCATATTTTCTAAAAAAAAAATATTATTTTATATTAAGAACTCTGAAAATTATAAGGGAAAAACTTGGAAAAATTTGGGACTATTTTTATAAAAACCTTAATTAGTATGCAGCGAGTATGCATGCTATTTGCATAAAAATTAACACAGTGTATTACAATAAGGCATTCAATTATAATCTAGAGTTTGAGCTCTTTTGCTTCATTAGTTTTGACAGGGTTATTCAAAAGATATTCATTATTTTTTAATTTGACGGTCCCCTATGGAGTTTCGGTAAAAAATCTTCACGGAAATGTATGACGTATACTATTATATTTATACACTAAGAGTTTCGAGATGATTCCTTATGTATTTTTCTAGATATTTAGTAAAATGTCTAAAATTGCAAGTGTCCAATAATCAATGGCCGTATAGTGTATTTTTATATATATTAATTAATATATTAATATAATAATGATAAATAAATAATAATATTAATAAGTAAATTAAAAAATAATTATTATCAAATAATAAATAATTTATAATAAGTTAATACTGAATTAATGATACATAAATGTAAATAAAATTATAAATATATGTATAAACAAATATAATTAAATATAAAAAATTATACTAATTATCAAAAATTCATTTACAAAATGATAATATTTTATTATCTGCCATTACTGACACTATTGTCGAGTACCTCCATCAGACTCGCTATATATCATTACAATAGTGTCAGTAATGGCAGATATTAAAATATTAATTTTTTAAATAAATCCTTGTTAGTGAGTCTAATTTTTAATATTTAATTTAATTTATTTATACAAATATTTTTATTAATTTCCTATCACTTAATGAAATATTATCATCTTTAAAATCAATTCTTGTTTATGAAACTAATTTCGAATATTTAATTTTATTTATTTGTACATTTATAATGATTGATTCATTTATGAGTTAATAAAATATTATCAATTTTTAAACAATTCTTGTTAATGAAACTATTTTTTTTATATTTTTTTATACATTCATTTTAATTTACTAGAGTTAATAGAATTATTATCATTTTTAAATAGATTTCTGTTAATAAATATAATTTTTAATATTTAATTATATTTATTTATACATTTGCTTTTAATTTTTTATATTTAATTTACATTATTTATTATTATTATTATTATTATTATTATTTATACTATACATATTATATAAATGTAAAAGTATAAAAAGAAACATTAATATGTAATTTAATAATAATTATTATTATAATATAATATTTATTATTTTATATAATTGAAATTAATTGTGTAAATTGCATTGTATCTTATCTGTGCCAAAATGACAATTGGCTTCATCCTCCATCAGTTTTTTTTTTTCATTCCATAAAGAAACTGCAATTTATATCGAATGAAACTGCAAAGTGCCATGTGTATTATAATTTTTTAAATATTTTTCAATTGTATTATGTGTTATTTATTTATAAACTGCTGCTCTACTTGGATTCTCTGCTTTTCGATTCTGGGACGAAACTGGAATATTTAATTTGAGATGAGTAGTTATAAACTGCTGCTCTACTTGGATTCTCTGCTTTTCGATTCTGGGACGAAACTGGAATATTTAATTTGAGATGAGTAGTTAAATTAGGCATTATAATTATATTATATTATTCTCTTTCATGTATTTGATTCACACAAACATTCCTTTTTTTTAATTTCAACGATAGAAGAAACAGCAAGAGAGTAGAAACAGATGTCTCCCTAATAAATTTTATGTTAGCGACCTTGAACAGACAGCTCTAGCCACCCCCACAGTATTTGACATTAACACAAATCTCTGACAGTGGAAACTTATCTTTCGGGGCAAATACACTACTATTTCTTTGTTCTGTAAGACTTTTTAATTAAATTTTTATTATAATTATCGTATTTTCCTCTACAATATGTAAAACATGTCTAGAGGATGCGTTAATGAACCCGATTCTTTTTGCTGTGTGTGCGGAGAGCTAACTTTGAAAAAGCATCGATGCGCCTATCATATGTACTTTGGATATAAAGTAGGTGAACGAGATAAGAAATGGGAACCTCGTTCTTGTTAAACACAATGTACTACAAACCTCCCGATGTGGATGAAAGGTACAAAAAAGTGTATGTCCTTTGCTATACCCATGATATGGCACATGCCGAAGGATCAAATAACCGACTGCTACTAATGTATTACAAAAATTAAAGGATTCTTTGCAAGAAGTAAACATAAAATTAAGTACACGAACTTAGATTCAGCAATGTGACCAGCATTACATAATGATGATTTACAAATACCGAAACCTCTAGAGAATTGTACATATGATGATGCAGCAGTAGAAATGGAAATCGATGAAACTGAAACTTCCTCTACATCTGACATGAACTATTCTCGTGGCATAAATGAAGAACGCCACCAAATTACTCAAGAAGAATTAAATGATTTTGTGAGATATTTAAATTTATCAAAGAAAAACTCAGAATTACTTGATCAAGATTGCAAGGTGGGAATCTCCTGAAAAACAATACAAAGATATCTATTTATCGAGATTGATATAAGAAATATTCAACATTTTTTTAAAAGAAAAGTTGATTTATGCTATTGTAATGATATAAGTGGCATAATGCCTGTTTTAAATTGTTAATATAACTCGGAACAATGACATATAAGAGAGCATCCACAGATAAGACATTTACCGCTACATAAAGTATGAAATTTCATATTAATACCATTTCTTTTTACAAAAAAATCTATATTTTTCTGAAACTTTATAAACAATGCATACTTTTAGTGTTTTAAATATTAATTTTAAGCTTTATAAACGTTTATTTAAAAGTTTGTCATTACTAAAATACCAAATGATAAATTTCATAAGGTGTATGTGTTGAATAAATACTACAAAATTGAGATTTTCAGGATTTTGAATTTTTTTAAAATCTGTGGGTGATGTACACTTTTTAATGGCATATTCTTTCACAGCACCACCTAAAATATAAAAGTTACCACATACTTAGTTAGAAACAGAAACCTTGTTTATCAGTGTAACTTTTTTTCCTAGATTCGTCAATTGCATGTGTTTTTTGTAAGCAAAATGAGCTAAATAATAATACAAAAATAATAATAATTCCATGAGCATTTGAGGCTGTTGGAGAAGTTCTTTTTAGCAGTAACCAAACCTGAAAATTAGCATATTTTAACTTATATTTTAGACAATTTAGTGCACTGTAAATGCTATTCCAGCTTATCAAAGAAAGGTTTCACAAGCAAATATCGCTAAATAATTGCTTCCCTGTTTAGAAAAAAAAAAAAAAAAGGTCATTCAGATGCTACTTCAGTCAAACAAAAAGACCCATTCGCTGATTATATATGTATAATTAAACTAAAAAATAATAAATAAATAAATAAAATAAAAATATTAAAATGCAACTGATACATATATTTAATTTCTTCCATAGGATTTATATTAGCAAATGAGTCTTTTGAGTAAGATTTTTTTTTTTTTTTTTTTTTTTTTTTTTCAGAAAAACTTTGTACTTGTACAATAAAAATTAATTCATACAGAAAGCAGCTTAAAAATAGTGACCCTACAGTTCTTTTGTCTGTGAGTGACCTTCTTTTCCCCACCAGAGCACCAAAGTCAAAGGTCAACTCTGTGGCTCTCCTCAACTCACAGATGCTGCCTATTCAGCATAACTTTTTTTTTTTCCTAACGGAAGTAAGATGGTTACCAGAATTTGAAAGAATCTTTCAATTTCTAGTGGAATTTTACTAATAAAATCATATTTTGCGGACACAAAATGTCTTGTTGAGGGATATTTCATATAATATCTTGTAAGAGGTAACCTATAATATATTTATAAGAGAGATAATAATGAAAATTGACAGGAAAATATGTAAAAAATAAAAAAATAATCGCTTGCTTGTTCTTTATGAGTAAGCGACAGTACTCCTAGGTCCACCTAGGTATTTTTGTCAGAACTAATGTCAGAAATTTAAAATTTTAATTTAAAAAAGAAGGCCTTACTTTTCTTTTATAAAATTTTGCCAAGTTAAAGAAATAAGTTATATCAATTACCAAAAAAAATTTTGAACAAATTGGTTGAATATCAAATGAGAAATTCTGTTTGTAAGAATATCGTATGGAGAGAATAGGACAAAATAACACTGATGTTACTCTTAAGATCACAAATACTACATAGTCTATTTGTTTTTTGGTCTGCTCATTTTTAAAGAGAATATTTTAAGAAAAAATATTGTTAAAATAAAAATATGTCAGATTCTAATTACTTTAATTAATAAATTTTAATGAAGTAAATATAGGATGTAATTCCGTTACTACAATGATGTTAAAGTTTTATTTATTTTAAGAATAATATTACTAAGAATTAAATATTCTGTTTTTTCTTAATGAGTCTCTGAAAGAATAAATTAATACAAAAAAAAAATAATATGTTTTTTAATTAGTGGTACAATTACTGGTAACGGAATTCAGGGTTGGCATTTTTGCCGGCAAAAATGGAAAAAACCTATTTGTCTTTAATATGTAATAAAATCTGCATGCTAATAAAGATAGTAATGTTATAAACATTAAATTTAACAGTGTACTATTTAATATTTTAATTTAATTTGCTAATTAATTAATATTAAATATTTTAAATCTTTGAAAAATAAGTGGGATTCAGTTTTCCTTAGGAAATTAAGAACAAAATAAAAAATTACGTACCTAATTATTTTACCTTAAGTCAGGGATATGTTTAGGAAAATTTTAGGTTCTTTTAAGGACCCTTCACAAAATTCTTTAATCTCAAACAGGACCCTTCATAAAATTATTTGTCTCTCAAATAGACATTTCACCTTCAAATTGAACTTTTCACAAATTTAATCATTTAAGCACACCATCAAACATGTCCAGCAAGTAGTGCTGTTATTGAAAGATTTTCTTCAAGTTTTTCATTTGTGCAAACTAAGATTTGAAATAAACTATCAACAAATACTCTTTCAAAACTTTATTGTTATGCCATGCTAAAGCAGCAAAATTTAGGATGTGAGGAAGATATTGCTGAAATATTTAAAATTTAATAGTTTTCTGCTTTAAATATAATTTTATATTAAATTACATTTAGGTTACTATAACTGTTTCTTCGAATTTCTATTCTAACATATATAAACTAACTATAAACAAATTCTTTACTTAGTCTCAACAGTTCTATTATATGAATTATTAATAATTGTATAAACATGAATAAATAAAGTTTCTATTTATTTATATAAAATTGGTATTTTTTTCATTTATAATCTTGTTATAAAAATTAGTATTCTGTCATAAAATGCATAATTATACTTATTTAACTTAAAAGTTAAAATAAATTTAGAATAATATTGATTTTTTAATTAAATATGCAGTTTTTTTCTTTCGTGAAATATTTTCTCTTTTTGGGGAAAAAAATTAAATGGACAGCCTATTTTTGCCACTTCTTTGGCAAAAACCTATTTTTGCCAGGACGGTTTTTACCAGGTTTTTTCCACCTCCGGCAAAAACTTGCCAACCCTGACGGAATTACATAATGAGTAATGGAATGATAGTAACGGAATTACATTGTACTTTTTTTATAATGTTATTAAATTCTAGGTAGTGTGGAAAGCATATTTAAACAGATGAACATAATATTTTGTCATATTTAAGTATTTTTAATTTTAAATACTAATTCAAATTTCATTAAATTTCTGTTTATCTAAAAGGGGAGGAAAAGTAGTTGCACTGTGATTATTCTAATGTAAACATTAGGTTTAGTTGTGTACAGTTTTTGTGAAATAAAACAAACAACTAAACTTTAACAGTTCATGCTTACAACATTAAGAGAAGCACATAGTATGCTTTTGCAGCAAAATAATGATGTTAAAATAAGCTTTTCAAAATTTTCAACACTATGCCCTAAGCAAGTTTTGCTACAACAAGATGTCCCCCACACTACTTGCTTATGCAAGTACCATGAAAATGTAAGGCTACTGCTTTAGAAAAAGTTTTACCACAAATCCCGATATTTTTCAGGGAATTTTTTTCTGTTCTTACTTGCAATCAGGATGATGAAAGATGTATGTTCTATGAATGCAACAACTGCCCTCAACTTTCTTCTATTAAAGCTAGTGATGATTTTGAGGAAGTCAAAGATTTGGCAATAGAATGGTACCAATGGAAAACAGATACATTAGACTCCCTCAAATCCGCACAGCTTGGCAACAGGGGTTTTGCGGATTTTAGAATTTTATGGATTTCTGATCATTGCTTTGTTTACATTTAAAAAAAAAAAATTTTGAATGTAATTAATAATGAAATCAAAAGTATAATAAATGCATACAATATAATAAAATATTAAAAAAAGTAATAAACTAAAATAATAAAAATTTAAATATTTTTTTAAATGATTAAAATACTAAAAGGAAAGGTAAAGTTAATAATCAATAATGTACAATTAAATATTCATTATAAAAGAGGAAATGTGTTTTTCCTAAATTATTCAATGAAACTTGCCTCATAAAGGTACATTACTAATTCACATCAGGATCATAAAATAATGAATATTTCAGGTTTAGCCAGACTTAATAACTAAAAAAGCTTGATTAATACATAAATATATTTGGTAAGATTGTGATTAGCAATGATATTAGCAATATCTTTATTTTTTCAGAAATAAATTATTCTTTCTTCATGAAAAAACATGAATTCAATAACCTTAACAAAAATTATAAATTAATAAATGTATGGAATTTATATAAAACTGAAAAAATGAATTTTTGCATCTACATCTGAACTGAATGTTTCATTGTTTTCATCTGTAAAATATGTGCTGATTTTAGAGAGTTGTGGATTTTAGGAGTGCAGATTTGAGGGAGTCTACTGTAATACCAAAGTGCTTAAAATTGTTGAAAATGGGACTGTAAAGAGGTGCTTTGCTGAATTAGAAGAACAAATTCCAAATTTTCTGCGTCACACGTACATAAAGAGGAAACAGGCTGAATCTTTCCAATTTCAAAAATTAGATGTCCAACAGAATAGTTCAAAAGTAGTAATCCAAGTTGATTTTGCATAGAATTATACAACAATGAACCAAAATGAAATTCAATCATCTTATCGGTCATACAAACAAATTACTCTGTTTACTGTTTGTGCTTGGGAAGGTGAAAACGTACATTCCATGGTTATTTTATCTGATTATATGTCACATGATAAATACGCAGTAATAACATTTTTTAAATTAATAATTCAGGAACTAGAAAATAGATGTAAACAATATGATGAGGTAGTATTTTTTTCTAATGGAGCATCTAGCCAATTTAAACAAAAATATTTGTTGTATGCTCTCACTCATCTGAAAAAAAAAAATCACTTGGGAATTTTTTGCCACAAGCCATGGTAAGGGTGCCGTAGATGGGATTGGTGGGCTGGTGAAAAGAATTGTGTCTGCAGCAGTATTGTCCAGGGAAGAGCAAGTACAAAATTATGCAGATTTTTTTCATGTGCCTAAATCAACATGTGAAAATATTGAGGTATTATACTGTGGAACACAAGAAATTGAAAATAATATGCAAGAGTACAATAAAATTTGGGAAAACATTGTGCCAATTCCTAATGTTTGTAGTTTACATTTTGCTAAAGTTGTCAGTGAATATGTGCTGGAACTAAAAAAAATGTCATTTTCAAGTATTTTTTCATGCCACAACTTTAATCCCGGACCTTTCTGTAAGCCTAGGAATTAAATTAATCTGCCAGTTTGTTGTGGACAGTGGGTTTTGGTAAAATATATACCTGCTACTTCAAGCAAGAAAATAGAAATTGCACGCCTTTACATAAGGCAGGTACGTTAAAAACAATCCTCTCACTTACACGTAAAGTTTTTAAAACGGAATGGGGAGGCTTTTATCTGGCCTTCTCAAAATGACTTTCATTATGTTGAACAGAAAGATGTTTTGATGACCCTTTCTGAACCACAAGTGCATCGTAGGGATCATTTAGTCTTTGAAGATGATCAGTTTGTAAAAAAGTATAATGTGAAATAAAATTGTATCAACATTTGTATTATATCTTGCCCTAGAAATAAAATTTTGAATTTAAGAAGCTTGATTTTCAGAAGATGTAATTCTGTTACCACTGATGTAATTCCGTTACTTCTAATTAAACTGCAATTAAAAATATTCACTGATGAGTATATTCTGAACAACAAATGTTTCTTAGAATATAAGATATAGTTAATTTAACCACAAACCAAGTATTGTTACTCTGCAAATTGATTTTAATATTTTTTGTATAAAGGTTTCCACATATTAAGTATAAGGAAAATAAAAAATGATGTACAAATCCATTTTTTAAATATTTGTAACACTTGTGATTTTTTTCCCCATAACTAGCTGATAAAAATTGCAACTTTTCTTTAAGGATTAATTTTATTCATTTTGCAGTTGACAGACAAATGTTTCACTTTTATTCTGCAATAGATTAATGAAATTTTAAAATTAATTTCCCAAGAGCAGGGCTCCCAACAGATTTTATGTCGCAAAAAGGGGGAAAGGGGACCATTTTTCTTTAAAAAGGGGACTTTGGGGGACCATTTTTCTTTAAAAAGAGGACTTTGGGGGACCATTTTTTAAAAAAAAGAGGGGACTTTGGGGAACATTTTTTTTAAAAAGGAGATTTTTTTTTGGGGGGGGGGCATTTATTTTTACTAAATATGTTAGCAATTTTTTTTAACATTACAGTAAACATGTTAGTTAACTTTATAAGGATATCATTAAATAATTTCAAATATTGTTGCAGAAATTGCACAATTATATTTGAATACAATTAAATATTCTACTGCAAGAAGTGAAAAAGTAGTTTAACACTTACCTTGAAAATTTTCTTTTAAAAGAGCCTGTACTAGTAATTCAAAGTCTTGATTTTTTTAATATTTACAATAGCAAACTGATTTTCATTAAAATAAAAAGTAATCTTAGCTAAAATGTATCTAACAAATTTATTATCAGAATATATTTAGCCATTAAGTATTTAAGGCAAAAAATTCTTGAAATGCTTGAAATAAAAAACAATCTGTTCTAAAACGTCACAATTTTGTAAAAATCAAAAATTTACAAAAAAATGAAAAATGAAAAAAAGAGAAGAGTTTATAAAATAACTATATACAAAACACCAAGCAATTCCAAAATGTTACTGAAAAACTGATTCTTCTGACAAAAATACAGAGAGAGAGAGAAAAAAAATAGTGTGTTTTGTCAGTCTGTCACGAAAAAAATATTAAAAATTTCGATAAATAATCGCCCCCCCCCCCCACCAAAAAAAATAAATAAATAAATAAATAATAATCGCAGAAAAAATATCTAATTCTGTTAAAATGTCTTGAACTGAAAGGGGGGGGGGGGGGGGAAAGCAATTTTTGCAAAAAATTGTGGAGAGAAGGAAAAAAAAAATCTGGAAATTTCAAGATCGCCAAAAAAAAAAAAAACAAAACACTATCTTGTTTTCCTATTGCATTTAAAGGTTCTTCTCAAAGAAACAAAATAAACATATCAACCTCGCCAAAAGTGCGCGTTAAGGTTAAAGAGCAATGTGCCACTAGATTGATCATTCTGTTGTAGAAAGAGCAGGTGTTAATAGACTGATCATCAAGTGTGTCTATCTTTTACTTCAATCAAAAGAAAATCAAGTTTCATGTTTGCTTCTTTTGTTATAAATATGTACTTGAGTGATTTTATTAGAATTAAAATATATGAAGCTTCAAGTCATAAACATATCACACCAACTTTTTTTTTTCTTTGTTTTAATGCCGTTTTTTAACTTTCCAGTTTTTGTAATAATTAAAATTTTTAATTAACCGTCAATCATTATGTAAAATTAAAAGAATATATCTATATACATAACGTCTAGTTAGTTAAAAGAATTTAACTGCATTTGATAAAATTTAAAGTTACTAAAATTGAAATTGACAAAATGTCCGGATTTTAGAGATTTCCGGAATTTGAATGCCCGGAGTTTTGAGGTTGAAATGCACAGGACAAAGTCTTAAAAATCCAACATCCGAAATTCGGAAATCAAACAAAGTCTGGATGTTTTGCTAACTATTTTTATTATTTTTTTTTAATATACATTTTAAAAAAGCATTTTTAAATTAGGAATTTTTAAAACCGGATCTAAAACCTCTCTACTCTTAAAATTATTTTTAAAGATTAAAGATATTCAAACTTTTTTCTTACCACACGTCTGGTTTCGGCAAAATGATCTTACGATCTGTTCTTCCGTAATGCCCGCGATCCAGTGTTGAATTCATGGGAGGAAGGGGGGGGGGGTATTCCTGCTCAGAGCAATGAAATTTTCCCACTGGCAGATTTGAGTTTATGTTTTGAATAGTCAAAAAGTCCCCCCCCCCCCCCAGAGTCGCAGAAATTCCTACAAAAAAGTCTGAATTCAACATTGTGCGACACCCGCATCAATGAGGCTGTGATGATTCACAACCATTATTTTTTTTCTTATTTAACTATTCAAATTTTATTCTTGTAAATATATAAGACTCCGTTAATGTGTTAACAAATTTACATTGCTTAGGTGCGGAAAAAAAATCCGTTAAAATAGTTGAAAGCAAACAAAACAAGAAATGGAATGAAAAACGAACATCCGCCCCCCCCCCCCCCACACACACATTTAGAGCTAAAAAAAAAAAAAAAAAAAAAAAAAAAATCCATATTTCTTAAGTAAATTGACACATTTCTTTCAAATTTTCAACAGGTTGTAATAATAGTAAATTAGGCAGTTTAACAAAATTTTATTAAAATATAACTAGTTAATAAAAAGTTCCAACGCCTGCTGATAATGCCCAATTAACAGAAGCAGCCAAGAAAAAAATAACCATCTGTGGTTTGTTTACTTCCCCCCCCCCACCCCACCTCATTAAGTGAAATCCGAAGTCGAATATTAACGCAATCAGATCATTTTCTTTAGGTGGATAATATGTTTTGTCATGCAAAGTAATCAAGGATAGATTTATTATTTCTTTTCAGGTAACGATTTAGGGGAAAAAAAAAACTACAGGACAGGAACTGAAGTCCGTTTATATAATAAACGGACGTATAAACGGATAACCTAATTCGAATTAAGGTTATCACCGAAAAATCGAAAATGATGAAGCAGCGCAAAATAACTGACATGTTCAGTGTAAAATGCATAAAGAAAAATTAAGTTTGTTATCTAAAATTTGACGCATTGGCTAGTTTTTATTTACTTTATATATATAAACCCTGAAATACCTACCTTTGTTTTATTATTTTTAAGTGGGGGGTATTGATTTTTGATTGGTTGCCGAGTTTAAAACCTAATAGCAGACAGCTATAACTTAGCGAACATTCCATTTTTGGAGAGAAAATGTGAATGTTTTTCCACACCCCCTAAAGAAAAACAGATGAACGTAACTCCAATGTTTTTTTGTTTTTTTTCAGATAGGAGAAAATTAATATTAATTAAAATAAAGCTGAAAGCAATGCATCTTTAAAAGTTTACTACTCTTGTGGAATTATTATAGTTAGAAAATAATATATTTTTTAAAATCATAAAATTAATAAATCTTGATTACAATTTTAAAAGAATGAAAACGGAATTTCGCGAAAGTAAAAAAGTTATTTCGCAAAAATTAAAAAGGTATCCCTTTGTCTCTCTCCAGAAGGATATCTACATCTTACGATGCAAATATGGAAAAAGAAAGTGCGATCTGCATAGTTTATTTCGTTAATGTAAGAAGCATGCTTGTCAAAACATGCTTGTCTTAAATAAAGAAAAACAATACTTACTTTGATCACGCTTTTTCTTCTGTTTTTTTTTTCTTTCTTTTTCATCAACAATAAGAATCCATGAGACTAATTAATCCAATTGCAGCCTATTGTTACTGAAATAAGGTACTTAAAAAAGTAAAAGCACCTGCGAACGGGTCACGTGAACACATTGGGATGAAACGGTAACGATTCCAATCACAAGAAAAGGAGGATTAATGAAACCACAATATGATGAGTGGCCGGTTCCATTTGACTTCAAAACGCTAATTGATTGCTTACTAGGGAGGGGGTGGAAGTGTTCTTTACTTTATTTTCATGCCTTAAATAAAGTGTGAATTTAGATATTGAAGGAACATAAAACATCAGCATGCAGTACAATTTTGCGGTTTTCTAAAAAAAAAATTTTTTTTTTAAATGAATGATTTTTTTGTTTTTTAGTCATTAAAAGCGGACTAAGCGGACCAAAACAGATAAAAGCGGACCTTTTTCTAAAAAGCGGACTTTTGCGGGAAAAAGGGGACCATTTGGGAGCCCTGCAAGAGTGATTTAAGTGATACAGAATTTGTTTTCTGTACATGAACAAGGAAATTAAGAGTTATTTTTTGTAGGGATAAGTTATGAAAATCAATATTTCCGACCCGCACTAGTTTCCTTTTTCTTATTTTGTTTTCACAAAATGTAGCATGAAGGGGATTGTAATTAAAAAAATAAAAAAAATAAATACCCAATTCATTGGGAAGAGATGAAAATTAAGCTGAAGTTTACATGAAGTAAAAAACATCAAGGTTTCAAATTTTGTTTAACTGATTAACACTCATACAGTTTATGTTAATATTACCTTGTTCTTGTTCATCAACAAATTTTCGAGAGTGTTGAATCACAGCTTTAACTCTTTCTCCAAGGTACATTAATGTCAGCTTTTACTACACTGTGTTTCTGTAGAAGATTTTCAACACCCATGAGATGTTTACCAGAGTCTTCAGACAACAATCTGGCCTAAAAATACATTTCTTATGTTAGTGTTCAGAAGTACTCTAAGCAAATTTTATTAACAGTTTTCTTTTTATGTAATTAGTATAATTTCATATGTAATTATGCATTAAACATGAATTTATATATACACTCCCAAAACATATGTATGTGGAAATATACTTTTTGCGTATGCAAATTGTAAGTAGGCATACATAAATTGTTACAATGTATGCAATCTGATATTAAAAGTTCCTTGTTCCTTGAAGTTCCTTAAAGTTTAGAAAATAGGCTAATATGACTGTTTAGAAATACATTTAGACACTACTTAGGGATATATTTTCATATTTTTAAAACATGAGAAGCACAAAATAATGAATTTTATTTTGCTTAATATATATAAATGCTATGCTATTAAAATTTTATTGCTCCCCAGACTTTCTCTCCTAATCTTAGAGAAATTGTATTGCATAAACCAATCTTCTATAAAAATATACAGTAGACTCCCTCAAATCCACAATCCTAAAATCCGCACATAATTTGCAGATGTAAACAATGAAACATTCAATTTAAATACAGGGACAAAATTTGACTTTTTTAGTTTCATATCACTTCCATATGAATTTTAATTTGTAATTTTTGTAAATATTACTGAATACATGTTTTCACAAAGGAAGAATAAATTTATTTCTAGAAAAAATTCAAGATATCACTGGTAATCACAATCTTCTTACCAAATATATTTATGAATTAATCAAGCTTTTTTGATTATTAAGTCTGGCTAAACCTGAAATTAAACGTATTATTTTATGATTTTTATGTAAATTAGTAATGTACCTTTATGAGGTATGTTTCATTGAATAAATTAGAAAAAATATATTTAATCTTTACAATGAATATTTAATCACACAAGATTGATTACTAACTTAGACCTTTGTATTTAATATTTTAATCATTCTAAAAATTATCTAAATTTTAATTATTTTAGTTTATTACTTATTTTAATACTTTATTATATTGTAAGCATTCATTACAACTTCGATTGCACTATTAATTACATTCAAATTACTGTTTAAAAAATGCAAACAAAGCAATGAACAGAAATCTGCGAAATTCTAAAATCTGCACAACTTCTGGTCCCAAGCTGTGCAGATTTGAGGGAGTCTACTGTAATTCATATTGAACATTTCCCTTACATCTAATTATTTTAAAATTTTGAAAGATGGTATAAACATAAAGAAAATATTTAAAATACACACACAAACAAAACTTAAGTACACTTGGACTAGCAATGCTAAAATTTAATATCCCCCTCCCCTTTTCTCCCAAGAATACAATAACATGAAAATACTTACAAGTTATTTAAAAAGGAAGAAAATAGAAGAAAGTACGTATAACATAAGATCCTAACAACTAAAAATATGAGTGCAAGAAAATGATCTTTAAATAATTTTTATTTCTTTACATTAAAAAAATTATATTATAAGTTTTTTTTTTGGGGGGGGGGGGAGGGGGGCTTTGAAATGGAGAGGCAAGAAATTTCAAGAACCACTCTTTGTCAAAAAAGTTAATTCATGAAAAAAATATTTTAAAATCACTGTAAGTAAAAAAAAAAAAAAAAAAAAAAAAAAAAAAAAAAAAAAACTGTCAAACATAAAAAATAAAACTTTATTGAGGAAACATTTATTGAAGCAAATCTTATATTAATTTATTCATAATTTACATAACAGCTTCTTTTCATTTTGAATCTTTTCATTTTGATAAATGCTGTAAAGTACTGAAAGTAAGCCCCCCTTTAGCAAACACAAAATTCTAATAATTTTAAGGGTTATTTATAACAAACTTTTGGTAAATAGATAAGTAAAATTAGGAAAATGTGGAAACATATTTGGATTTTATAGATTTTCAAAGATTTATACTGCTTGCAAAATATATAATGGGGACTTACATTTGGAGGAGGCTTACTTTTGGTATTTTACGGTACATCTTTGCAAAACATAAAACCAAAATACAAACAAAAATTACTTAAAGGTGTTTTTTTATTTAAAACCTAGTACTTTCGAGCATGTCATGCTCATCATCAGGGTTAAGACAACAAAAGAGTAAAAGTCGAAGGCTGAGTTCTTTTATACAAAATGGACTGATCCAAAGACAACGTAAAAAAGAGGGAAGATGTCTGAATGTTCCAAATTCGATAGAAAAGGGGTTTCAAATTATTTTGAGTAGATTTTACCATGTTCTTGGGATGTCGTATGACAAAGTATTGTTACAAGTATTGTTAGCTCAACATGGGATCAATTGAAATTTTATGTCCAGCTAACAATACTTGTAACGATACGTTGTCGTACAACATCCTAAGAATATGGTACAATCTACTCAAAAAATAACTTGAAACCGCTTTTCTATCGAATTTGGAACATTCTGACATCTTCCCCTTTTTACATTGTCTTTCGATCAGTCCACTTTGTATAAAAGAACTCAGCCTTCGACTTTTACTTTTTTGTTGTTTTAACCCTGATGATGAGCATGACATGCTCGAAAGTACTAGGTTTTAAATAACAAAAAAAAAAACCTTTAAGTAATTTTAGTTTTTATTTTGGTTTTATGTACATAAATAAGGTGAATTAAAGGATTCAACATATGTGATATGTTATATCATTTAATCTTACATTTTTGCAAGCTTTTCGAAACTAAAAGGAAAAAAAAAAAGATTACAAAAGGTAATGGGATATATTGCTTTATAAATTCATGAGTTTATTACATAATACTAGCTGAATGTTCTTTTGAAAGGGTTATTTTTATTGATAATTGACTAACTTTTAATAAAACAAAAATTCCAACTTTAGGAGCTACTGAAGTTTTAAATTTAATGATACTGGAAAATTTTACTGTTTAGTAGTTTTTACCTTCAACTGCTTTGCAACAAAAGCATTTTGCTTAATTTTTAATCTGTTATCACTGCTTTTTCAAAACAGAAAATTTTTTGCTCTTGAGTCGTGAAAATGCTTGGATCAAATAAGGTAAACTTTACACTATAAAATTACTTACAAGAATAATAAAAGATTCTGAGCATCAGTTGCTTGTCCCTAACAGCTTAAAAACTAACAAGCACTTATTAAAATTGTAATAGTCAGTTGAAGGATTAAAGCATTCTACCTGCATTTGCAGTAATTTTCAGACCACATTTTGGATCAAAATATGCAAACTGCACCAAATAATATTGATCATTAACATGTAAAATCTTTAAATGAGTGGTATGATGCAGCAATTTTATTAGGGAGCTGGCAAACTAACTACTGGAATTAGTCTGGTAATAAAATATCTGCATAAGCTATAGATAAAATCTAAAGTACATCACATATGTACATTATAAAAAGCTACAATGAAAAAACTAAATTATTTGCATTCAAAAATTGACTAGATAGTTGGAGTTTTGATGTATTTACAATATATCATTTTCAGATTTAGCTGTGATGAAAAATGTTTAAGTATGTAAAAAAGGTTGAAGTTACCTTGATTTCTTCCATTGAGTCTAAAATGAATATCATTTCCTGGAATGTCTGTTGCAAAGCTATGGACTTCTCGAGACAACTATGGCAAGCTCTTAGAAGTTCAAGCAAATAGTTCCATAATTGCAATACATTATCTTTCCTAAAAATTCAAAGTGTTTATGAATTCAACTGGTAATCAAAAAATTTTATTAGTGGGATAACAACATTTTTAATTCAAATGATTTTTTTGCAATTTCAGGGCTCCTAACACATTTTAGTCCTCAGAAAGGGGGAAAAGGGACCATTTTTATTAACAACAGAAACCAAATAAAGGATCATCTGTGTAAAAATATAGCACAAATTTTCCTAAATAAGGAGCTATATAGATAAATAGATAATAATATCCCTTTTAAAACATTCTAACCTTTAATTAATAAACCAAAATTGTTAATAATTAAATTCGTTAAAAATTAATAGTTTATAACTAGGACTTCCCTCAGAGGGATTAGTCTGAGCGATATTGCTGAGAACATATTTAAAAATAATTTGCAAGAAAAAAAAAAAAAAAAAAAAAAAAAAAAAAATTCCACATAAAAAAAAATTGCAATTGAAAACAAATTACAATAAATATTTGGAAAATAATATTTTCAAATACTATAATTTTTGGCCAATAAATAATTTCTATAAAAAAAAAAAAAAATTAGGATGATCAAAAGTAGCTTATGTAATAACAGAGTTATATTAATATTCCTGGACATTTAGAGTCACGTTAATATTCCTGAGCCAATCCTAAACAAATATTAAATGAAATTTCAGTTTAACAATATTCGGTACTGTAAATTTCTAAACATTGCACATTTTCAATTTTTACGCCGTCGTATAAAGAAAAAAAATTTACTTTTAAATGCAACTTGCTTGAAACCTGTATCTAAATTTGATATTGTTTTTTTATTAGTTTTTAATACTTTTTTTTTTGTTATCATGGCAACAGAAGTATCCCATCCACATTAAACATAGATCAATCAGAAAACGAATAACATGAAATAAGTTACCAATTCAACCAATAAAAACATTCCGATATACTTCAGATTTCCCAATTCTCTATCAAGAACAACTATCTTCCAAACAGTTAATAAAACAGTGAGATGTTACTTTTAATTGATTATATAGTGCCAAAAATTTAAATGACAAAGATGAGCAAAGTAAATGGTAGAAATGCAAAATATTACATAAAATATATAAGGGTGAATATGTTAGGGATTTGTATACATAAAACATATGCTTAAATTTTGTTCGCTTAACACAGTTGAAAATATTACAGCAAAACACTGAAATGTTTTTGAATTATTTTCCACAGACCTGTACATGATCTATATAATTGTACACCAATTCACACATAAAAAAATTTTATAATTGAAAATGCATATCACAATTGGAAATGTACTTTCAGCAATTATTGCTTATAAACAATTCTGTAATCAGACACTTTTATGTGCATATCTGTATGAAAGATAAATGCTATGCACACCATATATAACATTAAACATCATGTTGTGCACCTCAGTGACATCAGTTAATTTCAATTTGTTTGAAATAATACAAGATTAAAATACACTACTTTTTTTTCTGTAACTAAATATTTCTGAATATTTCTATAAGCAAATCATAAATCTCAATAGGGTAAAGCCATTAGAAAGCAATCCAAATATCTATACTAATAAAATCCGTGCGCCTCTGTCAGTCTGCTTGAAGCCGATTACAGTTCGCAACGCGGGCGAGTTGGAAGTCGCGAGAGGTGTCTTTCGATTGGAAATATTCTGGGGAAGTCATTTCGGGCATTTTCGAGACCGTGGGACCAAAATTAAAAAAGTTATGAATTAAAAACCCCTTGGGAATCGGAACGAAAAATGTCCCAAATACCAAACGGTGCTCAAAGGCAGAACACTGCGCTACCTTGCGGTGAAGAACCTGAATTTTTCCCCTTTGGCTAAAAGAAGAAACAGCCGAAAATCGCTTTTTCTACCGGCACTAATTGCGTTTTTTTGCGCGTTTTTTCTTAAACCATCATGCAGACAGTTTTTAAAGGAGAAAAAAACTGATTACATATTCAGAATTTGCGTAAAAATCTGCTTCTGATGAACTAAAAAATACGGAAAAATGTCTTAAGGGTGCGTAGTGCCCACCGTGCAAAACCAAATATTTTTAACGGGACTATGGGCGCGAAGCGACCATAGTTCCGATCCACAATCTTTTTTTTTCAAGTGCACGTGGCCCACAGTGCGAAATCACATATTTTTAACGAGACCATGGCTCTTTAATTTACTTTTTTTTGTGCTTGAGGATTCGAACACCAAGACTTGCTTATTAAATGAATTTTTTTGCTTATTATATACTGCTTAATACCAAGGTTCGTTTGGAAAAAGTGGCCCAGCTAGCGGGCGTAGCTCGCTAGTATTTGTATGAATTACAGATCAGACAGGCAGGCAGAATTCATAAACACTTTCAACCAGGATTCGTTGATATGGATATATATCTGATACATATCAATATTTATTTTCAAAATATCAATATTTGATATTTTTAACTTTTTTTTTTTTTTTTCAAAATATCAAGGTGTTTAATACTTTCAATATTTTCATAAACTTTACATTTATTTTTGAAATATCAAGATTTTTAATGTTTTCTACATTTGATATTTATTTTTAAAATATCATTGTGCAAGATATTTTTTATTTTCAATCTAAGCAAGTTTAAACAAAATTTTCAATTTGACTGTGTCATAATGTAGATACCAAACTTGTCTTGGAAAGACAATGTTTCTAGTCATAAAAGAAAAGGTACAACTAGGATATCCCATCAGCCAAAAAATTATCTCCGGAATATAAGATTAAATGCCAATAATGGAAGATTGTCAATGTCACATTCAATGACATTAAATACGATTCATGTGTTTAAAATGTCATTAAATGATTTTTATTTCAACATTTTATTTGTATTTTTATTAATATTCCACTAATTATTTGTTTTTACGTTATTTAAAATAAAAATTATGTCAATATGAATAATTTGGCTATTAGTTTGGCAATTTGTATAATTTGGCGAAATTGGTCGACAGGATAACAGAGTAGTACTGAAAAAAAAATATATTTTCCAATCCATATTTTGTACTTTTCATTTTTTAAATATAGAACTAATATGTGGAGCATAATTAATTCAGAACAACCTTTGTAATATAAATTGTCTAAATAATCAGCTATGTACAGTTTTATTAGAAAATAATTCTTTCTGGTTTTAGTTGAGTTGAATTTAAACTAGGGATGGGACGAATATTCGGCCACTATTCGGTATTCGGCCTATTCGGCCCTTTTGCCGAATATTCGGTTGGCCGAATATTGAAGGCTTGTTGACCGAATACTTCGGCCGAATACCTGTAGCCGAATATTTAGAGATATCTTGCCGAATACTGCTAAAATCTCACCGAATAGTGAAAGATATCTTGCCAAATAAATTTTGTTTTTAAAGAATTGCATTCTTGCAATTTTTTTTTTCTCTAATCCAAATTGGCTACTTCATTTATGAAGTCATTCTCACTCTTACTTAGAAAATATAGAGTTATTCAGATACTAAAAAATATACAGCCTTTCTGTATTTTCTATAAAAGTTAGTGATATTCTAGAAAATGCTGCCCAAGTTGAGATTTAATTGTACAGGAAATGTCATCATTAGAGAATGATATATTACAATTCAAGATATAAAACACTGCCTTATTCTAAAACACTCGAATATTTATTAATGTCTGCAAATTCCATGCACATATAAAAAATGCTCTTATGAAATTCATAACTTATTTTCTAAAAAGTAAGAAATGAAAAAAAAAAAATATTCACTAGGTGTGTTAACGAAGATTCATTTTCAAAATTAAATATAATATAATCACCATTCCAAATACAACGGTACATCTGAAAGCAGAACTGGTGTCAAACTCGATAGTTGACACAACTTGCTTTATGAAGATGGTTTTATAAATATTTTAATATAAATTTTAAATACTCAACAAAATAATTTTTTCATTCTATAGTTTTTACATTTAAATAATTATTTGCATAATTACTGACTTAAATATGTAACATTATGTATATATTTTTAATTTAATCTTCCTTCCTTCATGTTGTTATCTATCTCTGTTTATCCTTTTAATGCTTGTTGAATAAGTGGAATATTGAAGTTGAATATTGTATGTGCCAATTCAAATATCAAAGATTTTGTTAACATATGCATTCTACTTTAAGCATAACCTTTTGCTTTAACGTAATTTGTAATTTAAAGCTTGGCATCTGATTTCAGAACAGTCTCATTCTTAGAAATTTGCTTATCACTAGGGACACAAACTCTAAATGATCAAATTTACTTCATTGAAGGTTGTTTCAGAAAATATGTCCTTGTGAGTTCTGAGAGAGAGATTAAAAATATTATTGATTTTGGATGCAAGAAGTATCAATTGATAGTAAAAGTGAAGTACATTCTTCATATTTTAATGGAAATATTTTCCCATCTTGACTTACTGAAAATCAATTTGATGTACATTAGAATAAAGGATATAATGCAATTTCATATTTTTTTTGTGTTAAAATAAGTTTTTCAAATTTAAAAATACATTTAAAAGCACATTTAAGAGTAATAATTATTACTGAACTCCTATTTTTTAAATTATATATAATCAAAATTTATTTTCTTTTTAAAAAAAAAATTTTACTATTCGGCCGGCCGAATATTCGGTATTCGGCCTAAAATTTGGCCGAATATTCGGTATTCGGCTATTCGGCCAAATCACTATTCGTCCCATCCCTAATTTAAACTGTACAACATGTTAGGAAATACAAAATAAGATAAGGGTCATTCCATGTCAAATCAACGAGGCTCACAACCTGACCATCTCCAATTTTTGTGAAATTCATAGGATTGAATCTACTCATGTAATAACACAATAAAATATTTTTTTCGGATTTTTTTTCGGGGGAGAGGTCCATGAAAAAACGAAAAACACTTAAAAAATGGGGCGTTGATAGTTACAAAAATGCAATTTTCTCAACTCCTATGAGAGGTATAGAGTTTATCTTGGCGTTGTTTTGAAGGTCTTTGTATGGGCTTTCATATGATGTATCACTCGACAAGATTTACAAAAATTAATATTTGAAGGTCACCGAATGTTATCTTTGACCTTGAAAATTTTAAAAAGTCCATTTTTGAAAAATCTGGAAAAAATATATTTTTTTCTTACTAAGGTAACATACCAATTGTAAAAATTTCATGTTGGGATGGCTATGGGATTGATTACATTAAAAAAAAATATCTTTGGATCTACAATCCACCCCTTCGTAATCTATTTCAATGATTCAAAAACAAAAACGTTGATGAATATTTTTGTTTTTGAATCATTGAAATAGATTACGAAGGGGTGGATTGTAGATCCAAAGATATTTTTTTTTAATGTAATCCCATACAATCCCATACAATACATTTGTTATAATTTCTGATTTCCTCCTGCATAATACAATAGCAGTTCACCTTTTTCAAAGGCATCTTATTGGTTTTCTGCAATCTTATTTTACTGCAAAAAACCAAATGTTATCTATTACTTTAGTGATGGCGCTGGCGATCAATATAAAAACAAACTCAATTTTTTAAACCTCTCTTTGCATGAATCAGACTTTGGGATCAGAGCAGAATGGCATTTTTTTTGCTACATCACACGGCAAAAGTGCATGCGATGGTGTTGGCGGGACTATTAAAAGACTTGCAGCCAGTCTCCAAATGACAAATAATAATTAAATAATGACTCCACGGCATTTGTATGATTGGGCAAATGAAAACATTAAATCAATTCATTTTCAGTATAGTACAATTGCTGAACATAAAACAGAAGAAGAAACATTAAAACACAGAGTAACTGCAGCAAGGCCAATTCCAGGAACGCAAAAACTACACTCTTTTGTTCCACTTGATAGGAATTTCGTGCAAGTAAAAATATTTTCGTTTTCTAATAGCTCAAGAACAGAAAGCACAACAACTTCTGAGAGTGAACTTGAATTCTCAGAAATGGTTGGATTCCTGATTTGCAAATATGATGAACATTGGTGGTTAGGGTGTGTTATAGACTCTGATGATGAAAATCAAACCATCAAGATGAAGTTTTTACACCTGCATGGACCATCACCATCCTTCCATTATCCTGATGCTGATGATATTTTGAATGTAAACAGCAAACATATTATATCGAAAGTTGACCCTACAGTAAATCCAACAGGTAGAGTTTACAGCCTTTCAAAAGAAGAAGTGGACAATGCAAATCAAAAGCTGTTAAGAATCAGAAATTAAGTATTTTTCTAGACCAAAGCCCTGATCTTCGTTAATCCTTCACTGCATGGTGTACCACATCTGGCACAAACACTATAGTTCTCATTATATGCCATGAATTTGGCCAATAGGATCACTGTAACTGATCAAGAACAGTCCAAAGAACAGAATAACCCTAATTTTTCCATGTCAAATGGCTGCATTTGACAAAATAACAATAATATTTTTTGTTATTGAGGAAAAAAAATCAACCTATTAAGCATTTTACTTTTATTATTTTTACTTTTATTACTATTTTACTTTTATTATTTTTACTGAATACTTAATAATATAAATATTACGAAAGTTCCAGGATGTTAAGCTGATAAAATTTAAGCTCATTTAACTGCAAAATATTGTAATAGAATATTTAAAAACCCTAACTGTGTTTACAGGGTACACTCCATAAAATATCAAATTTTACCTAAAAATTTTTAAATTGATTTTTCTTACTATTTTTCCCATTTGTTAAATCAATATATAGATTTCAAATCTTAAAAAATCTCACATTTAAAATTTTACATTTCAATTTCTTAATTTTTTCTTATAAAAGTAGAAAAAAAATCATGCAGTGAAGGGTTAAATGTATTAAACAGTAATATGAATTAAAACAATAACTTGTTTATTTCCTTTTGTACAATGCTATATTATGTATATATGCTTCAATTCATAATATATATTTTAAACTGTAGAAATTAAAAACACATAATGAGGATAAATGTTTATTTTTTGGTGTACATCAAGATATTTATTTCGATATTATTTTAAATGAAAGGTATTAAAATAACATTTGCCTATAACTTTTTTAAAAACACTCTTGTTGCTGAAAGATAGAGAAACAGTGATTTTTGTAGTTTTTCTGGATAACTTGAATCACATAGCAAGGATTAGAATGACCACAACACAAGACTACAAATGGCAGTTACCTATAGTGTAAGTTACTTCTGATTTAATTTTTATGTGATCCCATGCCATCCCAATATGAAATTTTTACAGAATGTCTGTCACATTAGGAAGTAAAAAATATATTTTTTTCAGATTTTTCAAAAATGGACTTTTTAAAATTTTCAAGATTAAAGACAATTTTTGATGACCTTGAAATATTAAGTTTAATAAATCCTGTCAAGTGATATGTCATACAAAAGCCCACACAAACACCTTCAAAACAACACCAAGATAAACTCCATATCTATCATAGGAGTTGAGAAAATTGTATTTTTGTAACTACCAGAATGTCATATTTTATGTGTTTTCCACTTTTTTATAAAGCCCTCTCTTCCCAAAAAAGGCTGCGAAAAATCTACAAAAAATATTTTATTTCATCTTTTCATGAATAGAACCAAACCTGCAAATTTCATTAAAATTGCTTGATGTCAATCTCAAAAGTATATTTTTTTTCGTTGATTTGACATGGAATGAAGCCATCTTTTATGATAAAATTTTTTATTTAAAAAAAAAATCATTTTCTATTTAAAATTGTTTTATAAATTTCTGATTTTTTATATTTAAAACAGAATTCTACAGTTTATATATATATATATATATATATAATACCATTAAAAGTAGACAAGATTCACCAATGGATTTTATCAATAAAAGAATTAAATTGAATTTTTATTTTTTTATTATTATTTTTATGTTTTATAATTTTTTTATACATTTTTTACGCAAAGAATTAATTATAAGATCATGTAATATCTAATTATAAGTTAAAGAATATATGAATTTTTTAGGATAACCATTATTTATAGCATCATATACAAGCTTTTTAATATTAGTATATATATATATATATATATGTTAGAGTTATTTGTAATTTATCTTTGAAATGTGGCATCACATAAGTTCGCTAGTAAGCTAAGTTAGTATGTAACTATAGAAATGCAAATCCCCTGTTTTTAGTTGTTGTTTTGATTTGCTAAGAGTAAGCAACGCTTTCGCTATGTCTTAAAATAAAGTATGTTACAGTCTACTAAAGCATGCAAGTTTATTAATTACGTTAATACGCATTGCCGCAACATACATTTGGTTACGTCTGCCGGAGTCTAGTATATATCTTTTTTCTTCACTTCGAAAAGAAAAGTTCGGCAATAATGAACTGGTTTCGTCATTGAATTTTATTAGAACATTATTCCACAAGCTGGCCTGATGAAAAAAGAAAGAAAATCGTCTGCCCGCATCAATCAAGGTAATGAATAATTTATTATTCCTTTTGCTATTATTATAAGTTTTTGAACATGGAAAATATTGATAAATTAAAAAAGAAGCGTTCAACATTACGCACTTCAATTACGAAATTAATTAGTAAATTAGAAGCATTAATAAAAGATAAAAATATTGATATTGATAGTTATTTAGAAATTTCTGAACAATTAAATGACAGAGAACAAACTCTAAAAAACCTAAATGAAGAAATAGAATCTGGTATTAGTTTAGAAAAAAAAAATGAAATTGACATTAGTGCTAGCGAAGAATACCAGGAAAAAATCATAAAGGCCAAACTTCAAATTAAAAAGCAACTTAAACATTTAGAACAAAGTAAAGTGTCTAATGAAATTTAACCAAATTCTACTCAAATAAACAACGCGATAAATATTAAATTACTTGATATATCTCTTCTGAAATTCTCTGAAAAACCAGATGAATGGGGTCTATTTAAATTGCAATTTAACAACTTAATAACTTCAAATGAGCAACTATCAGATGCGCAAAAGTTGCATTATTTATCAGCAGCAATAATAAGTGATGCAAGAGCTTTGATTAGCACAGAAGACACCTTTTCATCTTTATTTCAAGCATTAAAAGACAGATACGAAAATGATAGAGTAGTAACAGAAATACACATCAATTCAGTCTTAAACGCAGATAAACTTACACAGCCTTCTGCTAAAGATCTTCGAAATTTAGTCGATAATGTAAAAAAAAGCATTTGCGCCTTGAAGATTTTGAATTATAATAGAAATAATCTTTCAGATGTTTTAATATTGAACATCATTCTCCAACAGTTAGATAGAGATACTCGAAAAAATTATGAAATGACGATAAGTTCAAAAGAAGTTCCGAAGTTAGATGAATTACTTTTATTTTTAGAAAAATGATCTCAATATTTGGAAAAAATTCATACAGTCACGTCTGTTAAACCTTTCAGTAAGGATCAGAAACGTTCATTTAATTCTAAGTCATTGACTTTGTTAGCAGAAAGTCTACACATTTGTTCAAAGTGTAAGGGCAATCACATTTTAATGAGATGTTCCCAATTCTTAAATTTACCAGCAAAAAAAGGTTTAATATTGTAAAAATGAAAAAATTATGCTTCAACTGTTTATCATCAGTTCATAACATTAGCCAGCGCAAAAGTTCAAGCACGTGCAGAAAATACAACAAACGTCATCACACATTGATCCACCTGGAACGCGGTGAGGAAAATATTGATACTAATCAGACTATAGCAAACCAAGATGAAAATAATATTAGTAGTAATTTATCGCCAACCACAAATGCATTTACTCCTCATAGTTACACAAATAATCAGATGTCTGTTACCGCTTTGGGTGAAAACACACAATCATTTGATAACACGCATTCAACTATTAACAATACTGTAATGAGTATGACGTCTTCTTCTAGTAAACAAGTACTGCTTTCAACTGCGATACTATATGTACAAAATGCTAGACAAGAATTAGTTCCTTTTAGAGCATTGTTAGATTCAGGATCGCAAAATAACTTTATAACGAAGGAATGTTCTGAGTTATTGTTCTTGAAAGGAAGGAAAATAAACGCATCAGTTTCAGGGCTAAATGGTTTAGTTATGAATATAAAGGAAAGTATTATAACAACCATAGCAAATAAAAACAGGAGTTTTAATGAAACATTGCAATTTTTTGTTGTTCCTAAAATTGCGCGCATAACACCAGCTACATATCTAAACATCATGCCTATTAAGCATTTACAAACTTTTCAGTTAGCTGATCCACAATTTGATAAACCAGGTCCAATACATGTTTTATTATCAAACGAAGTATTTTTTAAATTACTTGGACAAAATAAAACAAATATGCAAAATTTGGTTTTTCAAGAAACTGTTTTTGGCTATGTTGCCAGTGGTTCTACATCTATGCTACAACAAAATTTTAATAATTATTGTGGTCTTGTTCGATCTGTGGATGATTTATCCAACACTATGCAAAAATTTTGGAAAATTGAAGCGTTCCATGATAAAAACCCAATAAAAAGTAAAGAAGAGCAGTTTTGTGAGGAACATTTCTTGCGTACACATACTAGAAGAGCAGATGGTAGGTATATTGTGGAAATGCCAATTAAAACTGGTGGGCTTGCATGTTTAGGAGAATCAAAGGAAAAAGTACTTAAACAATTGAATCACTTACTTCAGCTATTTGCGCACAATCCATCTATGAAACTGTTATACGAAGAATTTATTAACGAATATAACGATTTGGGACACTTAGAAGAAATCTTGCTGGAAAATAAGCCCGAATTTTCATATTATTTGCCGCATCATGGGGTATACAAACCCGAGAAACCAAGCACAAAATTAAGGGTTGTCTTCGATGCTAGTGCAGCTACTACCAGTGGTGTTTGTTTAAATGATATTTTATTAAACGGAGGATTAGTCCAAGATGAGCTCTTCGATATCATTTGTCGATTTCGAACTCATAAATATATCTTTACTGCTGACATCATAAAGATGTATCGTCAAATATTAATTTCGGAAAATCAGAGAGATTTGCTTCGAATTTTGTGGAAAACTGATGAAGAAGAACCAGTCAAAATATTTAAGTTAAGGACGATTACATATGGTACATCGAATGCGCCTTATCTTGCCACGCAGACTTTGAATCAGCTTGCAATTGATGAAAAGGACAATTTTCCGCTAGCATCACATGTAGTTCTTCAAGATTTCTACATGGATTGACGTATTAACAGGAGCTGACACTTTAAATAAGGCTCAACAAGTGCAAGCACAATTAATCGCATTGCTTGAACGTGGTGGCATGAAGTTGCACCGATGGTGTGCTAATCACTCCCAACTCTTGAAAATCGCAACTAGCAACCAAGAGTATAAACTCTAGGATTGTTATGGAATCTAGTTCATGACTGCCTTTCGTTTAATTCCTCAGTTAAGGAACCAGTTGTATACTCAAAAAGAACTGTTTTATCTGACATAGCGCGTATCTACGATCCATTGGGATTACTCGGCCCTGGAATAGCTAAGGCTAAGATTTTCATAGAAAGACTCTGGCTGTTGAAGCTAGATAGGAAAGATCCACTTCCAGATGACATTAAGGATGAATGACGACGCTTTATCAGAATGCTTCAGAATATAAACAATTTAAAAATCAATCGTTTTGTTTTAAACAAAGGACATTCGGAAGTTGAACTGCACGGCTTCTCCAACGCAGCCGAGCTTGCATAAGGAGCAGCCATTTATCTATGCTGTTTCACAACATTTAATACATCTTTAAATTTACTGTGCAGCAAGTCTAGAGTTGCACCATTGAAACCTGACAATCCCACGATTGGAATTGTCCGCAGCTGCCTTATTGTCTCAACTCGTATCTAAGATAGTGAATGTGCTACATTTGAACATCAGTAAAATAATATTATGGTGCGATTCAACCATCGTCTTAGCGTGGATTCAGACTCCTCCTCATCTACTTAAAACTTTTGTGGCCAACAGAGTTTACAGAATTCGAGAGTTGACCCAGACTTTTCAATGGAGACATGTACGCTCAGAGGACAATCCAGCAGATTTTGTGTCTTGAGGTCTAACCTTCGACAAATTAATTGATTGTGAACTTTGGTGGCATGGCCCTCTCTTCTTGAGAGAAAGAGACAATGAATCCAAACAGAACATTGATTTAGAACAAGTGAAAAACAATATAGACTTTTCATCAGAATTAAAATTGAAAAACAGTACAGCATTAATAAGTTTAAATTCTAGTGAATTTGTAAATGAAATTTTAAGTATCAGCAATAATTATACTAAAATATTATGTGTTTTAAGTTATATTTTCAGGTTCTTAGATAACACAAGAAAATTAGCTGAAAAAAGAAAGGGACACGTAAGTATAGAAGAATTATCACGATCAGAAATATTTTTAATTCGGGAAATCCAAAAACTTGAATTTAAGGCAGAATATACTGCATTGTTAGAAGGTAAGCAAATTTCTAAGAAAAGTAAATTGCGATTGTTAAACCCCTTTTCAGATGCCGATAAGGTGTTAAGAGTAGGAGGGCGCTTAGATAATGCAGACCTATGGTTTGCTCAAAAACATCAATATATTCTGCCAGCTAAGGGTAAATTGTGTAGCCTAATTGCAATTTACTATCATAAAAAATATCTTCATATAGGTGCACAAGCATTGTTATGCTACTTGAGGCAAAAATACTGGCCGAAGAAATTTAGCTAGAAAAATAACGCATGAGTGTGTAACTTGTAGTAAAAGCAACCCCATAACATACAACAAATCATGGGTTTCCTACCCAGAGAGAGAGTACGTCCTAGCGTACCATTTAATTACGTGGGAACAGATTTTGGTGGCCCCTTTTTCATTAAATATAAGGGACAGAGAAAGGGAATTCTTAATAAGGTGTATTTGGCAACCTTTGTTTGCTTTGTAACTAAAGCAATGCATCTCGAACTAGTGTCAGAATTGACTACGGATGCATTCATTGCCACCTTAAAAAGGTTCATTGCTAGGCGCGGAAGGTGCGCAGTAATCTTTTCAGATAATGCAAAAAATTTTGTTGGTGCTAACGCCGAGTTATAGAGACTCCATAATTTACTAAGACATCCTGAGGAGAAGTTAGCGAATTATTTGTCAGAAGAGAATATTATTTGGAAATTTATTACACCCAGAGCACCTTATTTTGGCAGGTTGTGGGAGGCAGGAATAAAATTGGTAAAATATAATCTAAAGCGAACGGTAAGTAATGGAAGGCTAACGTTCGAAGAGTTATTAACTGTAATTGCTCAAATAGAGTCTGTATTAAATTCACGACCAATCACTCCATTGTCTTCAGACGTGAATGATTTGGAAGCCTTAACACCAGGCCATTTCTTAATCAGAAGGCCTATGACAGCCATCGTTGAACCAGAATTAATTAATGTTAACGAAAATAGACTATCTAGATGGCATAGAATTTCAAAATACATTCAATTGATATGGAATCGTTGGAATAAAGAATATTTAAACATGCTCCAACAACGCTCCAAGTGGCAATTTGAAAAGAATGATGTTAACATAGGAACCCTAGTGTTGATAAAGGAAGATGACCTCCCTACAAATAAATACTTACTAGGACGCATTATAAATATTTTCCCCAGGTGCAGATGGTAAGATTAGGGTGGGAGAAGTTAAAACCGCTAGGGGAATACGTAAAAGAAGTATTTCAAAAATTGCGTTATTGCCACAACAAGTCTCAGAAAATTAATTATGAAATGTAAAAAAAAGGGTGTTTTGTTATGAATTTTTATTTTTAGTTTTCCTATTATTGTATGTTCATAATTGTATTTTTCATTGTTAAAAGAAAATTGGTGTATTGTATCATATTACTTAAGCATTTGTACTGTTAATACTTTGTATTGTATAATTTATTGAAGTTGACCCTTCAATGTTGGGGGGTATGTTAGATTTATTTGTAATTCATCTTTGAAATGTGGCATCACATAAGTTCGCTAGTAAGCTAAGTTAGTATGTAACTATAGAAACGCAAATCGTCTGTGTTTTTTCTTAGTTGTTGTTTTGATTTGCTTGAAGAGTAAGCAATGCTTTCGCAGTACCTTAAAATAAAGTATGTTACAGTCTACTAAAGCATGTGAGTTTATTAATTACGTTAATACGCATAGCCGCAACATACAATATATATATATATACACTTGTATATATAACTATATCATACCTGCCAACGTGTCAATTTTGAAATCCTTACAATTTTCTCGATGTATTCTTACATGCTTAAAAATGCATAACCTATGCAATGCAAAAAGTAATATAATTTCTTAACAATATTTTTAATGCTATCTTTATATTTAAAATAAAAACATGAGGTTACACAAGAAAATGTTTTTCTAATTTCATACATTGAGAACATGCTTCCAAAAAACTGTTCTGCATGATGATCTGTAATAGATAAGGGCAGATTAAATTCACAGCAAATTTTCTGAAAGGTTACAGCAGTTGAGGGGGTGAAGGAAGAGCATATCTACTGGCATTAATTATGCATTTTTACTGGGTATCTTTGATGAAATGCATTTTTTCAGCAATCCTTGCACAAAATTCACAATTTTTATGAGATATTTTGTTGAAATCAGCGTTTTTTCAATGATCTTTTCACAAAATCTGCATTTTGCCCGCAATTCTTTGACAAAATTCATTGTTTTCTACAACCCTTTCATGAAATTTGCGCAATCTTGTCATGAAATTGGCGTTTAATCTGCGATCTTCAGACGAAATCGGCGATTTATTTGTGATATTTTAGTAAAACCGAGGATTTATTGCAATATTTTTTCGAAATCGGCAGTTTTTCCTCAATCTTTTGTGAAATTTGCGGTTTTACCACAAACGTTTGATGAAATCTGCCTTTTCCCATGATTTTTTGATAAAATTGACAATCTTTTGACAAAATTTGTATTTTTACGCGATCTTTTCTCGAAAACAGCGTTTAATCCCCAAGATCTTTTGATGAAATTGACTTTTTTTCCATGATCTTTAGATGAAATTAGCATTTTTTTCAATGATTTTTTGAAAAAATACTTTCAAGCAATCTTTTATTGAAAATGTTTTTTCTCGCAATCTTTAGACAAAATCTACGTTTTCTCACGGTCTTCTGACATAATCAGCATTTTATCTGACATATTTTGGTGAAATCGCTGTTTTGTTCTGCGCTCCGCACAAGAAATTTGCAGTTGCAAATTTTTCAGCGATCTTTTGACAAAATTCGTTGACAAAAACATCAACGAAATCGTCATTTTTTCATGAAATATTGATGAAATATGCGCATTTTCAGCAACCTTTTCACAAAATTTGCATTTCTCCACGATTGTTTTTACCATGTGCAAAACCGTACAATTGTACTGTTCATCTGTACAACTGTACACTTAGAACAAAATCCGTACATTGTACGGCGAAACCGTACAAGTTGGCAAGTATGCTATATGAAATTTTTTTTTTCTGTTTTCAATTAATTGTTTTTCAATTTTGTTCTAAGTAAAGAAAAAAAAAACTGAAAGAAAAGAAAAAAAATAGAATAATGTTTCATGTTAAGTGCAATATATTTTAGTTTCTAATTTATATTATTCTTGAAAACTTTCCACTATCAACAGCAACTTGACTATTTTGAAAATATCAAATATATATATCAAAATACGAGATATTTTTAATATTTTTGAAAATATATTTACAAACACTGTTCCAACTGCTAAAAATGATTAATTTAACTGTAGTTCTAAAGTGCATAAAATCACCTTAATATTTGATATTTTATAGGATAAAAAAAAAAAAAAAAAATTGTAGACAAGTATAGAATTTTAAATTCCTCTAAGGACAGAAAAGTTTTCTAAATTAAAAATTTAAATTAACCGTGAATAACAAACAACACATCTAATAAAATGACAATCTAAGTATTCTAATAAGGGTAATTAACTATGCTTGTGGATAATAGCATTAAATGCCAGTCCATCTCTCCAACTAATGGTGAAATTTCAAATATTATTATTAGAGTAACCGGCAGTTTTCATTTGGCACCACAGAAGTAGAGCATCTTTAGCAGATTTTGTTTCTTGATTATCTTGAATCTAAAAAGGATTTTTAAAAGCAGACAAAATTACAAAACAATTGCAAAATAATCTAATCAATTAACACAATTTCAAACATTTAAATAAAAAGAATATTGCACAGTTAAACTGCATGGCATTGAGCTCACAGGCTATGAATACTAATTGTACATTACAGCATTATACTTTCAAGGATTAATGCCTTTCAAAAAACAAATTAAGGGGGGGGGGACAGCTCCCCCCATTTTCTCTTTTTATACTTAATCATTGAACCCCCTAAACTAATCACGAACATGTTTGATCATGGAAAAAATCTATATCCAAAATTCAGAGCAAATCGGAAAATTCTTAATAATAAAAACCCATTTATATAATTTAAGAGGAATTATCCCTCTCTTTTATACTTAACCATTAAATTAAACTTCCAAAACTATTCAGAGATTTGAACGAAATCTGATAATTCTGCTTGAAAAACCCATTTATATAAATTAAGGGGAGGAGTATTCAAACCCCTGTTCTCCCTGTTTACACTTATCTAATGCACACCTAATACTAATCATGGAAGCACCTCATCAGAATGATCCTATACCTAAATTTTGAATGAAAACTGATAATTCTGCATGAAAAACTCATTTATATCAATTAAGGGGAGGGGCAATAGCCCCCGTTCCACCTCTTATACAGATCAAATAAACTCAAAAAACAAATCAGGGAAGCGCCTTATCAGGATATACCTATATACAAAATTTCAAGTGAATCGGATATTTTTATCATGAGTTATCGCGTTATGCACAAACGAACGTACATACACACATAAGTTCTCAGGCTATGATAGCCTGTGAGCTAAAAATCTTTCGGGGAGGGGGATTTCAGTTTTCCAGAAAGGACTGTCGGCTCTGGGCCATCCTTAAAGTTGTTGACAGTGACAGACGACAACTGTAGATGTTTTTAGCAGTTTAGATGTATTTGTAAAATTACGAATGCATCTAAAAATATTTTTCACCCTTTTTAGGCGTGTTCGTAATTATGTAAATACGTAGCAACGATAGGTTTTGTTCAGTCCGTCTGTCTGTCCGCATGTAAATATCATTAAAATAACTTATTATAAAATCCTTTTTATAGGTCGAATAATTGTAATACTGTTTAGAATGAGTTACAGATACTTTATCTTGTTCCAAAAGCATTACTGGTTACACAAAACAGAGATATTTTTAAAAGGACAATTTCTTTTGCCTTTGCATCTTTACAGCACTGGGTGAGGGGTGTTGGGAATTTTTTAATGCAGAAATATTTCTATATTTATGTTTTAAGAACACCCTATTTGTACATTTTGTAATTCTACGAGAAAAATAATTAAAAATAAAAGATTTGAATTTAAAAATTCCTGAAAATTTAAAATTAAATGACTATGTAAATCTTTTAATTTAGTTTGCATAAAATGCTTTAGAATTTTCATAAATTCTTAATGCGGTAGATGCCAACACATTTAAACGCATACTTTTCGATCAAAATATCAATTTTTAGATGCATTCGTAATTATGTTAGCACCTATTGTTGTCACTCAGTCCATCCATATGTCCGCATATAACAACGCAAAAACTACCGAACCGAATCGTTTGAAATTTAGAATACATTATTATTATACAATTTTGTCGAGTCATTTCAAATTTTATGAAAATCGGATGCATAGATCAATTACAGGGACAATCAACAGTATTCCCTTACATTACAGTCAATGGGGAAAAAGTTTCAAATGCATTTTAATCGCTTGAAATTTAAAATATATGATTATTACATACTTTTGTCGAGTCATTTCAAATGTTATGAAAATCGGATGCATAGATCAATTACAGGGACAATCAAAAGTATTCCGTTACATTACAGTCAATGGGGAAAAAAGTTTCAAATGCATTTTAATGATGTTACACTTATTCAAACACAATAAAATTGTTATGCATCTGTGAAGTACATGTTATAATATACATTTTGCACAATCTGTGGTGCAAAAAGCTTTTGTTATTGATTTACAAGGTCACACAGAAGTATTCTATTACATAATGGTATAGGGAGAACATTTATATATGATATTTAAATTTATGACTGATATTTAAATTTATCACAGAAGCTAGTAAGTTACTGTCAAAATTAAAAAACACTGACCCTTAAAAGGCTACTTCAGTTGCACAAAACAAGCTGTTCACTAACACTAATCCTATGGCAGAAATTTATAAAAATATCTTGGTTACATTTCAATTTTTTGCATTGAGTAGCTGAGATAGATCTATATGCAGGACATTTTTTACTTTTTTTTAATTACAAATCTTTTGAAAACATTTTGATTCACAAATTTTCTTTATGAGCTTTCACTTTTTGAAACAGGTTCTGAAAATGAAAATGTCTTCATTAAAAATATTTGCAAATAAAATAGGAAAAGCTTAACGTATTCTTTATACAGACCAATATCAGCTATCCAATGAAAAAAATAAAATTATTGAAGTATAAACAAGATATCTTTACAATTTTTCCTCATACGATTAGCATTAGCGAATGTGTCTTTTTGCTAGACTGAAATATTCTCTTAATATAAAGGTGTAAACAGAAAGCAATGTATCATGATAAATGCTATATAAATAAACAACT
The DNA here is from genome assembly GCA_964019185.1 of Maratus speculifer. Classification (NCBI taxonomy): domain Eukaryota; kingdom Metazoa; phylum Arthropoda; class Arachnida; order Araneae; family Salticidae; genus Maratus; species Maratus speculifer. The sequence goes on along the minus strand of OZ025298.1, from coordinate 243,308 downwards.
CTAAGATTGTAACAATTTGTAATTACCTGAAACCTTAAAATAAATGTCCATATAAGGCCTAATGCTAATCGGGGATTTCCATCAACAATATCAGTATAAGTTTTCAAGATGGACTCTTTAATCTTTAAGAAACTACAAAGGTTTGTCCACATTTTCTAGGCAGTGTATTCACATTTTTCCTTTTGTTGGTTTAGGTTTAGGCTGAAAACAAATGCATACGAAATTTATAAGCAAACAATTTAAAGATTAGAAAATCTGTATATTGACATAATTGTATTGGTCACTTTAAAAATACACAATTTCATTCTTTTCAGACATGCATTTGTTTTCTTGCAAATGACTCTTCACATGTATGCACAAAAATTATATCTGCTACCATTCAAAAAACATAAAAAATGTTTATTACCAAAAGATATAATCACAATATGTTCCAATAGCCAACAAAAAACAAGAATATAACATGATCAAACATGCTGTTAGGACTATATATTTTTTTAATATGCCTATTTTCAAAAACTAACTTTCATGTTATTTATTTGCATCAGGGTTCGTGATTTTTTTGATTTTTTTAATAAAAATCAAAACAATCGGATTTTTTTGATTTAAATCAGATTTTTTTTTTTTTTTAAATTGCCACACATTATTATTATTTTATGACTTTTTGTTTAATTTAAATAATATAAAGTTACATACATAGACATGCATATTATAAGTATTATCTATTACTAATATTACACAATTTACATAAATGATTCATATTATTTCAAGGTAAAATTTTAGGCTATGAAAAAATCTTGATTACACAAAATGCATGAAAAACTGCAAATCAGATGTCAAAAATTAATTCAACCTTCAATATTTTAATTAAAATAAAAAACATCTGCAACACATAAAAAATTTAAACAAAATTCGAAGTTTTTAACTTTTAAGTGTTGACTGAGAAAAATGAGTTCAATTGCTGTCATCAAAATACTTAAGGCCAGAGGACACAAAATGAGATGTCATCACTAATCACTTTTCAGTTGTGTTGGAATTTACACAAGAAAATTTTGAATAGCAATTTTATTTTACTTGTGGAATATTTATCATCTTATAAAACAATAACTATTTAAACTCACTAATAAGAACTTGGAATCCCTAAATAAAAATTCAGCCAGAGAAGGAATGCTACAGTGTTGCTGCATCTGGATATTTTTTTATTGGGGGATTCCAAATTCTCATGTGTATGTTTAAGTTTAAGAAGTAATTAATCATAAGCTAATCAGTATGTTCAGTGTTTTATACGATGATTGATATTCCACAAATAAAATAAAAGTAAATTGTTATTCAAAATTTTCTAGTGTGAATTCCAACATAATTGAGAAGTAAGTCAATTAGTGAATACCTCACAATTTGTGTCCTCTGGCCTTGAGCATTTCGATGGCAGCGGTTTAACAGTTTTATCTGTTGATTTCTAATTTCTGAAAGTATCAAACCAAAGGCAAAAAACATTTGTTCGATTGAAGCAGATAAATTTATTGCAGTAAAAAGCTAGTTGATCATTAATTCTCTTTTTTGTATGAGCTTTTTCGATAACTGTAACAAAAATACCTTTCACCATTCTAAAGGGCTGAGATCAATTATATTAAATTAAATAAATAAATCAATTGCTGATTCAGATTTTGCTCAAATCCTTATATAGCAGGCTTCACCAAAGTACAGCACATAAAGTCATACAATTTTATTTTACCTCAACTTGCAAAAGTTGAGGTACTAAATACTAATGAGTAAATATAAAACTAAATAATATAAAACTTCTAAATACTAATGAGTAAATATTCAAATATTTAGTATATTTCTGTTTAGATTTCTTTACCGTTACAAGATTATTTTAAAATTTGATTCAAATGAAATTTGAAAGCATTTTTTTTTCTAAACTTTACATTTTTACTAAGCTTAAGCTTTATCTTTCTGAAAGTTCTTTGATTATATATGGTATATAAAACTAAATTATATTAAAGCACATTATTATGTTTGTTTCATCTGAAATTTATTAAAAAATAACATAAAAGAAAAAGTGATTTAAATCAATGATTTTTTTTTAAAAATCAGTTAATTTAAATCGTGATTTAAATCATGATTAAAATCAAGCCGATTTAAATCAACGAACCCTGATTTGCATGGTTCTGAAATTTAATAAAATGAATATTATTACTCAGAATAGTGGTATTTAAAATTTATAATGTATCAAACATTAAGTTGCAGAATGTTGATTAATTTTTTCTATTTACTTTTTTTTCAGCCACAAAAATAAAGATTTTTCTTTCATATTCACACAAAAAATTTTAAGAGACAAAAAAGTTATGAAACTTAAAGAAATATAATAAATCCTTATTTTAGTTATTTTCCATGTTTATTGCAATTAATATTCAATGCTACAAGACATTTCTTTGTCATAATTAGAAGATATTTAAATTTAAGTGTCTTATTAATGTTTTAGGATGTAATGAATCGCAAAGTTATCCAGTATAGAAATGCAATGTAGGGGAGAATGAAAGTTAGCATTTCTTACATAATCTAACTAAAATATCAAAAGTTTAGTTACCACTATTTTCAAACAGTAATTTCACCAAATGATACTACTTGGTTATCCTGTAGACCGATTTTGCCAAACTATTAGCCAAATAACACAAATTGACATAACTTATCTTTTAAACAATTAAATAACCAATATATTAGCAGAATATTAATAAAAATATAAATTAAAAGTCAAATTAAAAATCATTTGCTGATATAAAAACATGTGTATCACATATCAAGTGAATGTGACATCTGCGATCAACAATTATTGGCATTTAATCCTAGAATTTCGCGACAGTAATTTCGATGGGATAACCAAGTTGTACCCATCAAATAGCTTAAGTTCTTGCTTATGAACACCACCCTCTCAAGTAATATATTTATTGATAGGTTGTTTAACGGAGTTTCGTTCAGCTACAGTTTTGTTAAGAAACAAAATTAAGAAATGTAAAAAGGTTGAAAACTGTTTGAAACTTTAAACAACACAAAATAAAAGCTTTAAAAATTAGGGCATGGGGGTCATTCCATGTCAAATCAGCCAAAAAAATTTAATATTCAACCTGCTCATTTCCGATTTCAGTGAAACTGCTAGGGATCATTCCCTATGATGATATAAATTAGAGCATATTTTTTATTTTTTGTTTATTGCTTTAAATTTTTATACAATTAATTATTTAAATTTTGAAAAATCATCCTTTTTTGACTTGCATAAATATTTTTAATTTCCTTTTTTTATGACCACTCCTCTTTGAAATGAGTGGTCATAAAATTTTCTATGTTTGATAGAACTTGAGAAATTCAAAATTGAAAATGTTTATGCAAGTCAAAAAAGGATGATTTTTCAAAATTTAAATGATTAATTGTATGAAAATTTAAAGCGATAAACAAAAAATAAAAATCTGCTCTAATTTATATCATCATACAGAATGATTCCTAGCAGATTCATTGAAACCGGAAAAGGTCAGGTAGAGTCACTGGTTGATTTGGCATGGAATGGCAAAAATTGGAGAGGGGGGGGGGGGGGGGGGAAGCAAGTTTTCACCAAATAGGATTTAAAAGTTGAGTGCATAGAAAATAAGGAATCTCAAAGGGCACAGATGTCATATACGCACCACATTTGCATGTACTTTCCTCCCCCGCCAATTTGGCGAAATTTTTGCTTTTGAATATAAGTTACAAATTGCATGCAATAACAGGACGTGATTTTTTATTACAATATAAAAAAAAAATAAAAGGTACTTCTAGGTTATCCCATCGACCAATTTCGCCAAATTATACATCTTGACATAATTTTTATTTTAAATAACGAAAAAACAAATAAATAGTGGAATATTAATAAAAAGTCGAATAAAAAATCACTTAATGACATTTTAAACACGTGAATCGCATTTAATGTCATTGAATGTGACATTCACGATCATCCATTATTGGCATTTAATCTTATAGTTTGGCAATAATTTTTTGGTCGACGAGAATAACCTAGAAGTACCAAATAAAATAACGTGAAAAAAATGAAAGAGACTCTAGTATAAAAAAAAAATAAATAAATGATAGCTTGATATAAATAATGATTGATGTAGTATATAATAAAAATAATTTAAAGAATTAAAATAAAAAAAATAACAGTAAATAAACATGAATTTAATAAAAAGGGAAACAATAAATAAACAGTTAAAAATAATAAACTTAATATGTAACAAAACAGTATATTTGGGTGATTCTCTGCAAATAGACCATTTTCATGTTAGGGATGAAAGGAAAAAAAAAATCAAGTCAGAAATTTCTAATTTTTGGTAACAAGATACTAGAAAAGGTATTTAACATTAAAAAAATAGCTGTCACTCTTAATATTAAGAAATACTATAATTCTTAGATCTTTAAATTTTTATTAAAATGAGGGAATGATTATAAAGTGAGGGAATGACAATTTTATACAAGAAAAAATTCACAGAACAACTCTAACAAAACTTTTCTCCTGAAAAATTATATCTACTCCCTCTGCTATCGCAAGGCACTGGAGGTTCAATTGTTCTAACAATGTCACATAATGGGTAGTCATGAATGTCTTCTTTTGCGGGCCACTTAAACTTTCCATTGCCTGTTGGTTCCATAGCATTTACTTTGACTGTTTTGTCATCAATTTCCAATATTTCCCCAGGATACATTTCATTTTCATACTTCACAATTATCCAATCCAGGCATTTAAAAGGCCCTGTTAAATGAAATGTATTTAAGATTTTAACTATTACGTCACTAAAATTAAATTATGTCAAAGTTATGTCTTAAAATCTTAAAAAAAAAAAAAAAAAAAAAAAAAAAAAAAAAAAAAACTTACCCTCTGCATCTTTAACTTCTCGACTCTGATTTATTGATGAAATCTTTTTATATCCTTCACTTAGATGGAAGTGAGAACAAATTTTCTCTGGCAAACAGATGTTACAAGACAAAGATCTAAAAGAAAGATATTCCACAGCAGATGAATATGTAATTTGATGGACTTTTTGTGTTCCTTTGAATGTATTTATATCTTGATTATTTAAAAGATTATCTATTTCAAATATTTCTTCTACAGTAACCTCATTTAGTTTTATTCCTGTGCATTTTATCTTCAGCACAGACATATTTTTTTTCAAAGTTTTCTATATCATTACCTTCACCTACAACTCTATCGGCAGTCTGCTTCAAAATTGCTCCCACACCATCTGGAGCACCTTTTCCGTGACCTGCTTCATTATAATTCCAAGTAAAGGTTGATATATTTGGCAGAAGAATTGATAAATGGTTAGAAATCAAATGGAAAATTGTTTTGTTCCGATATTGTGAACATGGTCCATCACTTAATATATGTACATTTTTGATCTGATTATTGATCTCCACAGCCCACTTTAAAATTGATTTTAGATGAGCCCACACTGCTGCTGCATCATGCCTGAGAGATTTGCTCAAAGTACAAAAGGAATGTGGAATTAAAGAATCGCCATTTTTAGTATACATTATACCAGTATGAAGAGTAATTTGCTGCTGATTTCCTCCAAAATGTACAGCTTGAATTTCTTCAGCAAATTTACAATTAAAGTTCTCACTGAAATCTATAAGTAATAAGATAGAGTTTTGTGATAAATTTAACTTCATTTCCTTAATTGCTTCATATTGGTGAGCTATATTCCTGCTGTGTACTAGGAATGTTTTTAACTGAATGTTAAACTCATTCACAAGTTCTTTTAATGAAATTTCTAAACTCATTTTTTCTGGTTTCCTTGCTGATTTTTCTTTACCATTTACATAATAAACAACATTATTATATACCCATTTGCCTAAAAATATGCTTTTATTTTCATCAAATTTATTAAATTTTAGTACATAGTTTTTACAAGTATGACATTTTCTTAGCAAACAGTCCGATTTGTAGCGATCACAACAAATTTTATCAATAACATCTGTCACTGTGGAACAATCAATTAATTTCTCAAATTTAAGTTTATTAACAATAAACTCCATATTTGCATGTATAATACATTTTACTGTATTTTTGTCTGTTGCATTTTGTTTAATGATCCAAAATGGTTTAAGCTTGCAGAATGGTGAATATCCAATAATGTAGCCTGTTTCGGTTTGAAATTTTTTAATGTATCATTCATAAACCTTTTTTGACGTTTGTCTTTATTTCTTGTTATACAATCTTTCTTTCATGCACACAACCGAGTGTTTTCATCATTGTTGAAAAAATCAACAATTTGTTTTTTAATTAATGTGATATGAAATTCTTTTTTTGCCCTAGAATATTTTGTGAAACCATCTTTAATATAATTTTCGTATGTTTTAGAACTCTTATACTTCATAAAAGATAGATACTGCTTAATTAGCCTATATTTTTTAGTAATTTTGCCTACTACCAATTTTGAAAACATTTGTTTTTTCTTGTGTGAATGGCCTAAACTTTTATAAGTTTCTGTGAGTTGAGCATTTAAAGCTTCGCCAAAAATTAATTTCTTCCTTATAGCTTGAGAAACGCTTTCTTTTCTTAGCCTTAATAACTTATTTACTTTGCTTCTAGGTGTTAATTGGATATCTTTTCTTGAGTTTGTATTTTTCAATCGATAAAATTTTGATTTATACTTATTTGCAATTCTTTGCTGCATATGTAATTGAAGTTTTAACGATTGTATTTCCTGTATTCTTTTTTCTCTATTTTTCTTTCTAATTTTTTTCCTACTTTCTAATTTAGGTGTACTTTTAGAAGTAGATGGCAGAGTATTTAATTCATTATTTAATGTCTGTATTTCTGAAGTATTTGATACTTCCTTTTTTTTTTTCTTCTATATTTTTCTGAATTTTTCTTCCATTTTTGCCTTTTTGCTTTCAGTTCTCGCCTAGTCATTTCAGAAACTGATTTTACTTGACCTTTTTGTTTTTTCTTTAAATATTTCAGGCGCTCTTTCATTTGCATTTCATTTTTTGTCACAGGGTCCCTCATTAGTTTTTCCCTTCTTTTTTTGTCATATTCCTTTTTTTTCAACTTTACATCAACTTTCTTTTTGGCCATGATAACTATAAAAATAAACATAATATAAATAAAAAAACTTATAAATCTTAATTTTAATTTATTATAGTATTTTTCTTACTTAAAATGTAAATAATTTAAACATTAAATTATTGAGCTAAACAAAATCTCCATCCATTAAAATTTGTAGTTGTTAGTAATAATACTTTATTCCAAAGTTGTTTTTTCTTCTAATATTTGAGATTTGACCCATACAGCCTGAATTATTTGAGAACTTAGTTTAAACTATTTTAATATTAATTAATCATTAATTGCTTTAAAAAGTAAGATAAAGCAACAACAATCTTTACTACTAGTTTTAAAAAATAATCTGAATCATCCCCTCACTTTAGCATCATTCCCTCATGTGAGGGAATGACCAGTGAGGGAATGATAAAATTAATATTATTAGCTTCTAAAATTTATACTCATAAATAAAATTTAAAAAACAATACATATTCTTAAATTATCCCTTTAGGTAAAATTAAACCACCTATTAATACATTTTTAAATAATAATTTAACTTTAAAATTTTAAATGAGGGAATGATAATATCATCTTAACACTTACCCAATCTGTTTATTTAATTCTTCCTTATACCCCGTTCACACTATGGATAGTTAAGATATCTCAGGCCTGGAACTCTCTCAGAGAGTTTCAACTCTCTTGGGCTAGATACAGGAACAACCACTCGCTCTCATCGGCTATAAAGCTTCGCTTTTACTGATTGGCTGTTGTGGGCGTCTTTATTTCAAGCGCATGCGCATACGTTACCTTTGTTCAGTTCAGATATACAGTGACATTCGCTGAGATATCTTAGGTAAGTTTTTCAATGTGAACAGGCATCCAATTCCGGGAGGGTCCACTTCAAACACGGCGACCTAAAGATATCTTAAATTTATGGTGTGAACAGGGTATTACACACTGAAGAACTTCTCCAAGATGGCTGAAATTTTTTTACAGACAGGTAAGAACATGTGCTCAGTACATGTGCACTGTCTCTATCTACAGCAGTGCCATCTAGCTGAAATAGCCTGAATAACTAATGAGTGAGGGAATGATTTGAAATATGAGTTGCAAACTTTATTATAAAATAAAAATTGCATGTGAAGACCAAAAAAAATAACTTAATATATAGAAATAATACTTTATGTGATTATAATAAAAGACAAAAGTCAGACAAAATAAGTATAAATATTTCAGTAAGAAATGATTTTTTTTATAATTTTGGGTGGTGAGAGTTGCATGTGAGGGAATGATATTTCGAAGGTTTAAAAATTTTTAAAAAATATATATTTTAATTAATGCATCAATTTTATGTGCTAATATTATAAAACCATCTTTAAACTACATGTTTAAAAAATATATATTAGGTTTTCTGTTAAAAAAGTTTAAATATCCTCCAGTTTCTTCATTATGGCCTATTTGCTGAGAATCACCCATATAATTTTCAGAATAAATCGTAAATGTTAATACTTATAGCTATATTGAATGCATGCAGTTGTATCATTTAATCATCAGTTTTCACTGAAATCTTTAACATTTCCTATTTTATTCCCCAAACAATTGCTATAAACTTTTTAAACGGATCTTCTCCTTGGCACACATGTGCAATGCCAAATTGGTGGGGGAGGAAAGCACATACAAATGTGGTGCGTATATGATATCTGTGCCTCGCAAAGTTATCGAAGTATGGAAATGCAAAACAATTACATCTGGCATGGCTAGAAAATAGGGATTGCTCCACGAACATGCTGTTGATATACTCGTTATTAATAAAACCACAAAAGATTTCATATATCGCTTTCACACACGGCTTGATAGGGCAATCATTTTTGAACTGAAAATGCCAAAGCTCATTTTCATACAAATTTTTCAAATTTATTTTGAAGAAGCATTGTGATTTTAATTGCATCCTTACCTCAATTTTTCTTATTATTTTTTTTTATATATATTTCATACCGACATATCGGCGTTTGTTGTTTGCAAGGCCCCCTTATCATAATCAGGCCTCGCATTCAGGAGAAAATCTATTGTTGAAATTGTCTCTATAGCTGCCAACATATTAACTGATTTTGTCTCGTATGTAGCGCCATCTGGTGCGTACTACTAGTCATCAAGGCCACTTTCATAATAATAGACTTGGCAATCGCTAAGTTTTCGTGGTCCCAGTAAACTTGGCCAGAAACCTCGTGATTTTTCCCGTTGTTAGCGCACTCTGTTGTAGTAACAAATGTATAAATTTTATAATTTGTTTTCCACCCGGGCCTTGTTTTCTATATATGCTTTTCCATTTTCTTTTCGATATGCTGTAAGCTTGTATTTTTCAAAAGAGATTTGTTATTTTTCCAATTTTCGAAAGTTCGGCAGTTTTTTGTTATTTATTTTATTTATTTTTTTTTTGGCATAAAATGTACTTATTTTACTGTAATTATTTATGAAAAATGGTGAACTGTTGCGTACCGCTGTGTATCAAAAGTATTCAATTACATTATGGTTAATTAGGAAAAAGTTTCAAATATATTCTGTACGTTTGAAATTTAAAATACATAATTATTACATAATTTTGTCGAGTTATTTCAAATTTTATGAAAATCAGATGCATAGATCAATTACAGGGACAATCAAACGTATTCCGTTACATTACGGTCAATGGGAAAAAATGTTTCAAATGCATTTTAATCGTGTTACACTCATGCGAACTTAATAAAATTTATATGCAACTATAAAGTACATATTATAATATACATCATACATAATGTGTGGTTCAAAGAACATTTGTTATTCATTTACAAGGCCACACAAAAGTATTCCATTACATAATGGTATAGGGAGAACATTGTTTGATGAGCGTTTTAATTGTAATTCACTATTTACAATTTTATGAGATTGATATAAGAAAGTAATATTTTTTAAACTTCGTTATCGTACGAACGCACCTAATTTGCTACGCTTCACGTGCAATTTCCAACTTGTTTATTACTCTTTTAGCAATTCTCAAGAATTAAAGTTCATTATATGGGATTCTTTTGAGAAGTTGTGTATATGACATATAGATTTTTAAATTAAGCTTAATTTAAACCTCAAATTTAAATTAAGCTTATAATATGTGGCTCTGTAAAAGGATACGAGTATTACATGAACCTTTTATTGTAGGGAAGGTATTATTGTGAATCCCAATAATACATATCAATTTCATTATGCTATAAATATAATATCTATTAAAATGTACTAAAAGTATCACTGTCTACAGCAACAATTGTATATAATTTCATTTAGACCGGGAAGCAGGAGCATAGACAATCACCTTATCGAGGTCATGGATGAAAATCTAGGACTAGTTAAATCTTGGTTAGCATATTACAACGCAATCGGTCTGCCAAGTAAAATCTGTGCAGAAAATAAAAAACCCAATTTTAGCAGATGACTCATAAGTTTACGATTTTTTTCCTACTCCCAAACTTCCATGATTTTATACTTTTGGGTGCAGGAAAGCACAATGGTAAACTTATGAGTTAACCACTAAAATAGGGTTTTAGGTGTTTTCACCGAGATATAATTTGGCAGACCGATTGCGTCTTAATATGGGAACCGAGATTTAACTAATCCTATATTTTCATCTGTGAACTCGATGAGATGATTGTCTGTGCTGCCGCTTCCCGGTCTGGTTGTGCGTATACATTCTTCTACCTGACTAATAAACGCTACGCTCAATATTTTCGATTAAAAACATGTTCTCATGCCTAAAATTTAAAGTATTCCCCGATCTTATATTTTAATTCTTTTTAGTCTCCCTGTATAGTTAGCTATATGTATAAACCGGATAAAAATCATAAACATTAAAAAAATGAAAGTTATAAGAAATTTATAAATCACTTAAACTAAACACATCTCAAAGTTTATCCTCAAAAATAAATTCTTTTTGTGCTACGCTTGTTGTGTAAATCTTTATTTGGCGCTTCTTTCTTAATTAAACTTACAGCCAATTGGCTCATTAAGCAAGTATAATTGGCGCTAAACTAATTTCATTTTTTTAACCGTATACTTAATATCGCATTGTTCTAGAATAATGCTTATTTGCAGATAACTTTAAATGCGAAACCGGGACATATTACAGAAAAATAACCAATACTGCATTATATAATATTAAATCGATACTTTTTCAAAGTATCTTTCTCAAATAGAGAAAATGGTCTTGGCGAGAAAAGGAAATTTGGCAACATATTTTCTGGAATCCTATTTTCTGTTCTCATAGAGAAGAAATGTTTTGCAATAGTTATACCATATATTTCATATAAAAAAGCCAATTTTCTATTTTTATGCAAAAACATAAGTAAATTGTACATAAAAACCATAATAATATTCATATAAATTCTTAAAAGACAAACGAAACATTTTACAAGTTTGTTTTCATTACTGTTTACATCATTTGGCAATAAATCATACTTTCTGAAGCCGAAAATTACGCTAAGCTTTAAATATATATACACTGGTGTCCAAAAGTTAAGCATAATTGGTAATTAAGTAATTATTTTTAAGTAATGAAAGAAATATGAATCGGAATGTGCTGAAACTCCAGGTGTGTAAACAAAATAGTACGCGTCACATATTTTCGCGAAGAGTTTTCCCCGAAATCGAACAGGGGACCGTCAACAAATTGAAAAAGAACGAAGATCTTTTGGATAACCCTGTCAAAACTAATGTAGCAAAAGCGTTCAAAACTGCACATTATGATTAATTGGCTTATTGTAATGTACTGTGTTAATTTTTACAAGGATAGCATGTATACTCGTAGAGAAATTAAGGTTTTTATAAAAACAGTCCTAAATTTTTCCAAGTTTTTTGCTTATAATTTGCAGAGTTCTTGTTATAAAATAATGTTCTTTTCTGAAAATATGACAAACATCATTGTACACAATACCCTGTCTTCAGAATTTAAAAATAATAAAAATTGTATGAAAAATGAGTATGTTTAGTAAATAATTTTTCATTGCGCATGCGTCAACGATATCAAAATGTCATTTGCATATTGTGTTAGCTAAATGTATAGAGCAACTTCTGTAAAAGTTTCAAAAACATAGCTTGAAAATTCTGAAAATGGGAGCCTATAGAATCAACTCAAAATCCGTTATTCCTAAAGGAAGCAAAAAAATCAGGGGTTTTACCTAAATATAGTTGTACGTGCAATATTGTGTAGGCACTAAACAATGGAATATGGATACAGCCCCTCATCTTTTTGCTTCATTTAGGAAATAAAGGATTTTGAGTTGATTCTATAGGCTCCCATTTTCAGAATTTTCAAGCTATGTTTTTGAAACTTTTACAGAAGTTGCTCTATACATTTAGCTAACACAATATGCAAATGACATTTTGATATCTTTGACGCATGCGCAATGAAAAATTATTTACTAAACATACTCATTTTTCATACAATTTTTATTATTTTTAAATTCTGATGACAGGGTATTGTGTACAATGATGTTTGTCATATTTTCAGAAAAGAACATTATTTTATAATAAGAACTCTGCAAATTATAAGCAAAAAACTTGGAAAAATTTAGGACTGTTTTTATAAAAACCTTAATTTCTCTACGAGTATACATGCTATCCTTGTAAAAATTAACACAGTACATTACAATAAGCCAATTAATCATAATGTGCAGTTTTGAACGCTTTTGCTACATTAGTTTTGACAGGGTTATCCAAAAGATCTTCGTTCTTTTTCAATTTGTTGACGGTCCCCTGTTCGATTTCGGGGAAAACTCTTCGCGAAAATATGTGACGCGTACTATTTTGTTTACACACCTGGAGTTTCAGCACATTCCGATTCATATTTCTTTCATTACTTAAAAATAATTACTTAATTACCAATTATGCTTAACTTTTGGACACCAGTGTATATATATATATATATATATATATAACGCCCATGACTCTACATTAATAAAGCACCATTAATTCTTACTTTTAATTCATCATTTTCAGTGTATTTTTTACGTATATATTTTAGTGGAATTTGAAAAATATTTTTTATAATATTGTGAATAATACAGTTTGATTTTTCCTATGCAATTAGAATATTACTAGTAATATGCACCAGGTGGCGATACTTACGGTATAAAGTCGGTTTATGAGTTCGCAACTATCCGGACATTTTCTCCCATACACTTTTTTCTGATTGTAAGGCCTATTATTATGATAAAGTGGCCTTGCTGAACAATATATTTGAGCGACAGAGGGCGCTAACAACGTGAATTTTGATCACGTGTACTGCAGACAAAGGAAACTTAGGGAATGACAAGCCTTGTTATTATGATAAGTTAGCCTTGGTTGTTTGTTTATGTACTTCACTGGTGCGGCTGAGTTGTTTCTGTCGTGCTGTCATGGAACGTATTCAACAATTGTTATTTGCGATCGCATTCACTCGTATTCATTTTTCGAAACAGAATCGTTCACTGAGAGGAACAAATTATTCAGAGTCGTTCCTATTGGAATCATTCCAAAAAGGGGAACGAATCTAAAAAAGGAATGAATCAGGAAAAAAAAAGAAGGCCGTGTTCAGCTGTTACGCGCGCTGCACGCGCACGCTAGGAGCCACGGACATGGAGTGGATACTCATACTTGGTGGGATGTGCGTTCAGTCCTCGCTACTGTGCCACCAATTACTGTAACTGTTCGCTCAGTAACAGATGGAGAACAGATCAAGGATGTAATTACTTGTAGTGCTAATTATAAAGATAATCTGTTACAAATGAAAGTGAGCTGGCTGGCCGAACGGTCAGGATGCTGAGCTTGAACCCAGACGATACGGGTTCGATACCTGCGCGGGCCAAAAGTTGGTTTGTGTTTTTTTTTTTTTTTTTTGGTTGCTTTTTATTAATAAATAAGACATTTTTATTAAAGGTAAATTTTATATTAATAATACAGAAGCACATGTATTTCTATTATAATAATAAAATACTTATTTAAATATGAGAAAATGAGATTTTTGCGGAGAAAGTTTTAATATTCCAAATTTAGAATATTAAAAGGATAATTAGAACGATATTAATATCGTTCCAAAGTGATTTATATATATATTAAGAAAATGAAAAAAAAATGTTTTCTGCGAAAATATCCGTATACGCATAAAATAATTATTAATGTTCTTTTTTTTTTTTTTTTTTTTTTTGAAAATTTTAGAAGTAATTTTTTATTGAGATTAGGATGCAAATATAATGCATGCGTGGATATATTACGGTGTTAAAATCAAAATGGAAAATATTATAAAAGCAAAATGTAAAAGATATACATTTTTTTAAATTAAGAATATCTGCATACATATATTTTAAAGAAGTGAAATATTTGGAGTTTGCCTTCTAGTTTTATAATGAATAAAGTATGATTAGAATGTTTATAATTTTTCTATTAAAAGTATAAATAAGTGTTTTGCTTATACTAACATAATTTCGGATGTCGTTTGTTTTTCATATTTTATGACATATTTTGGCCTGTTATCCACACGGTATTAAAATATACAATCATTAAATAAGAAATATATACATACTAAAACTTCTTCTGAAAAATTATCTAACTAACAATGCAAATTCCATTGAAATCAATCCAGTATTGTAGATTACAAATCAGTCTTGTAATATGTGGATACAGGGCCATCGCTAAGACTTTTTATTGGTGGGGAAGAAAACTTTAATATTGTCAAGTCAAATTTTTATATTCGCCAACTCGTTTTATAATTTTGCCAAGTTAACGCACTTTGAAAATGTAATACAATTCTTATTTGTAAAAAAATTAATAATATTCCCAATTAGAGTTGTAACTTTTGCAAATTCTATCAAAAATAGAAAATGTATTGCAGTTTTTATTAAAATTTTAATTAAATTTGACATAAAAGTTTTAAATTTGCAAAGTGTAACAACATTTGTCAATGTTTTGGGAGGTGGATATCTCAACCTTGGTTTATCAACAGCATTCTATTAATTACAACAAGAGAATCAACAGTATTCTGTTATTTAATACGAAAAGTATAAAGCAACTGATAAATGATTTTTAAATAAATAAAATTAAATTATTAAAAAAATTAAATCACCAATTATTAAATTGTATCAGTCAACCTACCAACTTTGACAACAAACAACGTGCAACCAATAACAGATAAGCACAAAACGCACAATCACGTGATCAAATCGCCCATCATTTTTTTTGCGTCGCGCGCGTCAAGGTTTGAGCAGGGTTGATTGTCATTTTTTAAATGCTAATCGGGCTTAATTACATGAAATAGGTCACGTGATACTTTTCCGGAATACTTTTAATTTTATTTGAGTGGTCACAGGTATGTATTTCTGTTACGAAAATCATATTTTGAAAGGATAAAGAGATATGGTATTTGTATTTACCAATTCTGAACCATAAAAATAATACAATAATTGAATAAGTTTAAAATTCTCTTCTTCGATAGTACCTACTCCAAGCAGAATCTTCTGAGCGCGCGCGCACAAAAAAAGCCGCTTTTGAACACGGCCGAAGAGAGTCCAGGAAAAGACGGAATGAATCCGATAAAAAAGGAAAGATTTATATAAAAAAAAAAGGATACCAAGGGGAAAAAACACATGCGAGAACCATTTTTGGAAAAAGGGAATGAATTCGGATTCATAAATGAAAGGCCATGGTGCGACATGCAATCTCTAATATTTATTACTAATTTTTTTTTTCTTACATATTCATCTTTTTTCATACCATTTCTTACCGTTCGCCTTAATATTTTGGAAAGATGGTATTTTCTTTTGAGATTAAGCAAAATTACTCTTGAAAATTTACATTCATTTGACCTTTCATTTATCACTATAGTTTATCCATGAAATTTTGCTTTAGCTTTGGATTTGCTCATCAGGCTTGTGGTGGCGGTGTAATGTAATAAAAGTATGCAAAACAATTATAACCTTTATAATGAAAATGTAGGCTTTAATCAACATTAAACAACACTTACAAATTCCAGCAATCTAAGGAATTTGAAAAGCATATAGCCATGTTGCCAAAACTTTATTCATAAAAAAATGCAATAACACATATATCACGGGGGGATCTATTAGATTTTCAATGTAATCATTGCTTTCCCCTCCAAAACATCGTCAAATAACCATGTTATTATTTTATGTAGGAAATATGATGTTACGATTAATGTTATTATTTTATGTAGGAAATTTCATTACTGATCTGATACTTAACATCAGGGCCTACAATTTTTTTCCTTTTCAAAATCCCCCTTACATAATCTTCAGCTTATATATAGGTTCTTGCAACCGGCTGTTTTCCGAGTTGGTTCATTTTGGTACTATTCCTCAGAAATTGGTAATTTTGATGCCTGCGCATTTCGAAAAAATTCCTAGGATTCAGTCTATTTAGGAATAAGTTCAAGTGTGAATTTTTTGGGTCGCTGAATCCGAATTTGTAATTTCACATCAAAATTTCTCTCCCCTCCCAAATTTGGGCAAAAAACACCTCAAAAGAAATTTTTAAGAATTTATTTTTTTATTGTTTTAGTGTAAAAGTATCTAGAAATTTAGAAAGCCGACAGAGTTTGCAACAAATAAGATGCATAACATTATAAACGGAAAGGGGGGGGGGGGTGCCTGCCTCTCAACATACATCGCAAGTTATGCAATTCGGCTTAACCACTTGCATTGTTTGTGTTTGCTCTCCCATTACTCTTCTGAACTTTCAACAATACTTACTTTATGTTTTTGGGTCACTGAATCCAGGTTTTTAACTTCTCATCAAACTACCCCTCCCTCACCCCAAAAATTTTAGTAAAATGATCGCCAATGTAGTTTATTTTATTTATTTTTTAAAAAAAATTATCTAAAAATTCAGAAAGTAGAAAAAAATTGCAAAAAATGCTATACATGACATTTGGGAACATCCATAACTTATGTCATGCTTGAAGGGAGAAAGGGGGGGTTCATAAAACTGTTCCAGTTTGTGACAAGGGGGTTGGGATGGGATAAGAAAAAATGTGACACACATTTTGATTAAAAAAAAAAAAAAACATTAAAATATGTTTAATTCTATTTTAAATTCCAAAATACTGCTATTTTCAATTGTCTTTTCATATTAATGAATCTATATATATATATATATATATATATATATTGATTAACCTTATTTCATGCAAAATATGAACCCTTTTTATTATTCAGCTCACAAATGTCATTAAAGCAGGTAGTTAAAAGTTTAAAAATAAAATATGAAATATGATCTAAAATGTAATGCTTTGTTTCTGAATTGCAAGTATATGTTTATATACAGTCACCGCCAAAAAAATCTTGACACTTGCGATTTTAGACGTTTTGTTAAATATCTAAAAATATACTTGAGGAATAACTCTGAAACTCCAGATGTATAAACAAAATAGTACTAGTCATATATTTTCGCGAAGAGTTTTCCCCGAAATCCAACAGGGGACCGTCAACAAATTGAAAAAGAACGAAGATTTTTTGGATAACCCTGTCAAAACTAATGAAGCAAAATAGTTCAAACTGTAGATTATAATTAAATGGCTTATTCTAATAAATCGTGTTTATTTTTATGAATATAGCATGTAAACTCGTAGAGAAATTAAGGTTTTTATAAAAACGGTCCCAAATTTTTCCAAGTTTTTCGCTTATAATTTGTAGAGTTCTTTATCAAACTCAATGTTCTTTTCAGAAAATATGACAATCTACATTGTACACAGCATTCTGTACTCAGAATTTTAAAAAAGTAAAAATTCTATGACCCCCCTGTAATGAGACCCTGTATAACACCCTGTAATGAGAATCAAAAAATAGTAAAAATTGTATGATAAATGAGCAGGTGTACTAAATAATTTTTTACTGCGCATGCGTCAACGCTATTAAAATTTCATTTGCATATTACGTTAGTTAAATATATAGAGCAACTTATGTGAAAGTCTCAAAAACATAGCTTGAAAACTCTGAAAATTATCGTCAATAGAATATGGTCAAAATCCATTATTTCCCAAAATGAAGCAAAAAGATGAGGGGCTGTATCCATATTCCATTGATTAGTACCTACACACTATTGCACGTAGTACTAAATTTGGATACAGCTCCTTATCTTTTTGCTTTATTTTGGGAATAACGCATTTTGGCCATATTCTATTGACGATAATTTTCAGAGTTTTTAAGCTATGTTTTTGAAACTTTCACAAAAGTTGCTCTATACATTTGTCTAGCATAATATACAAATGAAATTTTAATAACATTGACGCATGCGCAGTAAAAAATTATTTAGTAAATCTGGTCATTTATCATAGAATTTTTACTTTTTTAAAATTCTGAGTACAGAATGCTGTGTACAATGTTGATTGTCATTTTTTCTGAAAAGAACATTGAGTTTGATGAAGAACTCAGCAAATTATAAGCGAAAAACTTGGAAAAATTTGGGACCGTTTATATAAAAACCTTAATTTCTCTACGAGTTTCCATGCTATATTCATAAAAATAAACACGATTTATTAGAATAAGCTACTTAATTATAATCTGCAGTTTGAACTCTTTTGCTTCATTAGTTTTGACAGGGTTATCCAAAAGATCTTCATTCTTTTTCAATTTGTTGACGGTCCCCTGTTGGATTTCGGGGAAAACTCTTCACGATATTTTATGACTAGTACTATATTGTTTATACATCTGGAGTTTCAGAGTTATTCCTCACGTATATCTTTAGATATTTAACAAAACGTCTAAAATCGCAAGTGTCAAGATTTTTTTGGCGGTGACTGTAATATAGCACGACATGTGACAAAAGGGGGGGGAGGGGTTAAAATGAAACGTAATACTTTGTGACAAAGGAATGGAGCAGAATCAAACATGGAAAAAACATGTGACATCATTTATGGCTGGCTCCTTATAATTTGGGATGAATGGGGTTTGGGGAGCCTGCCTCTTAACATGCACTGTGGTGCTGCGAGCACTACGTTATGCTGCATGATTAAATAAATAAATCATTAAATAATAAATCATTTGAAAGGTCTGCAACTGCTTATTCATATTATGGATGTGTTGTGTGTCATCCCCCAATCTGCCCCCCAGGGGGGCACATTTTTAATTTCTTTACAACACCAATTGTGTGACACATCATTTGAGAGGTCTGCAGCTGCTTATTCATATTATGGATGTCTTTTGTGTCTCCTCCCACTCTGCCCCCAGGGGGCACATTTTTAATTTCTTTACAACACCAGTCATGTGATGCATCATTTGAAAGTTCTGCAACTGCTTATTCATACCATGGGGTATTGGCGAGCGCAGCAAGCAGGGGTAGGCAATAATTTGGAATCGCGAAGCGATTACGCGGGGGGGGGGGGGGGGGGTTGGCGAGCATAGCGAGCAGGGGGGCGGGGCCCCCCTAGTATAATATATAATAAATTATATATATATAATGTAAAACTATATAAATATAATAAATTATTCATAT
The DNA here is from genome assembly GCA_964019185.1 of Maratus speculifer. Classification (NCBI taxonomy): domain Eukaryota; kingdom Metazoa; phylum Arthropoda; class Arachnida; order Araneae; family Salticidae; genus Maratus; species Maratus speculifer. The sequence continues at coordinate 223,741 of OZ025298.1, read as the reverse complement.
TTAATTTAATAATTGTAATTTAACAATACTAATAATAATAGTTTAATAAATGACTAATTTATAATTTAATACATAATAAAATATATTAACTATAATTATAATAAATGCATTATGTAAACAATATATTTAAATAATATATAAACTATTATGTATAATTATTATGCATTATATTAATGCATTAATTATTACATTATTTATTTATTTATTTGTTTATTATTTAATTATATATTTATCTTTTTGATTTACTATGAGTTGATAGAATATCATTTTTTAAATATATATTTGTTAATGAGTAGATTTTTCAATATTTAATTTTAATTAGTTAAACATTTAATTTTTTATTGATTTACTATGAGTTAAATATTATCATTTTTTAAAATTAATTCTTGCCAGTGAAATTAATTTTCAATATTTAATTTTATTTATTTATACAATTATGTTTATTAATTTACTATCAATTATTATTATCAAATATTATTTTTTCAATGAATTCTTGTTAGTGAAACTAATTTTAATTCAATTTTACTTATCTATACAATTATTTTTATCAATTTGCTATTAGTTAATAAAATATTATCATTTTTAAAATTAATTCTTATAATTGAAACTAATTTTTAATACTTAATTTTATTTATTTTTACAATTATTTTTTATTAATTTACTATCAGTTAATAAAATATATAATTTTTTAATAATTTATTAGAACAGAGAAAATACATTTTTCATTCCTACTTTATTTTTAGCACATATTTATTAAGTTTAATATCTATCAGTTCCTTGTCACTTTTTTGCTGTGTCACATTTTTTCAGCATTTGTTTTTTCTGTCACTTTTTTCCCGTTTGTCACATAGATGATGCATTAGTTCAAGTAATATATGATAAAAAAATTTTTGAGATCGCCAATAAGGCGCTAAAGTCGCCTCTGTGGTCGCCAAGAAGCAGGGATGTACCCACAGTGTACCTAAATATGGCGGTGATGCTCCGGCTTTATTTTATTCCGGCATAATTCTAGAGGCTCTAAATTATTAGTTCTGATGAAAGGTACATAGAAATTTTCAAAATTTTTTATTTTGAGGAGTGCATGTAACAGACAATAAAATAACACATATTTTGCATAAAAAATGAAGTTGATCTGATAATTGCCGAGATATTTATTATCACATTTTCCATAGTCTTTGATTTTTAATGAACCTGTATTTCATTCAAATTTCTATTGAAGTATATATTTTAATAGGAAATGAGATGCCTAATCCGATACAGTAAAGTTTTAGTTAATAGGATTATTACTTTTTGACTTATAAGGATGTTTCTTTTATGCAATTTGGTACTGCCTGAGTAATTTGGCATTTTATATAATGTGTCGAAACGGGTTTATCAGTCATTCAGAAATAGAGCATTACTACGTGTTAAAAATATTTATTTATACATTTAAATTTTATTTTTGAATAATCATGAATTTTAAAAATAGTTTACACATTTTTTATTTTCGTATTTTATAGTATGCATATTCATGATGGGTAAGTATTGTGGTCCCCCCCCCTCCCCCCCCCAACAACGACTAGTTTACAGAGTCGTCATTGGATACCTACCTTTTATTTTCCAATTGCTATCACTGATTATGCTGCGACCCTAATAAAAATACTAGTTGTTCGGAGCCATCGTAATACTTACCCATCATGGATATGCATAATATAACATATGAAAATAAAACATATTATTTATAAAACGCATTGCAATTCCAAAACAAAAAATAAAGACATATTTAAATATTTTTAATATACATAGTAAGACTCTACGAATGAATTGCTGATGAACTCATTTCGACAAATTACATAAAACAGCAAACTACTCAAGTAGTACCGTACTGAATGAAAAAAAAAAAACATCCTTATAACTCGAAAAATGATAATCATACTCACTAACAGTTTACTGCATCAAATTAAGTGTTTCATTTCCAATTAAAATATTTCTTTGAATTAAATACATGGTCATGAAAAATTGAAGAATGTGGAAAACAGGATCACCAATATCTCGAGAACTCATTATCCCATTGACTTCGTTCTTTATGCAAAATTTGTTTTTTTTATTGTCTTTTATGTCCACTCCTTAAACTAAAAAAATTTGAAAATTTTAATATACCTTTCATCAGAACAAATTTTTCGAGAGTCTGAAAAAAATAGTTCCAGATAATCGAAGTTACTGATATTAAATAGGCTTTGGTCACATTCTTACATACTAAGTGCATACAAAATTTTAAGTCTCTATCTGAATTTGTTTGGGAGATAGAGAGCTTACAGACAAACAAACGGATGGACAGCAAAATTTTATTTTTTGCTAAAAATATGTTTTTTGGAATATCCAGTGTCTGAAAGGTGTCATTCCATCACAAAAAAATTTCTGATGTGTTCAAAATGATTGCAAGACTTACCCTATACTACGCATGATGGGTAAGTAAAAAAAATATCCAGACGAGAGAACAAACAAACCTACCCATGCTGATGAGTCGGACACTTTAATGATGGATTCATTTTTTCGGAGGTCCCAGACAACATAGAGTGCTGGAAATGTAGAAGCCAGGATGTGTTGGACCTGGCAGTTCAAGGCCACACACGTCACATCTTCTGGAAGCTACAGGGAAAAGAAAAAAAAAACATTGAATGCCAAGTCAATGACATTTAACATCATAAAACAGTTTAAAAAAAAAAAGGGGGCAGATAGAAATTAAGAAAATAACAGTGAAAATTTAAAATACTAATTCCATTCTAATCTTTGAAAGCATGCAAATGAAAGTATGTCGTTTTGTAGGCAGATGAGCACTATGGTATCTTCCATCTCAACTTTTTCCAACAATCTTAAAGTATTTAGGAATTGGGTCTTTCCGCCTGCCTATGCTTTATCCGCCATATTGCCATGCCATTTTTATATTACTACAGAATATATTCAAGTTAAGAATTTTAATATTGCAAAAAAAAATGATATAAAGGAAAACAGAAAGTGAAAATAAAACATTTACAGTTTAGTGTTGACACACAAAATAATTACTGTAAAATTACTTATTTTCATTAGCTGTAGTTTTCATGAAAATGAAGATATCAGTGATTTTGCGAGTTGAAAATTTCACAAATTTTATAAGAACAGAACTGATAGTTAAAATATTTATCCAGAGGATTAGAAACATTCGCATTGTGAATGATGAAAGACTAACCCCTACTTGAAACACAACTAAATTAAAATGGGTGCTATAATACATACATATCTATATGTATATACAATTATACAGGGTTCTCATTGCTGTTCACTAGTGTGCCAAATCATGAAAAAATGCTTCATTTGGCGACTAAGTGAACATTCAGACTCACCAAATTGTGATGTTATTATTTTTTGTGTGTGGTTATAGTTGAAATTTTTATCTATGTTTTTGTATGACTGATGTCGCGTTTCATCTTAAGTCAACTGTACGATTCTCATTACACTATTATAGAAATATTAACTCAATATCAATTAAGTTTAGCCACAGAAAACATTAAGGATTATATGATAAGTATTTCAGAGTTGTCAGTTTATCAATGCCTATGCACGGTAAAATCACAAACAAACTCACTTGCATCAATCGCCAAATCGAGAAAAGTTTTGCGGAAATGCAGTGTTGAATTTGCCATTTATTCTATTGTTCATTAGTTCAAAGTATCATTGGTCAATCATCACTTTTTTCTCTCTGTTATAGACAAAACATTATAGCAATTTTTGGTGTAAATTTTTATGACATGGTAAATCAAAGATAGTTGGTTGGAAATTTTATTTTGACCGTAAAATTGAAATTAAAAGGAATGTTTGAAGCATTTACACATTTAAGAGACATTTAGAATATACTTATTTTGAATAGTTTCTGTAGCATATAGTAGAATTAATTTCTATAATGACAAAGGATTATGTTATTTAAAAAACACACACACAAAAAAAAAAAAAAAAAAAAAAAAAAAAAAAAAAAAAGATGCAATAAGGGCAGCGTTGCCATCTCTGGCATTTTGGATGTATTTTAATACAGAAAATGACCTTTTATTGAATTAAAAGACTTAGGCAATTTAAAAGAACAACATTTTTTAAAGATAATAATGGTGTACAAAAAGCCAAAGAAATGGTGACTCTGTAAAGATTTAAAGATTGATTTTTGAGTATTTCAAGCTAAATCTATTTTGCTAAGGTTTTTTTTTTTTTTTTCATTTGGCTTTATTTTTTATATCTTATTTACCAAATCGCTAATGTTGGTCAAAGCCAGTAAGAACCCGCAACATATGTGTATACATACATATATATGTATTTAATTATACAAATGTATAATTAAATACATATTACACATACTATACATTAGGGTGGAGTGAAAAAGACCAAAAAAATTTTTTTTCGTAATTTTTTCTTTGGATAGGTCTAAAAAGTTGCCTTTTGGCACACTGAATATAAGGTTAAAATTTTATTTCGTTTGGAATTCATCTTTAGTCCCCTACCAGCTCTTAAACATTATGCTCTTTATATGTGAAAATCAAGATTTCACTATGTAGTGTAAATGACGAAAAAACATTTTTCTTCGGAATTTTTTCTTTGGATAGATCTAAAATGTTGCTTTTTGGCACACTGAATATATTGTTAAAATTTCATTTCATTTGAAATTCATTTTAGTTCCCTACCAGCTCTTAAAGATTATGCTCTTTTTATGTGAAAATCAAGATTTCACAATGCAGCATAAATTAATCAACTTTTTTTTTATTATTATTATTTCAATAAAATAACACACAAAAATGACTTCTTAAAGTGTTACTTTTGAACGATTTAAGTACAGTTGCGTTTTAATTCTTTGAATCGCGAATAAAACCCTAAAATGTGAGTTGTATTGTTGCAGAGAAGAGAAAACACAATAATTAGACATGCTTTCTCTTTTATTTTTCGAATGCACATGAAAGATAGTTTCTAAATATAAAGGAAATGCAGTTTTCTGAATATATAGTAATGAAATGAAAAGAATATATACGATATATTGTAAAACGGTCTTTCATTTCATTCCATTTATATTAGTCTTTGTTATCAAAATTAGGTATTACCTTTCGTGATTTGATTTTTGCTCATATATATCCGGTTCTTGCTTCTACTACTACAACCACTAATGGCGCTTCAACAACTAAGTTTACGCATCTTTCATATACTTTAATCTAACAGGGAAATTTTTCAATTGAAAAGATGGAACCTTTCGATTTTTTTCTGAGAATTTCCAGTTTCTCTCTTGGTACACTTTTAAGAATGAGGGGTGATTTCACATTCTTCCCAGTTAATGATGTTTTTATAGTTTGTAACACTGAATTTCAATATTGGAATATGAAACTGTCTTATTGTAGAACATATAATATCCTTCATCTTCAATATTCTTCGGAATCCAAAGTCTCCAACATGATTTTTTTTTATCAGTTATCGTTCCAGTAAATTTTCATCTCAATGACAGAAGTATACGTTTTGTTGAATAACGGGATTGAGAATTTTCTTTAAATATTCCCTCAAATAACAAAATATCTTAATTGTTTATAAAAAAACTCTTTTAAGCTCTATTGTTGCAAGAAGAATCTTTCTTGAAGTGAAACAACATAGACAAATGTACTTTCATTACAAATTCAGCCATAATCTTCAGATTTTGAGATGAATTCTGACTTCCAGTCAGCAAACCAAGTAATCAGTTGGCAGTTGTCAATCATTTAGAGTGCGACATTCTTGCTGGATTACAATTTACCAGATTTGAGGAGCATTAACCAGATGCAAATGTTTGACACATGTCAAAGATAATTTTGGTCTACGCTTAGCTCTCCATAGTTCTTTTTTGTGTGATAGGAGCATATATTTTTAATTTCCATAACTCTATTGTTCACATTGATTCAACGACTTTCCAATTAGAACAGGAAAAGCTCGTGAGCCTTTATTTTGTTTATCAAGTTCAATGACTTAGCAGCAATTTGTTTGCAGAGAACTGACATATTAACCACTAAAACGGAAGACTAAATCTTTGTTTAAAAAATTTATTACCATGATTTTTTATCTTACTTTTTACAGTTGTTCCGTCACAACCTATTGCCATAAATTTATCAAGGTTTAAATGTTTTTCAGTACAATATTTTAATACTTCCTGCAGTGATCTTTCCTGTTCCAAAAGATAGTGTAATGTGTCCCAAATACAATTCATTTTACTCTTAAAATCAGAAGTTTTGTTTGTAACTTATAGTTCTTCCATATATCTCCAATTTTCCATAATTTCCTTTGATTTTGGGGAATTGAATGAGCTTCTGATATTCAGAAATTTTTTTATCTATCATTTGATCAATACGTCTTTGGGAAACTACAATAATTGATGCCTTCGATGTTTTCTCGCAGGATTTTTTTTTACTTGGATTTTGGCGGAACTTTACAATTACAATGTGTTTTATTTATTGTTTTGTATAATAATAATATTTCATAGCATTCTGCTATTGTTGGCAAAACAGATTTATTTAGTTTTGAAGAATCACCAACTTCTAGTAATGGTAAACTTCGATTTGCTTACACACGTACTCATTTTGACTGTAAAAATGACAACATACAATTTTTAAAACTCAATAAACCGCTTCAAATATTTAAAAATATAGACTTAAAGTTTGAAAATGATGAAAGGAAATACACTATACATTTTGAATATAAAAATATCAAACGATATTACCAAAAAATCCTGTTAATGTACAATTTATGGTAAAAATCTATCGTATAAATCAATGAAAATATAAATAGCCTGGTAGGGGACTCAAGAAGTTTTTCAAAATTAATGAAATTTTGCACGTGTATTAGAGGTACAAAAAGGCAACTTTTGGCTGCTATCCAAAATCAAAATTCCAACTTTCGATTTTTCACTCCACCCTACTATACATACATATTATTAATTTATACAAATGTATAATTAAATACCCATTACTTCTGGGACACATGCAGGGTGTCCCAGAAGTAATGGGACAAACTTTAAAGGGAGGTAGGAGACATCACAAGGATTCAGAATTGCATAGCAAAACAAGGTCAGAATAGTGTTCCTGGCGTGGTATTGATGATACAAAGCATAAGAAAAAAAGGATACGAAAAGGGAGAGAAAACATGTTTTTTTATTCTTAGTGCTGTAAAAATGCCAGGACACTGCTGAATAACTTGTTGCATGCATCATGGCAGTTATTGGAGAAGTTCCAGACATTTGCAGTATTTTCTAAAGAACATTAGATCTTCCGCATACCGGAGATGTGCCTCTATGCATTCTGGGCCGGAGTCATAATTTTGAACTACTACTTTGATGACGATCGTTGTCTCTTAAATGTTCTTTTTCTTAGTTTTCTACGGTTTACTAAAATATAAAGCTATAAAGATGTTTTCTCTTTATATTCGTGCCTTGTCTTTCATTTGTTTGTCGTCACTACTGTGCCAGGAAATCGTTTCCGACCATGGGTTGTTATGCAATTCTGAATCCTTGTGATGTCCCCTACCTCCCCTTTAAGTTTGTCCCAGTACTTCTGGGACAGCTTGTATATGCATAGATATGTATGTATAAGACTGGTGCCACCCTGAATTAGCAAAATAACCACTGACCAAAATAACATTAAATGTGGGACTGAAATTGAAAAGATAAGGGCTCAACTCACTAAACGCTCAACAAAAGGTTATTCTTAACACTCAAACTGAATTTCAAGAAAATGCAAGCATCACTTCAATATTATAAATTCAGCCTCATGCTTCTGCAGCTTGCTGTTAGAAATGGAGTAATAGCTGAGATTCAGCAGTATCATTGAAATGTCACCTGGATTGTTTGTCGCATGCCAGATTTTTGTCATATGGATCAGTGTAGAATTCAGACACTTTCCTCTGGGAGGGGCTTTTGGGCTCTGGAGGGGGGGGGGGAATTGCAATTTTTGACCATTAAAAAACACAAAATCTCAAATTTTCCAGAGAGTACATTTCATTGATCTGGGGAGGGGGGAGGGAAAATGTCCTCCCCCAGGTCACCCCCTGAATTCAACACTGATGTGGATATCTTGTAGCTCACTCCGGGGCTTGGGATAAAACTGTCTCCTTGCAAGGATGAAACCAGGTAGATACTCTGGCAACACATTAACTTACAGGGTCCAGCTGGACCCACTTTATATTCCCCACTCCCAATCCTGATCTGCACGGAGTTAGCAAAAGGAAATACTGAATATAGTGTTTATATTTTGTATTTGACTGAAATAATACCACCTTGTTAATGGGTGGGATTCTGCAATATCCCAAGAATAGTAGTAATATGTGTTAAGAGATGGTGCTACAATATTGAGATTTGGTTTGTAAGGCTTTAGCATGCAGGCCATTAGAAATCTGTAGATCAGTAGAAATGACTTGACGTTAGAGCTGCATTTACAGGCTGCTGTATATATTTTGTAAATAAACTATAAGAATAATTATAGTGATGCTTTCCAGAAAAAATTACAATACTAAGGGCACAGATGTCATATAAGCACCACATTTGCATGTTTTTTCCCCCGCCAATTTGGCAAAAATTTTGCTTTTGAATATAGGTTACAAATTGCATTCAATAACAACATGTGATTTTTTATTGCAATATAAAAATCAAAATAATGTGAAAAAGTGAAAGAGATTCTAGTATTTTTAAAAAGGAAATAAAAATAAGTAAATGATAGTTTCGTATAAATGATTGTCGGAGCACAGCTTCGGCTTCCCTGCAAAAATCACACTTTTGTGTTTCGATGCTATCAATAGCATCGAAAATATTTATTGCATCAACACAAAAAATGAACTGGACATCGGTAGGGCTAATATCTTGGTGGGTATTGAAAATCAGAAATATTAGTCAACACTAACACCCCAAAATATCAGCTTTTAATTTCCCCATAGAGATAACATTGTGAGTTTGAATTTTCCATTGTACAAAAGAAATGAAAAATAAAGCTTGTTTTTTTTATCAGTGCCATTTTCTCATAAAAAATCAAAATAAATTTTCTAAAAAAAAATTATCGCAATATGTCATGTTTTAAGAAACACACATAATTTTTTCAAAACTTTTGAACAGATGATGACGTCATGATTAAAAAGATGCATTTTTACTCATAAAGTTGCCATATTTCTTCCCCCCTCCCATTTAATTGAGACGCTAATTTCAGAGGGCTTCAATGAGTAAAAATGACATCATAATAAAAAATAAATTAAGTATTTCTTTTGATAAAATTAAGCATTTGATTACGAAAACGTCTAGAGAGACTTACATTTCTGGATTTTGTGGACACTCTAATTAGAATCAAAAGTCAACAATACAAATATCCAGCTGCAAAATTGTAACTGGGAAACTTAACATTGAACTTAGGCCTATGTTTATTAATAATCTACGGCATGTTAAAATACTACAAAATAATTAAAAGTCACATATATGCAACTGGTATTTCAAAGTAAGGTTTTTGCAGAATCAGCTTCAGAAAAAAAAAAAAAAAAAAAATTGCACCACTGGTTGTGCATATTTGTGTACCAAATCTGTACCAAATTTTCAATAATTTGAAATTTACAGATAAACTTTAGTTATGAATAATATTTGTTTTATGAGTTAGTCAAGCAATATAAGATTGATTATTTATTATAATTATTTTTAGGCACATATGTCATATACACACTGGGGTATATAACTGACGCCAGTGTGTCAATATTTTGCTTGATATAGTAATCCTGATGTTATTATTTATTTATTAATAAACTGTTTATTTACTTTTCTTTTCTTTATTTTAATTATATAAATTGTTTTCTTCTATGGTTATTATTTTTTTTATTTACTGTTATTCTCTTACTAAAAATGGTAACTGGTACAATATGTAACTGATATTCAAAAATGAGATTTTTGCCAAATTGGCATCAGAAAAAAATCTCGTCAGTGTGGTGTGTATATAACACCTGTGCCATTTTTTATAACTTCTATCTAACAATTCTTTTAAACAACTTCATTCATCAAATTCAACGGATGGAGCCTTATTTTTATCCCCACTGTTGTATAGTGACTCAGTCACTGTTTCTTCAGAGCCATATATAGTGATATCTGATTATGGCAATTATGACAATTATGCTGTTTTAATGTTTAACAATTTGATCATTGAAAAAAATCATGATAAATAATTCAAAGTTAAAAGTCAAAGAGGTTGAATTCTAATCTGATGGAGCATCGCTTCACTTCAAACAAAAATATATGATATTTTTAATAACACAAAACAAATTCCCAAAAGTCTGGCATTTTTCAGTGACATCACACGGAAAAGGATGTATTGATGAGATTATTAAGAATCAGTTCCTTGATGCTACTCAAGCTAGAAGTATAAATCCTAGAGCTTCATGTAAGTGTGCTGAAGCTACGAGGAAAACTGGTCCTGGAATCAATTTCTTCATGAATCACAAGAAAAAAATACAAAGAATGAAAGCAAAACTTGATCTGACTTGGCAAATAATCAAAACAATGCCAGGAACAAGAAAGTTGCATTGTTTCCGATCATGTGAACCTGGCATAATATTCTTTTCAATTTCCATACTGGTACATGCACTGAAAATTACCTCTTGGAAAATGCAACAAAGCAATATAGCCAATGGGTGAATGTGCAATAAGACAATAAGGTTTATCATGGAATAATAACACAAATCGCACAGACACAGCAACAACATGAAATAAAATGCTTAGTACCAACTAAAATTAAAAGCATGTTTAAATTTGAACCTGAAGATCATGTTGTCTGGTATGAGAAGAATCAAATGTTTCAACTCCAACACTAGTCACTTCCAAGGGATTTTACAAATTTTAAATATTTTTTATAATTTATTTTGTGATTCTTTTAACATAATATACCAATGTTATATCATATTGTAATCACCAAGTTGTGATAAATGTAAAGAAAGTAATATTTAAGAAAAAAATATTTAAATTCATAGAAAATTGTACATGTGTCATGTCTGTCACAAAATTTTGTCATGTCTGTCATGCTGATAAATATTTTTTTATAATTTTCTATTTACAAATTTTTCAATATTTTTCTTTCTGCTTCACATATCCAAGTCTTATTTTGTTTCCTAAAAAATTCTGGACTTGGTATGCATGCCAATTAAGAGCAAATGATAATATGTGTCTAGTCAAAATCTATGTCTAAATTTTGTCATGTCTGTCACAACAGGTTTTAACCCTCAATTAAATTAAGTTTTTCCTTGAATTAAAATTTTAGTGTTTTTTATAGCATAAGGTCTATATTTACATCACCCCATGCAATTTTTTTAACTATCAATTAATATTTAGTACTTAAAGATGAAAAAAAAAATTCTCTCAGTCATGTCTGTCACAAAATGGAATTCACCTCTTTCTTTTCCTGTTTTTTTTTTTTTTTTTTTTTTTTTTTTGCGTAAGGGGTAAAATTATAACTATAACCACACATGTAATGTAATTATTTTAATGAAAAAATGTTACAGCATCTGCTTCATTTTTTCGACGAAATTCTCATATTTTCTATGATTTTTTGCAGAAATTCACATATTTTACATGAATTTTTGATGAAATTCATGTAACTTTCCACCATCATTTGACAAAAATAACACTTTTTTGCGATTGTTTGTCAATATTCGCATTTTCCCACATTTCTTTAACAGTATTTGCATCTTTTTTGACAAAATTTGTGCAGTTTCCATGATCTTTTGCCAAAAATTGCTTATTTTACATAATTTTTTTTATTAAAAATCTTACCTTTTCCATGATCTTTAGAAGAAATTTGCATTTTTTTCAAAATCCTTTAACGAAAATTGCATCTTTTACATCCTTCTCAAAAATTGCATCCTATGACGGAAATGTCATTATTATTATTTTATTTATTTATTTATTTATTTTTTGCTGCAATCTTTTAACAGAAATGTCATTTTTGTCGCAATCCGTTGATGGAAATTTCATTTTCAAATGTAATCTTTTGATTGAAATCGTATTTTTGTATGCGATTCCTAGCAACAATTGCATTTTTTCCTTATTTGTTGACAGAAATTGCATTTTTTTCACTTCACAACAATTTTTTGATTTTTCTGTGATTTTTTGAAGAAATTTGCTCAATTTGGCTCGATCTCTTACTTGCATTTTTGTTCTATTTTATCTGCTACCACTACCTACCACCTACCCCCTCATTAAAAATGTCATCAAATTAAAAAATATATATATTAATCATAAATCAAAAAAATTTGGACATAAAATATTTCACAGATTTTGACAACTGTTCACCAAAAAAAAAAAAATCAATTTTATCAATCATGTGAAAAAATCACCAATTACATCAGGAAATCACAGAAAAGCAGAAATTTTGTCAAAGGATAGCAAAAAAAAAAAATCCTAGAACTTTCTTCAAAGGAACGAAATTTCGTCAAGGGTTTGCAAAAAAGTAAATTTCATCAAAAGATCATGAAAAAATACAAATTTAGGTAAGAGATTGTGGTAAAATGGAAAATTTCACCAAAAAATCATGAAAAAACTGCGAATTTTGTCAAAAGATCGTGGAAAAAAATTGTTAAAAAATCACGTAATAACTGCAAATTTCGTCAAAGAAAACAAGTAAAAACTGCAAATTTCATCAAAGAGGTTTTAAAAAAAGTAATTCTGGGAATAGATTCCACATCCCCTATGTTGTAATCTTTCAGAAAATTTGCATTGAATTGCAAAATTCTTTAGCTTTAAAACTAAGAATCACCTTTGGAAATTCATCGCTCAATAACTGTGGAGGAAAAAAAAAAAAAAAACTCAAAATTCTTTAATTGTCCATTTAAAAAGTTTGCAAAAATCATCAACTGGTCATGAGTAAAACTTGTGTAGTTCCTGCAGAACATTTATGATCAGCTAAATTTTGTTGCAGAACATTGCAAGGTATTCTGCTTTGCGGGGGAGGGGGGAGGGAAAGAATTTTATCACTCTAGAATCCCCTATGCAGTCAACATAGGGGATTCAACGATTCATTGGGAGGGTCAACATACCAATTTAATTGGCAGCAGTTTACGTTTGTATATATAGCAGAGATATATCAAGGATTATTTAGGAGTGATATTCTTTGATTTCACTCGTGGGAGTAAACTTTGTTTTATTAAAAGTTCTAAAAAATGGCTAAAGAAAAGAAGGAAGAATGAAAGTGGCTAATGCCAAAAAAATAGTGAACTTTATGAATGAAGGGGAGAGAAAGAAGTCGATCAACGAAATCTGCAATTTTTCCTATGAAATTTGCTATTTTCAGCACCTAATCAGCAGTTTGTGCATTTTTTCAAAGATAGATCAATAAAAGTTGTGATTATTCCATGTCTGACCAACAAAATTTGTAATTTTTATGTCCAAATCGATGAAATTAGAGATTTTTCCACAGCAAATCAATGAAATTTTATATTTTCCATGCATCATCAAGACAGTTGGTGATTTGATTGTGTCTGACCAGTGAATTTTGTGATTTATCTATGCATGATTGAAAAAATTCTAGATTTTTTCCATGCCTGACTAATGAAATTTAATTTTTCTGTGACCGATCTGCAAAATTCCATCTTTTATACAGTGGTAAAAGTGACCAATTCATAAAATATAGGACATTTTTTGTGAAAAATACAGGACATAGGGTTCATACTCGTTTTCCAAGAAAAAATTTCCTGATGTATTTTCCAAGATGTACAATTTTTTCATATCAACATTTAACAACATTTTGATATTACTTATGATAATAAAGCACGCAAATATCAACAATTGCCCCAATTTCCCAGAGTAGACTCATTTTGACAGGTTTTCCCTGGTTTGGGAAATTTTTTGCATTATCCCCTGATTTTTACAACCTAAAATTCATCCACTGATTTTCCCAGGAATCCCATATTCCCGTGATGAGTATGAACCCTGTATATAGGACAATTAGAAAATAATATTATTGGATATATCTACTATAAAATACATTTTTAAAACAGAATCTATGTTAGTTTATAAATGTTTACTAATTAATGATAGTAAATCAAGATACAATTAAAAAAAATATGTATAATATTAATTTTTCCATTGTTATTTTTAAATCTTCTTGGTATTATGGAAATTTTCCAAACCAACAATGTAAGATTTCAAGGAAATCTTTGATAAGCACAGTTTCCTCTAAAATCCGATTTCAATGAAATCTGTTATATTGAGCTCACATGTGATAGATACCCTTGTCAAACGTATTATGAACAATGTGTAAATTAAAGGTTCCAACACTATGCCAAATTTTCTCAAAGTTTGTACTTTTCTATCCAAAATTTTAAAAGCTGATTTATTTACATTAGAACCATTTGATCCAATGCTGAGCAAATGATAATTTAGATCCAATTTAGAGGCTTTCATTAGATTCATTTTGAAGTTACATGATCAAAAAGCTTACTTCCAATATATTTTTTGGTAATACCACTAATTTCCTCACTTTAATACCTAGCAAAATTATTTAATTGTTTTAAGTTCTTGTCATTTAATGTAGAGTGAAAAATGAATAGATGAATACACACATACATCAAATAAATACGTACATGAGAGTGAAAAAAAAGGTGAATCTTTGTTGAAATCATGACTAATTTGCTTTAAATATATAAGTGAAGGCCATGAGATATGGCACATGACGCTTTCTTTGAATTTAACTGTATACCTTGTAGCAAACAGGAGACTAAAAATATTTTGCAAAATAAATTTTGTATTCCATCTGATGACTGAAATAAATAATTAATTAGGGCCATGTGAATTATCTACAGAATTTTTGAAAGGATAGATCTTCTCTTCCTCATTTAAAAACCAAATACTCAATCAACTTTTTTTTTTTTTTTTTTTTTTTTTTTTTTTTTTTGATATTCAAACTCAAGCTTTTTCTGCCATTAGAATCTACTAAGCAAGATTGAAACTAGTCGCTCTGTTTTTCTGAATTATCTTTGTACTTCATTGTTTTGGGATTTTGAATTAATTGTAAATAATCATTGTTACTGATGGTTAACCGAACGTGGTAATGATCCTTCCCGCACCATCCCCATGCCATGCCTGATCTATCCAAGCATCACAGAATTTCATCAATCTATGTTCACACTGAGTCATTGCATTAATGTGAAGCAATAAATATGCCTTTTCTACATTAAAAAATAAAATAAAAACAACGTATTGCAGCTGAATACACGATACGAAAAGCTAAAATGATCACAATGAAATACAGAACCATGTTGAACGTTAGACTAACTCAGCGAGTCTAACATGCATACAATAACTAAGTGATGCATGTAAATACAAGCAATAATATTAATACCAATTATATGAAAAAGTAGAGAAATATAGGTCAATTAGAAAAATATGGGACATATTTGAAGGTTATTTTATAAATGTAGTATACATATGAAATATAGGACAACTCTGACCCCTGTCTACATTTCCGAAGGGTTTTTAACCATTCGGAAGTCTCTATAGCTTTTCTTGCTCCCTCTACCAAATTCAAAATAACCATGAGAAGAGTAAATTTCTTAAAAGTGTCAAATATATATGAAATATTAAAATCTAAAAAATATATAAACAAACTTACCTAGGATGATCTAATGCGTTCAGATATAACGTGATGCGATTCGGTATCGCAACCTAACTGTGTCTGAGCTGTGAGACGATTCATTTGAGCGGAGTCGCCTCGTTTTTTGGATGAATCGATCCTGAGATACAGACGCAAGCTGCCTTGTGTCGGTTGGAGGAATTGTCAAAGTTATCATATATCATATATTCGTTAGCTTTCGTGTGGTATCATATCACGGCGCATGCGTATTTGTCTGGTATCATATCATTGCGCATGCGTATTTAAGCTTTGTCTTGTCGTCTGCTAGAAAATCCAGATCCAATGTAAACAGCGGTAAGGAAATTTTTCTAATTTTATTTTTTATGGATTATTTAAAAAGAAAATGAAAATAATGTAGGTAAAAAATACGATGTAAAAAAATCCTCAGATAAGTTTTTAGTAATTGATGTGATGCTCGCTTTTGTGTATAATATCGCTTTTTTATGTTGTTCTCAATCATTTGCATCATCAGTTTTTCTGATTTATTTATTTATTTTCACTAAATAAAAATTTATTTGTTTTGAAAGAAGGTCATTTATGGGAATCTCTTGGGAACAAAAACTCTTCTGTTTCCTTTATCAACCATACAATCTATTTAAAAAACATCTTTAATACGACTATACATATGATGGCTTATATTTCAAATACTAGGAGCTGTTATCAAACTATACAATTGTTTCAAGCAATGTATATGTCAAATTGATAGTGTATGACATTTTGTTTCTACAAAGATTCTAATATCAGTCTATTAGAAATATCATTCTGGATAACTGGTTTACCGATTTACTGGCTTCCAGATAAATGGTTCCGTACTGTATAGCTTTTTCTATATGTTTTCATCGAACACTATGAGGTAACCTTTTGCTCAACATGAGCAACAGATATATAAATACAGCAGGGCAATATGATACTATTTCAGATTTTCCTTTGTGGGATTGAACAAAGTCACTTTGCAAATTTTGAGATAATTTTATATGCAATGAAAGTTTCAACTAAATTAACAGATAGCACAGTATATCAGCATGATATTGCCCAATATTCGCTGATCTTGGCATCCATTGGCAAAGACCGATCGTATTTTATTGATACTGGGCAATGTTGATCGATGTTGGATCAGAAACATTAAAACTTCTTGAATTTTGAATACAGTAGACTCCCTCAAATCCACAACTCTAAATCTGCAAATAATTTATGGATGTAAACAATGAAACTTTCAGTTCAGCAGATATAGATACAAAATTCGACTTTTTTAATTTTATATCAATTCCGTTGTATATTTTAATTTGTAATTTTCGTTAATATTACTTGAATTCATGTTTTTTTCATGAAGGAAGAATAAATTTAGTCCTGAAAAAACTCAAGATATTGCTAATATCACTGGTCATTACAATCTTCACAATAAATATACTTATGTATTGATTAAAATTCTTTGGTTATGAAGTCTGGCTAAACCTGAAATAAAACTTCATTATTTTATGATTTTAATGTGAATTTGTAGTACACCTGAAGATAATTTTAATGAAAAATTTAGGAGAAATACATTTTATATTTATAATGAATATTTGATACATTATTGATTATTAACTTGACCTTTGTTTTTAATATTTTAATCATTTCAAAAAATCAGATGGTTTTTTATTTTATTTTATTTTTTTATTTAATAATATTTTACTATGTTGTAAGCATTCATTATAATCTCAATTGCATTAATTATTACATTGAAATTACTGTTTTTAAAAATGTAAACAAAGCAATGACCAGAAAATTCTAAAATCTGCATAATATCTGGTCTCAAGCTGTGTGGATTTGGGGGAGCCCACTGTATATAAATTTTTAATTTACATATTGTTTCTTTCTTTCTTTCTTTTTTTTTTTTTTTTTTTTTTTGAAATAATAGAAGGGAGCAATCAATTTTCATAACATTTAAATCCTGTAAATCTATGTAGAAAAAGTCATATTTGTCAACATCAGCAGCACTGTGTGAAAGGGAGAGAGGGCGATTGCTCAAGGCACAAAAAACTATTTATTTATTTATTTATTTATTTATTTTTGAAAAATTAATAATATACTAAGAGTATTCCATAATATAGGATTAATTTTATTAACCATTCTTAATCTAGACTTCTTTTTAATTTGTTCTGAATGAAAGAAAAGTTCAAAATTATTCTTTCAAGACCAGCGTTACTTGCTGGTAATATCACTAATGAGGATGTAAAATTAGAAAAATTCTAAGACTTCCTTGGTGAAATGTTTTCAGAAAAGGAGTCAATTTGGCTGCTAAGTGTTGTTATATATGGCACAAAATTTAGATTAATACCAAAAGACTATTTTTCTTGCACTTTCTTTATGCTCAAATGTCAGTTTTAATCCCACATACATAAGATAGCATAAAAACTAGCACTGTATTAAATGATATTTGAATACTTTATTTGTGAATTCCCATGATAGTTCCATCGTTAAATAAAGTTAAGCAAATTTTTTGA
Source organism: Maratus speculifer (assembly GCA_964019185.1). Lineage (NCBI taxonomy): Eukaryota > Metazoa > Arthropoda > Arachnida > Araneae > Salticidae > Maratus > Maratus speculifer. Next base: position 205,611 of record OZ025298.1, on the reverse strand, counting down.
GCAATTGCAATAGAACAGTCATCTTTTTTTTACTTTTATGTTAAGCAACAGCAATAGATTTTAACATTTGTAACAAGGATTTAACTTCTTTATGAATTATATTTATTTGCACTTTTAACAAATGCTATGTCCTTAATATCATTTTCATGATTTTCAATTATCTGCAAATAATATGGCTGATTCTTCTTGAAAGATTTAAAACTGTCAAATTCTTATACAAATTTAATTTTTAATTAAAACTATTCACAGTATTTTATTTGTTATTTATCTGAATAAAATATATGTAAGCAATTTGATACTAATATAAAAAAAGTCTCAGATTATTTCATGAAAGGAGTTTATGCCAGTTAAAACCGGTTATAACCATTTTCTGATACTGGCACGGCAGAAACTATTTTCTGCTGACAAAAACCCAGCCTTGCATTCAATGACATTAAATACCCTATCATGTTTAAGCAATTCATGTCATTAAGCTATTATATTTGTATTTTTATTAATATTCTACTAATTATTTTCATTATTTAAAATAATTTATGTCAATATGCATAATTTTGCTATTAGTTTGATGATTTTTATAAATATCACATTCGATGACATTAAATACAATATGCATGTTTATGCAATTTTTATTTTTATTAATATTCTACTAATTATTTGTTTTTTTCATTTTTTAAAATAATTTATGGGTACTACTAGGTTATCCCGTCGACCAAAATATTATCGCCAAATTATAAGATTAAATGCCAATAATGGATGATTGTGAATGTCACATTCAATGACATTAAATACAATTCATGTGTTTAAATTGTCATTAAATGATTTTAATTTCGTTTTTTTATTTAAATTTTTATTAATATTGCACTAACTATTTGTTTTTCATTATTTAAAATAAAAATTATGTCAATATGTATAATTTGGCTATTAGTTTGGTGATTTGTATAATTTGGCAAAATTGGTTGACGGGATAACAGAGAAGTACCAATTTATGTCAAGGCGATTTGTATAATTTTGCGAAATTGGTTGTCGGGATAACCAAGTAGTACCGTATACATATAGAAGTGTTGATTCTAGTAAAAAAGAGCTGCTGGGCAGGAACTTTTTGGAAAAAGAACACTATTCTAAACAAAGTGCACATGAAGCATAGCAAATGAGGTGCATTTGTACTAAGTTGTAACAAAGTTTAAAAAAATTCAGATCTTGTTGTTACATTACACAATACTTCAGATTCAGTATAGTGGTTGAAATCTTTTGTATGTTCCTGTAAAATATACAGGAGGTAATTTGTATTAAACCTGGGGCCTCCAAGTTTATAGTTATGACCCTGTATGTATTGTTATAATAACAGACACACCAAAAAACATTCAGATCTTGATGTGATAGTATACAGTATTTTGGATGCAGTATAGTAGCCAAAATCTTTTGTGTGTCCCTGTAAATACCTTTTGCTTTTTATTATATAGAAAATAATTTGTAGTATTCCTCAGCAATGTATATCAATTTCATAAAATGTTTTACAATTAAAATACATACCAAACAATGTTCTCCCTACATGATTATATAATGGAAATTAAGTCAAATTGGATTTGTGAATTTTTAACAGGGCTCTCAACATTTGCCTTTGTTCAAATTAGTAAAATAAATTTTTAATGAATTAAACAAGAATAAAATTCTGAGCCCCATATCCCCTTTCAAAATATTCTTCTGGCAGAAGAATTCCTTACAGCCTTGATGTGGGTTATTGCTGAATTGTCTTATTAGTGTCTAAAAAATATTTTTATTAATGCATATAGTTTGATTTAAAACTTAATTATGTTGTCCCTAACATGCTTATATATTTCAGAATGCGTAATGTCAAAATATTGCAATTTAAAAAATTATTATCTGCGAGAAAAGAGGAAAATTTTGACTTTTATAAGCGGATCTGGTTGTTCTGGCTTTTCATCACAATGGGTTCACTTCCACAGTTTAAATTTCATCGACGAAGCAATGGAAGCAGAGATCAGCATCTACAATTTATCAAATCATGAGAAGCAAAATGTGGGAGTAGCAGAAGAAAATGTTAATGAAGTAATTTTTTAAACAGAACAGCCTTTTCTTTTTGTTTTATGTGTAAAATTATGCCCTTTTTCAATGTAGAAAAAAACCATGTTCCTCTTTTCCAAGAACTTCTTTCGACTCCTTGTCTGTTTTAAAATAGTTTGCTTTTTCATACCAGCAAACGTGAGAAAATTCAAATGTGTAAAACAATATGTGAATGAGATTTTTAATGAATTTTTATAAAATAGCACATGAACGACATTTTTAAAAGCTATCTATAAAACAGAACATGACCAAAATTTCTAATTAACTTATCTGAAACAGTGAGTGAGCGACACTTCTAATCAATTTGTAAAAATGATTAGAATCTATGATTAAAAATAAGATTTTTTTTAATGTTGCATGACTGATATATGTATAAACAATTTTAAAAAATGACCTGAAATAGTATATATACAGTCGAAGATCGATAATCCGCAATTTTCTATAATTCGCATCACTTTACAAATGTAAACAATGAAATAAACAGTTTTAAAAAATGTAAAAATTTGTAATCCAAAAAGGATTTTTTTAAACAATTAATAAAATAATTGGAAAAAAAATCAAAATAAAACATCTACTTTTTTAATAGAACTTTTTTATTATGTAAACATTAAAAAACAACTTGTATTATGGATTATGTATGTGATTATTTTTATTTAAATGCAATCAATTTTTATAATAAAATAACTTTAAAAAGATATTTTTTGAGATGGCATATTAAATTAATTATTAGATTTCTTATTTCTATTTTCATATTATACTAATTATAGAATTAAAATGCTATTTAGGAATAATAAATGATGCATAATCCATAGTACTCTATAATCCACAATATTCCATAATCCGTGCGGATTATGGGATATTATGGATTATAGGCCCCAGCTTGTGTTCATTGTGCACAAGCTGGGGCCACAATGCTCCCCAGTGCCACAATGCTCCCACAATATGCCCACACTATTGTGGCCCCAGCTTGTGTGGATTATGGAACTTTGACTGTATATATATATATTTTTTCCTAATACACATTTTTTTTCTTTTTTTTTGAAGGATTAAACATTTTTGCTGCAATGGGATGTAGAACACAGACAATAGTAACTTTGTTTGCTTAATTAAAATATTATCAAAAGTAATACTAAATGTTTGATTAATCAGTTATTTGGCCAAATTATTATTAGTTGAATCACTAATTTTTAACAGTTCTTCAATTCTCACATTACAATAGAAAATACAGACAAAGTTTACTCAATCACACTTACATTTTATGCACAGTGAAAATTGAAATTCTATAATGTGTTTTATTAATGAAACAAACTAATTCTTTAACTATACTTAAACATACCCCCTTAACCTTTTCCATCATGGGCAAATTCTGATATTTTTTTTTTAATTAAGAACTCCTTAATAAAGCTTTGATTGTAAAAACAAAATTTTACTAAAATATTCTGGCGCTGATTGCAAGTTTGAAATTAAAATTAGGTTTGCTCGGACTGGGCACACTGTGCCCAAAAGAATTAAGTATTAATAGTTAAAATTAGTTAAAAAATAATTTATTATTGTTGTTAAAGAGCTTTTGTCTTAGACAATGTTTTTTTTTATCTCTTCTCCCCCCCCCCCCCCCAAAAAAAAAAAATAGTAATTTAACAAATTACAGTGACTATCTGGAAAATGGTATTTTCAAAGACTAAAATTTTAAAGGCTTACAAATAAATTCTATATTTAAATTAACAATAATAATAAACATCATTTTTATGATGATTATAATGAGTCATATATCATGTATGCCATGCATTAAACATTAATATTCCTAGACCAATGATTAAAAAAAATAGTAGTTTATAGATAGACAACTTTAACTGTTTAAAATGTGCATTTTTTCTTAAAGTTAATTAGCCTGACTTCTGAACACCTCATATTATGTACCACATGGATTAAACACTAATATTCCTGGACCCATCACAAACAAATTTGAAATGAAATTTCAATTTTAAAACTTTCAGAACCGCATATTTTTAAACTTCTAATTATCGCAAATTTTAAATTTTTAGAGGAAAAAAATGCTCTTTTTAATGAAATTTGTTTGAAATCTAAAAATCAGAACTTGTTTTTAAATTATTAAATTTTTTAAAAGTTTTAATTACTCTTTTTGTTATTATGTTAACAGGAGTATTCCATTTTTGGACATTAAACTTTGACCAATCACAAAACGACTAAAATAAAATAAATGCAGAATTCAACCAATAAAAAGATTCAGATATACTTCAGATTTCCCAATTATTTACTGAAAACAACAACAATTTTCCAAATAATAAAAAAAAAAGAACTTTACATTTGAATTTCTTAAATGTAGGACCAATAAATTATGTGGGATAATAATTATTGGCTCCTTCTATATTCTTTTAAAGCTTAGAATATTCACTTTCAATTAACTATCAGGTGGGGTAATTGTGCATCGAGTATTAATGGGCTTTGACTAATTGTGAAGTACCTAAAATGAATTCACTATTCATGAGTTGTTTAATTGAGTACATAATATCAATACACTACAAGAATGTGTTTAATTTAATTTTATCATTTTCTGATTCACTGTATCAATAAAATAATATAAATAAACATATATATGTATATTTATAAAACTTGTCGCCTCAGATTTAAAAAAAAAAAAAAAAAAAAAAAAAGTTTATACTTAAGAAAAGGTATGTTTTCTGAGAGGTTTTTATAATTCATTAAAAAATTATTTTATTATATTTTTAGAATATTTGTGACAATGAAAATCTATCAGAAATAACTGTGGAGGTAATTAGTCAAATGTCGGATCTTCATTCACAATCTTTCCAAGTTCAAGACCCAGAACTTGAGGAAAAGCAAGAAAATATATTGGAAGGCCAAGAGCCAAGACATTCCAAAGAGCCACCTGAATAAAAAAAGGAGGGAAACAATGGAAAATAAAATGCAGAATACTTTGAAGCAGGCACAGAGATTGATGGCATCCTTAGTGCAGAAGAAGAGGATCCGGATGATGCCTTTGCTCACTATATCAAATTGAGATTGAAAGAAATTAAAACTAAAGAAAATAAAGAAAGATGTAGAATCGAAATCTAAGAGATTTTACTACAATATTTAATTGAATAATTTTTGTATTTTTGTTTATTGCACCAAATATTAGTTACTTCATTCATGCTCGCTTATGTTAATTCTATGGGATTAAAAAATTATTTTATTATATTTTTAGGATATTTGTGACAATGAAAATCTATCAGAAATAACTGTGGAGGTAACTAGTCAAATGTCAGATCGTCATTCTCAATCTTTCCAAGTTATCGAGTTATATTTTTTTAATATCCTGTTTGCATTTCAATATTTTTACTTTTTTTTTTTTGCATTGAATAACTGAGATTAATCTCTATGAAAAATGTTTTTTTTACTTTTTAGATTTTATTTAAAAGTTTTTTAGTAAGATTATTTTTACTTTTGAAGTAGCTTCAAAAAATAGAAAAACAGTCATTGTAGAAATTAACCTCTGCTATTGTATATAAAAAAATCATTTAACGATAATTTGAATGTACTTTACTTTCAGGCATTACTTTTCTCAATGCAAAAACTACAAACTTGAAGAATGTTTTATCACTATTCTATTTTTATACACAATGTGATTTGCGGATTTTTCAATTCAACTATTTCTTTAAAAAACATTTATCTTTAGATATCCATCTAAAGAATGTTTATAATGGTAAAATGGTAAATGTTTTTTAATGAAATAGTTGAATTGAAAAATAAAAGCAAATCACATCGTGTATAAAAATAGAGAGTAATGATAAAACATTCTTTACGTTTGTGGTTTTTGTATTGTAAAAACTAATGCCTGAAAGTAAGGTACATTCAAATTATGATTAATATACAGGTATTAATAAAATACAGTAGACTCCCTCAAATCCGCAAACCAGAAATCCACAACTCTCTAAAATCCGCACATATTTTATGGATGTAAACAATGAAACTTTCAGTTTGGATATTGGGACAAAATTTTATTTTTTTAGTTTTGTATCAATTCTATATATTTTTAATTTGTAATTTTCTTAATAATACACTATTCATGTTTTTTTTTTTTTTTTTCATGAAGGAAGAATAAATTTTTTTGGAAAAAATTCAAGATATTTCTGATATCATTGGTAATCATAATCTTCTTACCAAATATATTTATGCATTAGCCAGTCTTAATAACCAAAAAAACTTGATTAAACTTGAAAAAAAAAATCCTTATTTTATGATTTTGAAGTGAATTAGTAATAGGCAAGTTTTGTTGAATAATTTTGGAGAAATACATTTAATCTTTATAATGGATATTTAATCATACACTATATTGATTATTAACTTGACCTTTGCTATTAGTATTTTAATCATTTAAAAAATTATCTAAATTTTTATTATTTTAGCCTATTACTTATTTTAATATTTTATTATATTTTAAGCATTCATTACAGTTCCAATTGCCCAATTAATTGCAATCAAACTACTGTTTAAACAAAGTAATGACCAGAAATCCACAAAATTCTAAAATCCGCACAACCTCTGGTCCCAAGCTGTGTGGATTTGAGGGAGTCTACTTATAATAATTTTGTAGAATAGAATTTTTTTTCTAAATCATTTAACAACATTGAAATATAATGAGGTAGTAAACATTTTCCCTTAGGATTAACATAAGCTAGCAGGTATTTTCATATGTGAGAAGTAGCTCTTTAGGAGAGTCTTCACTCACTTGAAAACTCCCGCTCCATGATGTTATAAATCAATAGGCAGGTTAATTTCGAATTTCTCATTTAAATTTAAACATTTTTAAACCTTTTTTTTTTTTTTTTTTTTTTTTTTTTTTGGAGGGAGGGAGCATAGGATAAGTAAACTCAATCTTTAGTATGAATTTTTTTTTTCTTTTACTTTTTCGATTTTGGTAACAGATATTTTTTTAAAAGGTACTTCCACTTTCAGAACCTATTTTGAAACTGAAAATGCCTTTTTTAAGAACAATCTACAATCAAAATCGAAAAAATAAAAATCAGTTTTTAATGAGCAAGCTGAGCTATCCTATGCAAAAAATAACTAAATGAATAATTTCAAAGTATTCAAAACAAGAAATTCAAAATTAACCTGCCCATTGATTTAACATTACGAAACGAGAGTTTTCAAGTGAGAGAAGACTCCCCTTAACAAGAGGCTCTTGTCTCTTCTAGCTAGCTAATGTTATTCTTAGGAGGGGGGGGGGGTTAGTTTCTAATATCTTCTTTGCATTTTTACTTTTTTTGCATTCGATAGCTGAGGTCCCTCTCAACATCATTCCTTTTTTACTTTTTCGATTTTGGTTGCAGCTATTTTTTATAAAGTTACTCTAACTTTCAAAACTGCTTCAGAAAAGGAAAATACTTTTATAAAAAATACCTGCAAATAAAAGCAAAAAATGAGAAGTTTCCAGAGGCACCTCAGCTATTTGATGCCCTACGCCACTACCCTCCCCCCCCCCCAAAAAAAAAGTCAAAATGCGAAGAAAATATTAGAAAATAACCTACCTATAGGTTATTGGTATTTGCTTGTATGTCTTCACCGGAGCCTTAATCCTTAAAAATTTATTGCAAACCTCTCAGTCATTAAATCATTTTTTTAGGATAATACTATAGACTCGTTGAAATCTGTACATCATTGCTGATGTAAACAATGAAACTTTCATGTAATATATATTAACCACACATCACATACTGAAAAGTTACATTTATAGAATATTTTTTACTATGTACACAATTTTGAAATTTTATTATTTATTTTTAAATATTATTATTATTACAAATATAGTAATAATAATAATAATAATTTAATAATAAATAATAATAATATATAAATATTAATATTATTATTATTTACTATTAAATTAAATTTTATTATTTTCAAGATTTTTGTGCTTCACTGTGCAGAACAGTCTATTCTTTAAACATAATATATAGCTGTTAGCCTTAAATGTGATAGCTGTAAATATTTAAATTACAAATGATTACAATTATTTGCATAGCTGATTATAATTCTTTAATTTGAAAATTTTAACGTAAAGTTACAATACTTTCATAATATCCATAAATGTTAATTATAAAAAAACATGCACCTGTATGTAAATAGGAAATGATATTTAAAAACACAAAAAAAAGTTTTAAAAAATAAGGGGATGAGGTAAAGTTTTTTAAAAAAGCATTTGTGTTTTTTCCAACCTTGGTGTACCCATATGTTTTAATAGAGTATTTAAACTCTTAAAACACAAATATTAAAAAGCTAATATAAATGTTACTGAATGCTAAATATTATAAATATTTTTTTCATAAATACTAAGCTTAATCATTGTATGTTTCCTGACTGCTGGAAGCAAGCACTGGTCGTACCAATCCCAAAACATAGGCAAGACCGCCATGCTCCCTCTAGCTTTCGACCTATTTCATTACTTTCCTGTATCTCAAAAAACTATGCATGCATACGAGCTAACCGTCTGAAAGAGTTCATTATCACTAATTCGATTATTATTCCAGAGCAGTTTGATTTTCAACCCAAACACTCTACACAGCACCAGCTTTGAAAGGTAACTTGGATGTTTTTCTAAACAGACAAAATACTGATGTTGTATTCATAGACATTGCTAAAGCCTTTGATAGAGTATGGCATGAAGATCTAATCTTTAAACTCATTTAATGTCCCCCCATCAACTTACTCTCATTATATGTAATTACAGTGGAGCCTGCATAAAGTGACCACGCTCGGGACCAGCTAAAATGGTCACTATATAGAGGTGGTCACTTTATGAAATGTCTTTGAATATGTCACGTTAATTTTTTTTTAATCTAAAAAATTAAAACAAATTAAAATATACATAAAAAAGAGCATTGAATTGATGAGTAATGAATTGATTAATTAACTAACAAATATAGTTATTGAATTTTTAACATAGAAGGTAATAACAAATATAGTTATTGAATTTTTAACATAGAAGGTTAAAAATTCAATGGACCAATAATTCAAGGACTTAAAACTCATCTTATTTATTTTGAATTCAATTGAAGAACTTCCATAGTGATTAATTTAAGTAACACAACAACAAGATACACAGTAATATGCATTTTTAGTTTGATTTTACAATACTGGCCAAGAAAAAAAAAATTCTTATGATTTTCTTGAATATGTATGTTCACTTACATTTGTTAATTTTAAATAAGATAATTTTAGTAATTATAAGGCACTTTTGCATTATCATTTAACTAAATCATAAACATTTAATATATAAACACAAAAAAGTTCCATATAGTTATTAAAACTATCCTAGAATGAACAAAAGTTGGTGAATGTAATAATTAGAAATGTCACAAAAATTCATATTTTTTGGCCAGTCCAGTAAATGCATAATCAATGTTTCTATGATAATAATAATCTATTTTATTTATAAGTTTTATTTACAGCGAAAAAAATCAGAAATTTCTCGTTGCTGAAAAAGCATCTTTTCAGCAACTATGCCTTCAAGTTTAATCAATAAATCCAGCATTGGTGGCAATTATTTAAGGCATACATTTTCATTGTTTTTAACATCTTTAACATTTCTCTGTCAGAAACTTCAATATTTTCATTGAGTTCAACTTCATCTTCACTAATACAACTGTCTTCATTTTCTTTTTCATTTTTAAAGTCTCAAATTTCTTGTTTCAAAATTTCTTGATCAATGGAAGAATTATGCATTTCGGGTTATCACTGTCAAAATTTATGAACAATTCAGAATTCATTAATTCATCTTCAAAAGGCAATTGATTTATAATTTTTTAACTATTTGAAAGTCTAGTGTCATTTACAGTCTGTGAATCACTGATATCTTCAGAAATTTGTTGCAAAAAACCAAATATTTCAAAGCATTTTAAAATTGTACTTTGATGTACCACATTGTATAAATCATAAAACCACAGTATGATTCGAGGACGTTTATACATAAAAGAGTTTCATTTGCTGATTTGTATTCTTCTACTGTGAAAAGTATAGCCTATGGAACAAGTGCTTTCTCTAATATAATCTGGAATATTATTTGATCAAGGGTTGTATATGTGATGTGGTATTGAGTGGTTTGAACTTTATTTTTAAATTTGAAAATGACTAATCACTTAGATGGGCTAGACAGTTATTTATAATAAAAAAAAAAAAAAAATAGAATCTTTCTCTATCTTTATTTCATTTGTTTGTTTAAATCAGAAACCATTCAGTAACAATAGAGAATATCATGTTGAATTTTTAATTTTCATACCATGAGACTAGTAAATTCTTGGTGTTAATCTTTTTGAAACAGCATAGTTTTCTGACTTTTTCTATTACAAGAGGTTTTAGCTTACCTTCTGTTAAACTGCAAGTAAGGTAAATGGCAGTTCTCTGTTTAGAAAATTTCCCATTTTTGCATTTATCTTCAGGCATTGCTGATGTTTTGTTTGGCATTGCCTGATAAAACAAATCAAATTCATCCCCATTGAATGTGTCTTCTTTCTTGTAACCCTTTAGCAAATCAAAAATTTGTCTTTTAAAGACATCTACTGTTTTCATATCAATGTTATGAGACTCGCTGCGAAAAATTTTCTGTAAAATATTATTTCTTTTTTTGAAAGATTATAAACAACCATTAGAAGCAATGAAATTTTCAATATTGAGTTTTTTTGAAAACTCCAAAGCTGCTTCTCTTAGTAAAAGTCCAGAAACTCGAGCATTCATCCTAAACATTTGTTTACCTTTAAACAGTTGCTTGATTTGCATCAAAATAATTAGGGGTTTTTTTTGATTTTTTATTTTGTTTTAGATATATCGATTTTCTTTTAAAAGTATTGCACAAACAAGTTTTACAGATTTTTACAGATATATCGATTTTTTTAAAAAGTATTTCACAAACAAGTTTTACAGATTTGCCAATTTTCAGCTGCTGCTATTTGACTATTATTTTTTTAGAAAATTAATAATTTCAATTTTATTATTTAAAGTCTTTACGATTTGGGCATTTTACATTCTTTATGAGAATCTGAATTTAAAATGTCCAATGTCTCCATATTTTTAGAAAAAACTAACTGTATTAAAAATAACAACTTGACTACCAAAGAAATAAGAAAACTACAAGTTCATACATCTAAAATTTAATGTTAAATGCTACAAATCTTGCAAGGAGTTACTATTACTGCATATGAAAAAACATATGCAGTTTCAGTTTTAGAATTTCCTAAAACATATGACAAAGAAATCCTTTTTTTTTTAAACAAACCCAAATAATCACCATTTTATTTCGTCAGATAAAAATAGTACTAAAAGGACTTAGTTAGCTATTTATAGCAGACAAAGCATTCCTATCCTGGGATATCTCAATATATGTGGTGGAAATATTCCTCATTCTTCTCTTACCTCGAGAGAAAAAAGGTCATCTTAGAGAGGTGCAAATATCTGTACAATAAAGGAGAAACTGGTCACTATAAAAGTTAAATTCTTGTATATTTTTATGGATGAAAATAAAAATTTTGGAAAATGGCCACTTTAATGTTTTAGTTTGAAAATTTTCGGCATGCAGAAAAATAGATGGTCACATTTTACAGGTTTAAATAACATTTACAACGACAAACTATCTGGTCACTTTACACAATAGTTGGTCACATTACCGAACATATCTCACATTATTTTACATGAATACAAGTAAAATTTTGAGAAAGTGGTCACTTTAGTCAGGTGGACAAATGTGAGTGGTGAGCTAAAGGTGGTCACTTTAGCAGGTTCCACTGTATCTTAAAAATAGATCATTTTCTGTTAGAGTAAACCATTCTATTTTTACTTTTCGCATAATCGAGGCAGGAGTTCCCAAAGGGGGATTATTAAACTCCTGGCTCTTCAACATTTATATTAATGACATATCACAGATTCCCTGCACCCTCTTAACATTGTATGTGGATGACATGGCCATACTTTTCAGAAACATGTCACTACCTATTGTAATTGAACAACTCCAATCCTACCTTCAGATTCTTTCTGTTTGGCTGAGAAATTGGCATATAATGCTTCTAAAAGTGCTGCCATGATTTTCCCTAAAATTCCTTTCACCCCTGACATTAATCTTAATCTTAATAATGAAGGCAGACCCTGGGTCAATGATTATAAATATCTGGGAATTTACCTAGACTCCAAATTAAACTGGGCACAGCAAATTTGTGACATGCACTAAAAAACTAACATTGTTAAGTCCTCCCTCAATTCTAGGATATAGGACATAGATGGCTGTCAATTCCTAACAAGTTGCTGCTTTATAAAGCCTTTATCAGATATTCCATAACTTATGGGTCAATTGTTTGGGGATCTGTATGCAAAACTTAACAACGAAAACTTCAAATCATGCAAAATATTATTTTAAGGCAGTTTGTGTTAAAATAGTACTGAAATAGTATTCTGCGTTCATCCTGAATGATGTCATTCATAAAGATTTCAAAATTCAACCAATCTCTCAAGTTATTAAAAAACTTGCACAAAATTTTCATAGAGATTGTTTTCTTATACACAACAATGCGTTGTGGCCAATAAAACATACAGTATTAATGACTCGGTAAAAACAGACCGCTTGTTATCCTAGGTTGAGATTGATGGTATTCTAAACGGAGACAGCAAGAACCTGCAACAATGGTTGAACCTGCAACAATGCATTTAAATGCATTGTTGCAGTTATTTTAAATTCTAAATTTGTTTATTTATATATCTATATATTTTTTTCCTCCTTCATTTTAATCTCTGTTCTCTAATTTTTTCACTGTTTTATTATAATTATTATTTTTAACATTGTTCCAGCTTATACATTTGACATTGGATTCAATCTACTTTCTTAGAAAAAGAAAAAAAATTCTTTTTGTATCATTTTTTACTGTTATTTATTTTTATTTTTTACCACTTCATTATTGTTTTATTTAATATATATATATATATATATATATATATATATATATAAATTCTAAATATTTATGTAATTATATCTAAATAATTAGGCTCTGGGGGCCTTTTTCTATTTTTCCCTATTTGCTTCGACCAACCCAATGCTATGGAGTTTGCATGCAAATTCCACCAACATGCCCAACATCTACGCATCAAGATAATTCAACTGATCACCATCGATGGGAAGTAAATGAAAGCATCGCAACTCTTGTAGGAATTCCAGAAGATATCTGCATTGTTTCATATCGATCCACATTTCAGATACAATCGATTTTTCTAGTTTCATTGTTTTAATGGTGATGTAAAATTATGTATAAGGAAGATTTTTTTTTTTCTTTCTAGGATAGATCAGGTATTTTTCACCGTGAAGGCTATTCTGGGTCTACTGGAGGAAGGCATGTTTTACACCTCTGCAAAAGAAGGGGAATCACAATTAATGATTAGAAAGCATAAAATCTCAAAACTTCTGGGAGGGGGGGGGGGGACATTCCCTGATTTCCACCCCATGAATTCGACACTAGGTCAAATCGTTAATCGTTATGTTTTTGTTTAGAAACCTCGTTATGTGGATTATTATTTATTACATTTTATTTTTCATGCTCATCCCTTCTAATTCCTCTCCTCCCCCTTCCACGCCAATCTTAACTTAAAGGGCTATTCGAAATATGCATACAGTTTTAAAAATGTCCATTTCTCGTTCTATTTTATTATAGATCTACATTTTGAATCCTTGACGAAAAATCATATGGGGTCGCACTTCTGTCCATTTGGGATTTACATGTGCGCCGTTGGGAAGCATATTTTTTGTTTCTTCAAAAGAAACAAAAAAATGTTGTTGGGGGAAGCTTGCACCCCTCCCCCCAACATACACCTTAAAATTTTGCTCATTTAATTCTCTACTATTTTTAACTTAAAAGTTTAAGCTACATGGCACAACCGTTGCTGAAGACCCCCCCCCCCCCCCCCTGTTACTCACCTAATTTTGCTCATTTCTTTGTTTCATTTCAATCTTTAAAAGGCTATAATTTTGCTTCTATGGAAGCTGCAGTAGGGAGCCCAAATTCTAGCATAGCTAACTTTTTCTCGCTTTTTTTTTTCCCATAGGACCATTTGGGGGGGGGGGCAGGGGGGGGTCTTTTCTCATTTTTTGATGTAATACATCTATTGAAAGCTTATGTTTCATACATTACAAATTTGGCATAAAAAAATTCTCCCATCATTCTGGGTCATGCTATGAACCCATAATGGGTTTTAATTTAAATTTCTCAAACTTCTTTAAAAAAAAAAAAAAAAAAAAAAAAAAATGGTACATGCCAGCGAAACTGGGGTTTGAACTCGCAATCTTTTGATTGCGGACACAATTCCTAAGCTTATTGGGCCCCAAGCGCTCAGCAGTGCTATTTCTTTAGATTGTAATTTTTTAATTCATAATATCTTTTGAAAGGAATGCCCAATTTGAATAATTCAAGAAGTAATCTACAGATATTGAAACAGTCATGAATACACAGAATGATTTACTTGGATAATTATTAATACAAAGGTCTAATTTTGGTCAGCATATTTTTCGCATTTTAAAATGTCAGAAAGTAATTATAGTCTGGCTTGGGTCATCTGGCTTTCTCTTTGCCATTAATCAATGCTGTTATGAAATTGAATGCCTAGCTTTTCATAAGCCCCCATATAAAAGAATTTATGGGAAAGGGACTTGACCTGAAAACCTCTTCTGTCAGAAGAATGCTTCTAGTTTCCAAAGCAGATCTGTCAAAAGAGTGCATCCTTTGGCGCACACCTCATGCTTTAGCACCCCCTTCCCAAAAAAAAAATGCAATTCTAAGACTAAAAATGAACTGTGAGCAAAAAGGATATAACTCTAAGTAGAATCTAACTTTCGGGGGGAAGTATTTCAGATTAGGTCATGTTCTCCTAAACAACTCTTTTCCAGAAAACAGTAGAAAGTTTTCGTGCACTCTTTATTTTAGGTTAATCCGAATAAACAAAATGATTTTTAGATCTTCTTAAAATAATCGGGGGTGGGGATGCTCTTTCAGTGGGTGATAAGCCTTATCCTCATTCACCTTTTCTCTTGCATCTTACAAAAATTTTAAGATGACATTTCAAAGGATTCTTTAAAATTGAAGTGAAGGCAGAAGGATGATTTTTTTTTCTACCTCCATTTTTAAGCCTCATGTGTTGAAAGAAGGGATGCACTTCAAGAGGGGGGACTTCAGTTGCCTGAAATGCCCCCAGAATTTTAAAATACATGCAAGCAATCTATTGAGCACAATTTTCCTTATTAACATACCAATTTGAGGCATTAGTTTGGATCTTTAAAAAAGTAATTTTATTTATCACTAAATATATTGTCATTTACCATAGTAAAAAGATTCAGTCAGAGAAAGTCTATACATTATAAGTGACATTTAAAAAGTTAAAACTAAGAACATCTTCGTTCAATCTCAGTTAGCATACAGAAAGTTGTTCTCTTCTCGACCTTTTATTTCACTTGAAGATTCAGAAAATTTCCTCATTTTTCCCTCCTTGATAAATAAAATTATTATTTTTTAAATCTAAACCTCAAATTGATATGTTAATGAGAAAAAATGTGAATGTAGGCATTATAAATGTAAATGTAGTTATCTACAGTTCTTGACAGTACCATTTCAATTAGAAATGAGCCCTTTCAATGAGGCTTGCTTGAATCAACACCCGAAATTGTTTCAAATGTGTGTGTGGTCGCGCACACACTTTCAGTTGGTGCCTTATTTGCCAGATCAGATTAAACCAACCAGTTATCCACCAACCTGTGATCCTTCACCCCCAATCCCCCCCTTCTATTCCCATAGCATCTGAGAAAATATTAAATATCGAAAATAAAAAACGATTTGTGAAAGCCACTCGCTGATGAAGGATTGTCCTCAAAATGATGGACTGTCCTCAAAGAAAAAACCTGAAGATCTCTGGATCTTCTTGTACTTTTTCTTGATACATGTCTTATTGTTAGAGAGAAATCTTACAAGAATACAACGAAAATCAAAGCTTCATGGCAATGTTCAGTGGCAATATTTTGAAACAAAAAAAAAGTTTGTTTTTATCTCCCATTCATTCTGCTATGTGATGTTTTTCATTTTTATAGAAACTCTATGCATGTATGTGCAGCAAATTTTGAATGTGCACAAGATAGGCTGTGTCAAAAATGATGTAATGTATATTCCAATAAAAGATATCTATGTTCATCTGTATGTCTCTCTGTCTGCTATCACACACACCTACACCCTTATTACAAATGTACATGCTCTTTTCACATTTTACATTGGATGCTGGATAAGTACACTTCAAGACTTCTTAAAACTGAAGTAGATTTAAAAAAAAAAAAAAATGTACAAACTAAATAATCATTTCAAAAATACTTCTTGGGAAGAAAATTTTAAAAAAATGTGCTATGTCCCCCCCCCCTCCTTTTTTGGAAGGAAGGTGAAAATTGTCTATTATGTGATGAGTCCCTCCAACAGGATTTTGCAGTCGAGTAGGAAATGACAATCAGTATAATGGACAAAACAGACGATAGTGTTTCAAAAATGATTTTTGACTCTACTTCATCTTCTCTTACACAGATTTCAGTTACCTTAATAATGGCAACTCTAACCAATCGGAAGCAACTCAATTACAATTGGGAATCTTCCACCAATCAATTTGAATAGAAGCTTTCTTTTTTTAAGGCTCCTGTCATTGCTGGTAAAGATACTCACGAGCTAATGCTAATCATATTGGAAGGAATGTTTTGGTACTAGTACTTGGTTATCTTGTTAACCAATTTCGCCAATTATATAAATCACCTAACTAATAGCCAAATTATACATACTGACATAATTTTTTTTTAAACAAAAGAACAAATTACTAGAATGAATAATAAAAATATAATTAAAAAGTCAAAATAAAAATAACTTAATGACGTTTTAAACATTTGTATCATATTTAATGTTATTGAAGGTGACATTCACTATTATAAATTACTGGCATTTAATTAAATAGTTTTTTAGTCAACAGGATAACCAATTTCAATTTTTCTAAAACCTCTTTTGCATTTCAACATTTTTTTTTTTTTTTTGCATTGGATAGCCAAGGTTCTCTAAGGTGGGCTTCACACCTTTTTTACTATTTTCATTTTGGTCGCAGATACTTGTTATGAAGTTATTTTAATTTTTAAAACCAGATTAAAAATATCTGCAACCAAAATTGAAACAGTTAAAAATTGCGATGTAGAAACAGACTTCAACTATCCAATGCAAAAGAAAAAAATTATTTAAAAATGCAAAATGCAAACGATATTAGAAATATCCCTCCCCATAGTATTAGCATTAGCTTGTGAGTGTCTTTGCTGGCAGGGACTGTCATGTAAAATTTCGATCATAATGCATAATTATTAATTTGTTTTTACTGGCTAGGTTTTATGGTTTTGTCCTATTTTGACTACATAAACAATCCTCGAATCAATGGCAGTGAATTTGATTACCCCTAGAGCAAACCAATAAATCTGAATAGGAATTTTTACCTTATTCATGCAGAATTTCTGTTCCAAACAAGGCGAAAGTTACCATTTGTGAAGTCGAATCTGTCCCTGGTCCAATGTAAAGAAACAACAGTCATCTTGTGACAGTTGCGCCTGTTACTATTGGATGTGTGGGAATACAGCCAATAGACACTACTCTTTTTGATCTCTTCCTGTTCATTCTTGTGTATAACATTTGGAATGTACAAATATATTCAGGACGTGGGCTCGTTTCTTCACTAATTTCATTGCCTCCACGCATGCACTTAACGTTTTTCAGTGTCTTAAATTTGTCTATTTTCTCTTTTAAATTTGTCCAGATTCAGATTTTTTCCCTTTTCTATTTAGAGTCTAAGGCATATGGGTTGTAAGTAAAGACATTTGACAGGTACCTTGGTTGCTTAGCAGCAACAGTACTTTGTGCAAGAGGGTAACAGTATTTGGGATGTAGATAGGGGTCGCTGATGAGGATAGGTTTGCTCACTGCGGCGGTTGACCCAACCGCCTATCCAACACCTTCTCCTATTCCCATCCCACCCCCCCAACCAACCACAAACCCTATCTACATCCCAAAGAGTCCAACTCTATTGCTCGAAGCACCATTGCTGCTAAGCAACCAAGAATCCCATCAAACCTTTTTACTTACAACCCATGAACTTTAAATAAAAAAAAAAAGGGGGGGGGGGAAGAGAAAATTTGAAACCAGACAAATTTAAGGATGTTCTCAAATCGAAAAGAGCAACTTTGTGACATAAGACCTAATTTATTTTTGCTCAGAAATGCATGAATCTAGCAGGTGTTGTTCAGAAGCTATCTGATCACACTCAGTTTTCTGTTTTTTGAAAATACATTAGATCTTTCAAAACAAGTCCTCAAAGTTGGCGATTTGAACCACATTTTTTTAACAAAAGCAAAAAAAAAAACGGTTGAAAAGTAGGAGAAAAATGCATGATGCATTTATTTGTCATGTTATTCAGGATACATTCCAGGAACTAAATTTTTAAATTTTCAAAATTTCTGAAACTTAATTCGAAAAATTGTTAAAATATGGCAATGTGCACTGAAAAACTCGTTTTCTCCAAACAATTAAAAAAAGAAAACTGTCAAATCAAGAATTCTTTGCAATCAGAACACAATCTTTTCAAAATACTCACCATTCAAAACTTCTGTGTAACATTTTTAAGCTTACCATAATTTTCAGCTTATAATCTTCAGTTGCAATTTCTTTATAAAATAATTTTAGCAGATAATCCACACCGGCATATAATCTGCAGATAATATGCCAGACTATACAAGGATTTCTCATTATTTCCAACATTGAAAAGTAGTACTTATAAACCTATTTATTTAGTTGCAGTATTCAAATGATAATTGTAATAAAATAATTAAAAAATTAATTATAAAATAATTTCAATTTATAAAATACAAATATTTTTTATTTTATTTAAAATGTTGAATGGCTTGTGAATACAAATAATTCTATAACAATTGCTGTTTTTAAATCTTTTTCAAATAACATTCAATTTAAATTCGGCAGTATTAAATAATACATTTCTTAGACATTATTACGATTTCCATATTCCTGCAAGTTATGAAACGCATTTGCAATCTACATCTGTTTTACTGGTTACGATGATCGATATTTAATTGAAATAATCATTACTGTAGCTCCAGAGTAATATAACTTTCAATGGCCATTTGGTAGTGTTTGTAATTCGCCTGGCAGGATAATTTTTTGCTGTATGAAATTATTATTTCATAGTTCTATTACTATTTTCCTATCCCTGCAAGTTTTAAATGAATTTGTGATCTACATTAGTGATAGGCGATTTTGATTTTTTAAATCGATTTAATCGATACTATAAAAATTTTTAATCGTTTTCTCAGAAGATAATATCATTTTTATTTTGCTTCAAAAGTTGAAGATAAAGTAGTCGGATGTGCCAATTCCAAAATTTCTTCAATCTCATACATGCTAAAACTTCTAAACCCACATAGCACACATTCATCTATAAGTCATCTAGAAGCTGTAAATACAAGACGGCCAAAACATCTATAGGTTATCTAAAAATATCCACGATACTCTCTTTTTACGTCTATAAGAAATAACATGTGTGATCTCTCTGAGTTCCTCCAGACGTTGATTATATCCAGATAGTCTACAAGAGTACATCTATAAGACCTCCAAGCATAGATTACTTTTCGACATGTGGTACTTCTTACAGATGAACTTAAGACTTTGATTCTAGATATCTAGGAACATCCAGTAAATGTCTTTAAGACCTCTAAATATAGATCCATTTTTTAAATTTAAGTACTTCTTATACACGTACTTAAGACTTGCATTGCAGATATCAATATTCATCCGATACCGGTCTAAAAGACCTCTATACATAGAACTATTTTTCGATATATGGTACTCCTTATAGACATACAGGGTGTCCAGCAAATAAGACCAGATAGAATTATGCTATAAACAGTTTTTTTTTTTTTTTTTTTTTACTAGGCAAGCTGTAAAAATGTTATATAGAAGTTTCGATAGGTGAATATTTTTAAAAGATTATGTTTAGATTGCTTGTGGGAACGATTTTTTTCGGAGAACAGTGCCTGTTTTTAACGATTTTCAGAATTAAACTACTGAAATTTCTAAATTCCCCAAATTTAGTTCAAAAATCATCAAAATTGGCACCACTCTTAGCCAAAAAAGGGTTCTCTAAGAAGTCTAAAATAAGGAAAATGTCAAATCAAATATTGTTTGCAATTAGAACAATCTTTTCAAAATATTCACTGATCAAAATTTCTGTATAACATTTTTTAATAAGTTTACCTAATAAATAAACCATTTACCACATAATTCCATCGACCTTTGTTTTTGAGAAATTTAACTTTAAAATCAAGGTATTTTTGCTGGACACCCTATATTCAAGATATGCAAAAAATTTCATTAAAAATACAGCTTTCAATACCTTTATGTTTGTAGAAATAGATACCAATATTTAATTAATACTATTACAAAATTCTTTTCAAGCGACTAAATCAAGAACTCTCTAACAATGAACATTTAAAATTACTTTATAAGCAAAATTTTAAAATTATGCCTTATATTTTGGTTAGAACTAATTTAAAAGAAAATAGCTTTATAAAAGGATCAATTGTTAGTTTGCAGTATTTTTTTCCACTGATACCTTAAAAATCCTGTATATCACTTAACATTTATATTAAACTATAACTTACAAATATGAAGGCGGTTACTAATGAGGAGATATATTTACAATGAAATGGCACTTTTGCATGTCTTATATTAAATTTTTCTTTTAAAGAGTACCCAGAGTTTAAATAAGAAATGGTGAAAGATACTAAATGGACTTTTAATTTTTCAAAATGGATTTAGTATATATTATGATTGTTAACCCCTCATTTTTATTAACAGATCACAAATTTAAAAAAATGTACATAAAGTATTTTTCAGCATATCTTATCCCATACACTTTATTTAAATTTGTTATCTGTTAATGAAAATATGAGAGGTTCACAATCCCAATACAAAACATCCATTTTGAAAAAGTAAGAGTCCATTTAGGAGACAAAATCTGATTTATACCCATTCTCACAGTAAACATGACAAAAACTTTGTCTTTGTGAAAGTAAATAAAACAGATTTTATGTATCTGAACAGACTATTTTTCTTTCCACACCTTTGCTATAGTTACAAGCCCCTCATGTATAATCTTAATTGCATAAATGAAGGTGTTTAAGCAATAACAATGGTAATTTTCATGTTTATTGATAAACATACATAACTCTGGTGTCAATAAAGTTTACTTTTCAAACTATTTCGCAAATGGTTTAATTAAAAGTAGAGGCTTATCTTTCAATATTTCCAATTTCATTGCATATGTTCAATTGTGATGATTTTTTTTTTTATTATTATCTTAAATAATGTACAATATTAAAATGTATTCTGTCACTAAGTTTTTCTATCTCAAATAATTGTTCACCGACTTCTGTAAATAAAAAATTTTAAATATCTAAGCAATAAATCATAAATGAGTTTAAAAACAATCTCCAGGTATATTTTAATCCTTAAAAATACAATAGATATGCATCTCTAAATAACTTGCGTTATCACAGCAGACAGGAAGAACGAAATGCTTGGAAAATTATTCTTTTTTAAGAAAACTGATTTTCCTAGGTGTAGTGTATTTCTGGTAATTCGTCTAGTGGCACAGGATGAATTTGACATGGTGAGAGTAAAATACTGTATCAAATTTTCACACTACAGGATATTAATTTAATCATTTACATATGCGCCTCCCCCTTCACAAACACACACAAAAAAAAAAAAAAAAAGCCATTACATCTCTTAAAATCCTTTGATTTTTCCAGATTTTGGATAAAATATTAAAATCCCAATTTTGAATTATGAAACACCTGGTTCAGAAATCTTTTACAAATTTCATACCTGTATAATTTTTTTTTTTTTTTTTTTGTTGAAAATTCTTTATAAAAAGAAAGAGGATGTGTAATTATACTCTGAATATTTATTCATGAGATTTTCTTAAACAGCTTTAATATACTTCATTATAACATTAATAGTAATTTTTAATCTAAAATAGGTTTAATGTAACAAGTAAATGTGAAAGGGATAAACCAGCCTTTGTGAAACTTTTTATATGCTCTAATATTACATGAAAGAGAATTCTACAAATATATATATAAAACATGCCAAACTTCAGTATTAATGCTTAATCTTAATTGTCAAAGGCAAATATGCTAAAACTGATGCATAGTAATCACAGGAAGCATCCTTTACACAAGTCAATTCATTTAAAAATAATTACAAAATTTGCAAATCTACCCGTATGGAAGAAACTTTGAACAGAAAAAATGAAAACTAAAATTATAAAATAAATTTTATCTGTAAAACGATTATCAATTTTAATCTTTGTGTCCCAGAGAAATTGTGTTATATGTCAACTCTAGCACATATGCCGTATAAGTTTGCCATTTGGACTAGATATCTTAGGATAAATTTCATTATTATCTACATTACTCAAGAAATTTTTGTTGACACTGCAACAACTTTCTAACTATGCTAATTTCAAGAAAGATTTTTCTGATTAAAATTTGTAAATGACAGGATCAGTAACAGCAATTTATGCATCCCAGTTATTTTTAGAAAAAAAGATTGAATCAAAATGGTAGTGCTTCTTTAACACTTAAAATATATGGTGATAGGAAACTGTCACTTAAATTCCAATCAGCATACTAAATACATTAAAAAAAAAAAAAAAATCCTTATAATGAATGTTCAGAAACTTTTTTTTCAAAAAATCCTGTTAATAAATTCCACCACTTCCTTTGATAGAACTACTGCTTAGAGTTGGATAGAATCACTGCTTACTATTAGATGCTACTGAAAAAGAATAGGGATATTTAAAAGATTTACTTTGTTCAAGGATTTAATTGTCTCATTGCTACTTGGGAAAAAAAAAAAACACATGTGAAGAGTACTTTTTTATTACATAAAAATAAAACAAATTATTCTTTGCAGCAGCCTTTTGCATGACGCAACCAATCTTTAATGACCATTTCAATGTCATTATTAGTTGACTGACTGAAAGATGGATTTCTACGAACAGCACCTGCAAAAAGAGAAAAAATACAGGTTTCAAAACATGAGTAGCGAATAAAAAAAAAAATAACGTATCAGAATTTTGTACCCCTTCAGGGTGGCTAAAGAAATGAAAAGAAAATTCCGATTATCTGTATCAGATTTCCCCGATTTTTATCATTAAATAACAATCTGTATTTTTTAACATATGCTGTTTTAGTGTCTTAACACATTTATCCAGCTTGCAAATATCCATTTGGGGAAGAAAACAAAAACTGCACAGTAATTAGCAAAGGTAATTTCATAATGTGCAATTTCATCTTAATATTACAAAAACGCACAAATATCGTCTAAAGATTGCAAAAAAATGTACAAAATGTATCAAAGAAATTTTCAAATTTTGTCAAGAATTCGTGAAAAACTCAAATTGTGAAAAACATGAAAAGCATGCAAATTTTGCCAAGAAATTGTGAAAGTGTACATTTTGTCAAGAAAATGACAAAAATGTGCAAATTTTGTCAAAAGATCATGAATGAACTAACTTTTGAAAACCTCTATATGACAATGTAGCTTTCATGCAGACAGATACCGCTAGGCATAAGTACGGCTTTATGTCTTTGTGACATTATTGGTTCATCAAACGTAGCCTGTTTGGTAACTAGCAAAAGCCATGCTTTGTTTGGATTCGCGAAGTATTATGCTATCAGATAAATATTTGAAAGTAATAATATATTTTTTCAATTACTTTTGCATTAAGCAAAAATGTAATTTAAAGTTTCGGGGCATTTTAATTTAAAAATGTATTTCAACCAAATAACTATGATTTTCCTTAGATTCACTGGAAAAAAATACGACTTCTTTGCTACATCGTCACTCTACCGCTTGTATAGAAAACGGTTACTTCAGGCTAACATGGAACATTCTCAGTGACCAAAAGAGTGATATTCTATAAAAGCGAGGGAGTGACGATGCAGCAAAATAGTCATATTTTTTAGTGTTGTTTATTTATGATATAAGACTGGTATAAATAAAAATATTTTCGAAGTAGAATTATACAAAATATTAATTAATTTTATTTGTTTACAATTCTTTTATTGCCACTTCACAAAAACATATTATAATTCTTTTAAAATTCATAAATATCGTCTGCTTAAATAATTTCACAAAATAAGAATAAATTGTGTATTTGAATTCCTAACACAGAAAAATACTTTTATAATTGAATGTTAAGAGAATTTTCACAAATTTTAATTCATTAAAAATATGCTATAATTTTTCTAAAAAAAAGTATTTTATAAATTTTATAAAAGAAATCATGAGTTAAAAGGAATGAGCATAGTTTGAAAATCTGAAAGCAGTTTTTGAGATATTTTGTCAGAATAATGAAAATATATTTTATTTATTTATTTATTTATTTAATGATGATTCTAGCTATAATCACTGACCCCATGATTTAATTTTTTTTCTGAAAACGTACATGTTTCACGTTTTATTTGAAAAAATGCGTTCGTAATGGAAAAGCATGTAAAATAAATTAATTAAAATAATAATTCATTGAAAACTATTTCTATAAAAAAATAATATTCTGCAAATCTACAGATCATAATTTATATTTGTGTTTAATTTCAAGTCAAAATACTGCACAGTTTTTTTGTAAAGTGAACGACAAAGTGTCATTTGAGTGGCCTAGTAGAGGATTCGCTTCGCTCATCCTAACAAATCAATGTTGTTAGTAGGGGTGCACAACCTTTTCAAGTGAAGGGCTATTTACAAATATGTGTGGGTGATCCAGGGCCACATCAATAAGTTGGAGAGAATTCGATTTAAGGTTTTCTGTGGCCTATAATTGGATAAAATGTTTTCAGAGGGAAGTGGGAAGATACCCTCTTTAGGTTTGCTTAACCAGTCAAAATATCCCATTTAGTTGGTAAGGATATATCAGCAGTTTTTGCACTTGTATATATAACAGATACAGCAAGGATTATTATCAAGATGTAATAATATTCCCTGACTTTATTCAGGAGAGTAAATTTTGTTTTATTAAAAGTGCTAAAAAACAAAGTGGCTGGTGCCGAAAAAAATCCTAATTTTATGGAAGGAGACGATCAACAAGATTTTTCCGTGCCTTGTCACTGATATTATCTATTGTTTAATGCCCGATCAACAAAATTTGCAGCTTTCCATGCTTGATAGACCAAATTTAGGCTTTTTACGAAAGTGATTGAAAAAAATTCCAATTTCTCTGAAATTGATCAAGAAAATTCGATCTTTCCGTGCCTGATAAACAAAATTTGTGATTCTTACGAAATGGATTGAGGAAATTAGTGATTTTTACGAAACCAAATGAGAAAATTCACAAATTTTACAAAGTCAATTGACGAAATTCATGATTTTTACAAAGCCAATCGACAAAATTCACGATTTTTACGAAGCTGATTAACAAAATTCGCTATGTTTCTTCACATAATCGATAAAATTCACAATTTTTCTGCGTCTGATTGACGAAATTCACAATTTTTACGAAGCTGATCGACAAAATTCACAATTTTTATGAAACTTATTAAGAAAACTCACAAATTGCCCGCGCCAGATTAAGAAAATTCACAATTTTTCTGTGCTTGATTAACAAAATTAGCCGATCAGCAAATTCATGATTTTTCAAAGCCGATCGAGAAACTTCGCGATTTTTTTCGAAAAAAATCGAGAAAATTCATGGTCTTTATGGCGCTTGCCCAGCAAAATTTGCGAATTTTACGAAGCTGATTGCTGAAATTTGCAATTTTTAAGAAGCTGATCGACTCAATTTGAAATTTTCTTCACATGATTGACTAAATTCACGACTTTTCCGTATAAGATCAATGAATTTCGCAATTTTTACAAACCTTGTCGGAAATTCGCGATTTTTATAAAGCCGATTAACAGAATTCGCGCTTTTCATAAACCTGATCGACAAAATTTGCAATTTTTCAAAGGCAATCGACGAAACTGACAATTTTTCTTCGCCTGATCGATAAAATTCCTAAGTATTCTGCACCGGATAGATGAAATTTGAGATTTTATTTGAGCCTTATCAACGAAATTTGAAAATTTTCTGTGTGCGACAAAATTCGCAATATTCCCATGTCCGATTAACGAAACTTGCGATTTTTTGGAACCCAATCAATAAAACTCGCAATCGACAGAATTTGCGCTTTTTCCACCTTTAACTGACAAAATCTGTATTTTTTCAGTGGCAAGATTAAATTCGTGATTTTTTTTTCTCTTGATAAGCTTACAAAACTCACGATTGTTTCGCAGTCGATCAATGAAACTTTCAATTTTTCCGCCCATAATCGCAAAATTCACTATTTTCTCATGCACGAACAAATTTTTTTTTTTTTTTTTCATGTGATAAACCAAGAAAACATGCAATTTTTCCACAGCCGAAGAGTTTAATTTGCATTTTTTTCATGCATCATCAAAAATCTGGCGATTTTTTTCTTCTCCAATCAATGGAGTATACGATTTTTCAAGTCCGACCGACAAAATTCTCGATTTTTCAGTATCTGATTAACAAATGATAATTTTTACTAAAATATGTACTTTTTTACATATTTTGAAAAATTTCGGCTACTTTTGAAGATATTGTAAAACTCCTAGTTCAGTGCACAGATAAGTGTAACAGAAGTATGCAGCATAAAGGAAATGGAAATATTCTTATTTGAATTGAGTGTATGCTGTCTGGCGTAAGCATGATATTTTGCTAGGAATGAAAAATTCAAATCGCCCCTCGCACAGCAAAGCTTACCAGGAAAACAAAGAGCTACTAAGAATTTAAAAATGATAAAAATAAAGTTGAGGAAGGATTAGAATATAAATGTGGTGCATTTTAAGCGTAAAAATTAAATATTGTAGTTTCTTACCTAAAAAGAAATCTTTAAATGAGATTTCTGGAGAATCAATTTTTTCGTTATTTCCATGTGCGATAAACTTCATTACATAAAAAGTTTTAAAGATATTTCAGTGAAATTTTGTAAGAATATTTTCATATCACTCACTATGCTCTGAACTAGGATCTAAGCTATATGTGAATATTTATTTTATAGGCATTCAAATATGAAAAAATAACAATTTTTACTTAAAAAAAAAAAAAAAAAAAAAAAAAAAAAAAAAAAAAAAAAAAAAAAATTTACTTTTTTACATATGAAAATTTTCGGCTATTTTTGAAGATATTGTAAAACTCCTAGTTCAGTGTAATAGAAGTTTGCAGCATAAAGGAAATTGAAATATATTTATTTGAATTCAATGTACGCTGTCTGGCGTAAACATGAAATTTTGCTAACAAAACAGTAAAAAACCCCAATTTTTTAAAATAATAAAAAGATATTGCTAGGATTTTATGTTTTCTTATCATTCTGTAATACAACAGAACTAAAAATTATTATATTTTTTCAAAACTGTCCCTTTTTTAAAAAAAGTGCTCCACAAGTCGGCAGATACCTTAAAAAATTGTGAGGAATACTGTTTTTCATGAAAATTTTTGTAAGGATCCTATATTAACCTAATTGCCGCAAACTGATATATCCATTCACCAAGCTGCAGGTTTTACAGTAATATTATCATTATTTAAATTTATATAATTCTACACTTCTAATCCAGTTAGAAATTCTGTTATGATTAATACTCTAAGGGCTTATATATATACCTATACGTAATACTTTTTTTTTTTTTTTTTTTTTTTTTAGCAATTTAAAATAATTAAAGAAAACCACAATTTTGTCTTTTTGCTCAGCCATCAGGAGATTAAAGATTAAGAGTGAAAGATCTTTTAAAAAACTGGAAATTTTTCTAAACAGCACATACAAAAATCTTTGGATGCAATGTTTGACCATTTCATATTCACTTGCTTAATTATAAAGATCTAAACAATTTTTTAATTGATTTTAAAGAAAATTTTTGTAAAAATACATCAAGTTTAACAAACATTGAACATACAGAACAATTTGTTAGAATAGAACATTTTGCATTGAGATCTTAAAAATTAAAAAACTTACTAATTAAAATTGAAGTTATTTTTAGGCAACTAAATGGCTCCTTCCCTTTCAGACTGAACAGCTGAAACATTTAGCCAAATCATTACTCATTTTTGTCCCGTCTAACTCCATTCCTGAGGTTTGATCCTCCTATCTGGGATAATTTTTCACACTGAAAAGAATAAAATATTCTAATTAACTTACTTCACATATTATGTATAGAAAAAAAATTGTTACCAGATTTGTGCAGCAGTTTAATTTTAATGCAATTTTTAGACTCTTCTGGGTAAGACAATGTTATAGATGAATAGTGCATAAGTATTCTACTTTTTGTTTTGTGGAAGATAAAATTAATTCCAGGGATGATTTTAAGTTGACACCTACCACACTAATTTTAATTATTTTATATTCCTGCTGTCTCTTGACAAAATTCTCATTTTTTCTATGATCTTTTGATAAAATTTAATTTTCTTTAGGTATTTTAATGAGATTTCTTAACGAGTTTCTAAAAATGTCTGTTTTAAGGTGATATCCTAATATTTGTGAAAGAATTCTAATTAAAATCTTTAAATGCACCATAATAATTTTTTTCCTACAATTTCTGAGTTTTTAGCGAGCTCTTTTTTTTTTTTTTTCCAGTCCCTGAAAGGATTTTGAGGACCAAAATGCATAAAAGTGGACTAAAGGGGTCCATTTTGAAGCCCTGATCTGCGATTCATATTTCAGGCTCCGATTTATTTTTGACTTCAATTTTACTCTCATATGCATCAAACTGGCAAATTCTCTTATTTAGAAAGCACACAAGGTGCCGTAATTGTCAATTCTTTGATAAATGCAGAAAATATTACAAAAAAAGACAATCAAAAACAGCATTTTGAACAGATTTTTCCCTAGTGGGAGATCTGTGAACGAAAAAAAAAGGGTCATACCGAGAAGATAATTGTTTATAAATCAAATTCTAATGAATTGAGCGTAAAAATACATCACACGGCACCTTGTACATCTCTTCAAAAATACCCTCAGCAAGTTTCATGTTTCTACTTTTAAAAATTTGTCTGAAATTGTATTGGAAAATTTCGAGCTGTTGGCGAGTTTGAGTGGAAAAACGTTTTTTCGAATACACCGTTAAGAATATTACTCAGGCATTGCAATTAGTAAGCTAATAAACGGAGACAAAAATATTAAATATGGAATGGTGAATTTTCAGAAAATTGTTCAACTTGCCATTTAATTTATCCTATTCAACAGAACGTTAAAAGATATATGTAAGAAATCTAATGAAAAATAACTTGAAATGCCTCAGAGCAAGCCTATGTTTCTGAAATTTTTAGAGTGGGATCTCAATGGGATCAGGAGTTATTAAATAAAAGCAAAAATTACCATTAAAATAGCAATTTAATTCTGGCTATTTTGTTATTTACTTATGATTTGTATGGTAATTTTCAGCTTTTATTTCATAACTCTTAATCCCATTTAAATCCCACTCTAAAAATTTCAGAATTTAAAGCCTATAATATTCCAACAAACATACAATTTTTTCAAAATTTTTAAAAATGACTATCTAAAAAGTTTTCAAATTTAAAAAAATTTAAAATTTAATTTATTTTAACTATACCTAGTTGACTTGCATATCAAATTAAACCTTATAAACTCTTCTTTGAAATGAGTGGTCATAAAATATTCTATGTTTGATAGAACTTGAGAAATTCAAATTTGCAATTGTTAATACAGGATGTTTCAAAAATGACCGGTATATTTGAAAAATCAATAAAAGTTAAACAGGCAGCGATAGAAATACACTGCTGCAATATGCTTGCGACAACAGTAAATTTTCAGGCAGACAAACTTTCGAAATTAGTTACATTTTCAACAATAGATGGTGCTGCAGGTGATTTGAAAGATATAGAAGAAAAAGCAGTCAGTGAGTTTGTCATTCTGTAAGTCATTTTTCTGCTGTTAGCGCATGATGTTCATACATTGTAAGTTTGTTGCGAAAAAATGGTTTATTCAGGAACAGAGGATTTTTTACTTGAAAGACCAGTTGTACCCCCACAATCCCAAAACAATTGAACAACTGAAGCAGTACATCTCTTCTGCATGTAGCCATTCCGCCTGACACGCTTACAAAGGTTTCTGGTAATTTTGCTCAGAGACTACGCTATATTATTGCTGCGCACGGTAGATATGTAAAAAATATCGTACTTTACATTTTTCCAGACTTCAGTGCCACCTGTTGTTGAAAAGCTTGTCTGCCTGAAAATTTACTGCTGTCCCAAGCATATTGCAACAAACGGTGTATTTCTATCACTCTCCATTTAGTTTTTATTGATTTTTCAAATATACTGGTCATTTTTTTAACACCCTGTATTAGCAACTAGTATGATATGAGATATTTATCTCAAAATATCTATTGGCAGGGATATAAAAATCTAAGCACCAGTGGGCAGTTTTTAATCACTAAATTTTATTCCTTTATTTTATTTCCTTATTATCCATCTAAATCTTTTACAAGAATTCTAATAAAATTTAAATAAAGAAGACAAATAAAATTTACTGAGAAAAGACTGCCTGCTGCTGCCTAGATACATTACATCTATGATTATGTCAAAATGCTTACTCTCCAAGTTTTCTGGAGGACTTGAAAGTTTTTTTTATTTCATCTTTTGCATTCATCTATTCTAAGTTGAGAAACTGATTGCACCATTCTATTGCTAAAAGATTTGTTGTTGTTGTTATACATATTAATACTTTGCTGCAGTAAGGAAAATGAGGATTTCAATAATTTTTTTTAATACAGTAATTAATACTTAACATTGGGTACTATATTACCTTAGTAAAAGTGATGTAAATTCAAAGCACTGTGTTTTATTTAAATGAGTTCCATTCTACTGTTGGCAAATGATCTGTATAATTTACTACTAGTTTCAAAAGTTTTAATAACTGAAAAATACACTGGTTAAATTAAAATGGATAACATTTTATTAATTATGTGCATTTTAAATAAAATTTCTTTTCTTCATTTAGCCAATCATTGAAGATCTTTTGACTGGTGTCATGTGGTCTTGGCTTAAAAACTGATGCAATTATTAATTTAGCATATAATTAATTTAATTTGTTTAGATCTGATGGAATTGATTCATTAAAGGTTGTAGCAAAAAGACATTTATTGTACCTTACAAAGTTGAAAGTTATATGGTAAATTTATAAAGAATAACAGTTTCTTCAATTGCGAAAGAAACCTATTTCTTCCGGCTGGTTTTTTCTACTGCGGATGAAACTTGCCAACCCTGATGAATGTTACCTGTTCTAAAAAATAGTTGTTTTCTTTTTGTATTTTAAAATATCCTAAACCAAAGCGAGTTCTGACTGAGTGAAAAAGGCCAGAACTTGACCTTGGCTGCCAACATCAAAGGGACCCATTGTGATCTTATCTACTCTGGGCATCTCAATTTATTTATGGACTGTTAAAATGGACCCCTAGTTCAATTTATTCTGTTGAGCAGCAGCTTTTATGAAAAACAACTTTTGTCAAGTCCTGGCCTGGACATTTGTTTTACTCAGCTGAAACTCCACCCTGTTTAAAATGAATCCAAAACCCTAAGTCACACAAGGAAAAAATCTTTTATCATATGGAAGAGGGAATCGAATTATCTCTGCCTGCTGGAAGCAAAGGGGTGCATTAACACCACTTGTGGTTCACTCGTCATTGTGTTTTCCTGCACCCAGTTCTCATACTTCCATACTGTGCACACAATGCTAAACCTGAGTGAGCCACCAGTGGCATTCATTTTTGGCTTGTGCACTCACTTCACTTCCGGCAGACAAGGGATCTATCACTACTCTTTCCATAAAATAAAAGATTTTTTCTTGTGCTTGATGACTTAGGGTGTTGTGCGGTCAGCTCTTGAACTAGTGCCGATTTTAGAAAGTTGCGAATTTTAGGAGTGCAGATTTGAGAGAGTCTACTGTATATATAAACTTTTATACAATACTACTATTCAATATCTACAATGAATACAGAAAAACCTAACACATAACAAACTTAAACAAGACAAGAGGAGTTAGCAATATTGGAACAATAACAAATTATTGAATAAAATAAGCTTAAAAAAAAAAAAAAAAAAATATCAACTGACTTTAAAAAATGCACTAAAATTTAATTCTTATTAAATAATTCTTTAAAATTCTCTAATGACAAAACATTATCCAATAAGCACACATCGGATATCAGGTACCGGCATAAAAACAGTTAAATTTAATATATATAATTTAATATCCACCAAACATAGATTTTGGAGGGAATATTTTTTACAAGAGTAGAATTTACATATTTATGATTTAATTTATGAATATATACATATAAAAAATAATGAATTACTTTTAAATGTTGGTGCCAAACAGTCACAATTGATAATGATCATCACCATTTTCGTTATGGTACTAGGCACAATATACACTATATGGCCAAAGATGACTGTCCACTTGTAAATTTAGACATTTTGTTAAATATCTAGAAAAATACATGAGGAATTATATTGAAACTCTAAGTGTATAAATATTGTACAAGTCATACAATTCCGTGAAGATTTTTTTCCTGAAACCACAATAAGGGACCGTCAACAAATTAAAGAAGAATGAATATCTTTTGGATAACATTGTCAAAACTTATGTAGAAAAAGTGTTCAAACTGCAGATTAGGATTAAGTGGCTTTTTGTAATAAATTGTCTTCATTTTTATGTCGACAGCATGTACACTTATAGAAAAATTAAGATTTTTATAAAAACAGTCCCAAATGTTTCCAAAATTTTTGCTTACAATTTGCAGAGTTCTTAATATAAAATAATATTCTTTTCTGAAAATATGAAAAACAACATTGCGCACAATATCCTGTAATTAGAATTTAAAAATAATAAAAATTGTATGAAAAATGAGTAGGTTTTCTAAATAATTTTTCACTGTGCATGCATCAACGATATCAAAATTTCATTTGCATATTATATGTTAGCTAAATGTATAGAGCAACTTTAGTGAATCTCAAAATCATAGCTTGAAAATTCTGAAAATACTCGTCAATAGAATAAGTTGAAAATCTGCTATTCCCAAAATGATGCAAAAACAAAAGGGATTGTATCCATATAGTTATTGACTAGTGTCAATAAAGAATACACAATATGGGATGTACTACAACATTTGGATACATGCTACATACTCTTTGATATCATGAAATTCTGTCAAAAGAAAATCTGATAGCATTACGATATTTCACTCGATAACTGAGTCTGAATCTTAAGACAGTGCCTATACAATGCACTTTAATTTTTTTGTGCATCCAGCAGAGGAAGGACTCTGATACACAGGCACTTGTGCTCTGGCATAAAAGGGTGCTTTAAATGTGGATTTTCAGCTTTTTGACACCTATTTCCAATGTCGGTAAGCATCAATGTAGATTTTCCATTTTGATGTATACGAGAATTGATCCAATTAAGGTTTCACACTTTAGAAAGAACTCACATTACTGTAACAAAGGCTATGACTCTTATTCTTATTCTTCTTTTTTTTTTTTTTTTTTTCACTATTTAGGAAAACGAGATTGACAAATCAGAAGCCTGCATTTTTGCAAACTTTTCACTGTTTGAAGTAGAGTTGTGACTGTTTGAATGAGTGAAACGTTAGCAAAAATGCTGGCTTCTAACAGACCCCCATCATTTTGCTAACAGAGAAAGAGAACTTGGGCGGGATCCAGCAGATTTTGAGCTATTAACGAAAACAGATTGACCAATTAAAAGTCTACATTTTTTGCGAAATTGTTGTTGCTTAAAGTAAGTAAATTTTCTTATTGATCAATCTCATTTTGTAATAGTGCAAAATCTATGTGAATCTAGTCCAGTCAAAATTTCGCAAGATCATGTATCTGCGTAAGATTAACAGCACGAAAAATGAATGCTTCTAATTGAATAACTGCTTGGGGGAAAACAATCTGAATTTTAAAGTTTTTATTTTTAAAAAATTCTAATCAACAGACGAATGGAGCATTGTCATTGATCAAAATAGAGATCTATACAAATGGTGGAGTGATTATGTAGCTACAGCTGCAGATATCTAATTGTGTAAATTTTAATATGGATCAATCTCCTGTTGCTAAGAGCACAAAATCTATGAGGATCCAAATCGTTGTCTAGTCAAAATTTCACACTTGTAAAAAGATTGCTTATCGGTATAAGAATAATAGCCTGAAAAATGAACGCTTCTAATTGGGCGGCTGCTTCAAAAAGAATTTGAATTTTTAATGTTTTTGTTTTTTTTTAAAAGTTCTAATCACCAGAATTTGATGAAATTGAAATGGGACCACATGGGCATCTTACACTTTCAAACAAAAAAAGAATTATCAAAATCGGTTCATATATAGAGAAGTTACATGAGTGAACAAGAAATACATACAGGTCGAAATCATAACCTCCTCCTTGAAGTCTGTTAAAAATGTGGTACTTTGTTTGTTCCCAAGGGTAATACCAAGTAGACGACACATCAATTACGATTAATTTCTGATTAGAAATCAGGAAAATCCTAAAAGTGATTTCTAAATTATCCGATTAATCATAAAACCAAAATTTAAGTCAATGAAAAAACAAGACATATATCAGACCAATAATAATAGAATGAGAAAAGAGAAAATACTTACATTATACAATCGCCAACATGTGGAAAAAACATTCAAACTTGCAATCTCTCTCTCTATCTATCTATATATACAGTTTGTTATTTAATAAGTCATTCCATATTTTGATGTTGAATTGTAATATTGTATAATGGTTCTATATGTATACATATATACATTAGTTTTAAACATGTAAATTATTGCAAATGCAGGTGCTAAAGCAGCTCTAAAAAATTGCAATATATAAATATTCAAATATTGCATGAAAATATTTTTTTATAGAGTAGCAGGTGCATAATGTATGAAATTTGAGAAAAATCAAGAAACATTAAAATACTAAAATAAAATATATGAAAGTTACCAGTTAAATTAGAAGCCATTACTCATCAGCAGGCGGAATGGCTCTATACATTCCCCCCATTATTTAAATATAAAGTACTATTGGCAGGTTTCGTATGATGAGACAAACCTTGCATTAAACACAAAGCAATAATTTATAAAAGTTAAAAAAAAAAAAAAAAAAATACGTCAAAAAACAAATTATCAAAAATTATTATAAATAAAACGTAATAAGCCTTATAAAATGTAAAATATTTTAAATTTAAGAAATCCAAAATAAT
Source organism: Maratus speculifer (assembly GCA_964019185.1). Lineage (NCBI taxonomy): Eukaryota > Metazoa > Arthropoda > Arachnida > Araneae > Salticidae > Maratus > Maratus speculifer. The sequence goes on along the minus strand of OZ025298.1, from coordinate 170,089 downwards.
TACAATAGTAAAATGCAAGTGAATGTCCCACCTCCGCCTGAACCAACCATTTAGCACAAAATATAGACAAACTTACTGCATAAGCTCACCATCATCCAAACCAGTGACAAAAAAATTTAATCTCAAACAAATCCCTTTCCGAAGTTCAAAATTAAAATTATTTTGTTCCAAGTCTGAGACTCCTTTCAGCATGTTTTTTCATCTGTCACTATCGTTCCTTCTTTGTAGACTTTCAGACAGCCATATCAAGAAACATTTCCCAGAAGTCACGCACATAGGCTACCTCTCCAATCCAAAGTGTTGTCAATTCTTGAACAGTAACTTCACATAATATATCAAATATATATATATATATATATATATAGTTATTTTTATAAAATAAATTATCCAAAAACTTATAAAATTGCTTATTTACATTAAATCATCGTCACATATTTTTCTGAATCTAATAAATTGATTAATAACAGTGTTAATAAAAACTTTATGTAAATTGGAAAACCAATAAGGTAAATTAATGGTATGAAAATCAAACCTGTTTCTTTTATCATAAAGATCAATGCTGATATTTTTATCTGAAATACAAAAAGAAATATCAAGAAAATCCACTCTATTGTCATTACAATTAGCTTTATTTGTGATTAAAGTATATCTTTTTTTATGCTTTAATGTTTTGTTTAGAAATTAATTTCACCCCATCATTCGTTAGTTTTTTCATCATTGCTTTCTTAAAGGATTAATGCATCTTATTTGTTCTTTCGTCAATTTAAAATATTTAAGAAGCATGACAAAATGTTTACTTTACAATAAATCCGAACAAAACAGAAAAATATTTTACAGATTGGCAGCATTTTTAATATTTCAAACCTAATGTTTTTTTGTTCTGTTTAATTCAAGACATTGTGTCAAATATAGACTATTTACAATCTTTCTGCTTTACGGTAATGAGGCACACCACACATGGGGCTTTGTAGGCTTGGAGTGGATTTTTGCTTCAGAAAACAGTAAAATAAATTTTGCTAAGAATATAATATTTATGTTCTCAATGTATCACTACAAAATGAAAAACAGAATATATATGTAATATTCCGCTCAAAATCATGTCATTTAAATACTCCATCAAAGAATCCACAATCGTGCAGCATCAAAGTAGCAAGGCAACAAGACAACTTCCTAAGAAATATTTCCCTCTGAAATCAGTCCTCAGTGTGCACGGAAAAAAAGATTTCACAAAAAACTTCTAATTTCCAATCAAATTTTGAGAACTTACCTTTTACCAATGAATTTTAATCTGCTGACATAAACCTAATTTAGATTTTTCAGGCGACCGAATATGATGCCTTCTTGATCCAAAAAAATGACCGAATGGGATTATGGGTATCCAATGTTTGAGAAAATAAAGAAATATTATGCAACAGATACAATGAATTAAGTATAATGGGATTTTCTTTTTTAGAGAAGAATTGTTTTGAAAGATTAATGTCCTTTAGAATAAAATAAAATAAAAAGAGTTCACTAAAGGTAAGGAATTATAAAAATAATACTTTAAAATATTATAAAAAAGAAAGGAAAAAGTTCAAAGTTAAAAGAATTTGGAAGTAATTAACTTTACTTAGGATTAAGCCGAAAATTTTTTATTATTACATGCATATATATTTTTTTATCTTTTAAAAGAAAGTTTTAAAAAGTTTAAAACATAAGAGCCCTAGCATAAATTTAAAGTTTCCAACTATAAAATGCCCTAGATTCAGCTATAGCAAATATTTGTATGTCATACTTTGTAGGTTTTACTGGAATATACTGACGAAAAGAACATTGTCCTCAAAGACGTTTTAACATTTTATCTATAGTCACAAATTCTACGAGACTCTATACACGTTGACAATTTGTAAGTGATATCTTTACAATTGGAATTTCTCGAACAACATCTCTTGGGAGTGAATTTATCCAGTTCTTCCTAGAAGGAAGATGAATTATGTCATCGAATCTTGTGCATCTTAAAAAAAATAAAAAGCAATTCTATAACATAGTTTGTTTGAAAATTTTAAGGTCCTGTGACACCCATATTCCAAATATCATGAATATTATTATTCGAAGATTTGTACATACCCCCTAAATAGAAAAAGGCCAATAAACAGTCGTATTTCTGTGATATCTGATAATATACAATACTATCTGAGTCATTAAAGGGATCTTTCTGAACTTGAATGATGATCATTCTGTGTTTTCATCTTCCTCATTAATAGATTCCTCATCAATTGAAACCTTAGCTGAAAAAAGTTTCAAATAACTTTTGAATATATTGAAATGAAATGAATGAATAATAACAATACATTTCCAGAGGTCTGTCCAGGTTTTTTTTTCCAGAATCCTATTTTTGTGAAATTAACTATTATTTTTGTGAATTATTTTTATTTTTGTGAAAAAAGTAAATTCACAAAATATTAGTTAATCCATTTCCGCCCAGTCTTAGAAATTGGGTCATGTTTTAATTTTTCAAAAATAAACTAATATTTAGGCAGATGATCTAATTTACTAATAAATAGAGAGATTTCTTGTTCCATTCTTTTGCAATTATAATAAACAATCGACAAACAGAATGTTTAGATTAATGTAAATAATGAAATTATAAACAAAGGAAAGCGTGTATGGTTAACAGTTAGTCCCACAATTTAATATGAAAATGGTTTTATTATTTATTAATTTTCAATAGAACTTCTTTCGTGTGTAACTTTTGTTAAGAAATAAAGAACCAAATGTAAATGTTGAAAAAACAATTACAAATTTTAAATAAAAGCACTAACTATAGTTCTGTACAAAAAAACCACATGGAAATGTATCCCAAAGAAAAGCACTCAAATATTTGATTTAAAAAAACAACAACAACAAAAAAAAAAAACACTGAAGTCAAATTTTTTTGTTTTGTTTCTAAGAAGTTTTTTTTACAACAGAACAAAACAAAAAAAATTGGTTTCAGTGACTTTTTTTAGACAAAACATTAATGTAGCTTTTTTTTTTTTTTAGGATACATTTTCATGTGTTTTTTTTTTTTTTTTTTTTTTTTTTTTTAGAGGACAGCATAGTAGTTGGATAAATATATAATTTAATAATATAACTAGTTAAGAAAGTAAATCAGCCAATCCACGCTCATTAAAAATAAGGATAACGGGGAGAGAGAGTGGAAAGCAAGATAGCAATCAATGAAACAGGCTACAGTTTGTTTACATTGAGATAAATGATACAATGAACACAAAAATCTAGATTTTTGCAGAAATTTACACTTATCACGCTGTTTTTTTTTTTTTTTTTTTTTTTTTTTTTTTTTTTTTTTTTTTTTTGTGAAAGGGCTGTTTTTCTGAACTATAATTCTGTGAAGAGACTGTTTTTCTTAAATTTATTTTTGTGAAGAGTCCGTTTTTCATAAATTTGTTTTTGTGAAGAGTCCGTTTTATTGTCATCGAATTTTGTGAAGAGTCCGTTAACGGACTCAATTTTTGCCCTGGACAGACCCCTGATTTCACAGCCATTTTACACTCTGAAATGAAAAGCTCATATCAGGCCTCTGAGGCCTGAATCAGAATTTTCTCAAGAAATGGGTGGGAGGATGTCAGTATATTGGTGACCTTCAATGCAACTATTGTTGAAGGGATGATTTTGTTTACAGTGCAGTTTAGTTATGACCGGGTTAAGAGGCGAGTCTTCACAAGTTAATGTCAAATTGTTGATCACAGAGTACAGAAAATAAAGGTGCATTTTTTAGTCAATTTTTCAATGCATCAATGAGCAGTAACTTCGATTCAGAGTTTTCCAATTCAGCTATTTTCATTGCATCAATTTTTTTTGAAGGTGCATGTTATTTTTGTGTAACCTCCATAGTTCTTGGATGCAATACTTTTGCAAAGGTGATGAAAGTACAGCAAACTCTGATGGTACCACTCTTCTTGGGCATTCACTTAACACCTGTAAAAATAACATGAATGTCAAAACATTTTACGAAGGAAAACATGGCACAGTTACAGCATTATAAATTAGGATAACTTAACTTCATGGTAAATTACTCAATAGAAAAAGGAAAACCTGATATCATGAAAGTTTGTCTTATTGTGTTAAAATTTCTTATTTCCAAAAAATGTAATGTTTCCTTTCGGATTTAACATATTTGAAATCAAAACTTTATTGTTATTCATCTGTTGCATCATAAAATCACCTTCAGATCCAAAAATATTTCAGGCTCATCCAGGTAGTTTAGAGTTTCATTTTAAAATTTTCATGACAATGACTATTTTTTACATAACTTCATCTTATTTGTTTCCTGTATTTTAATCTGTTATTATTTAAAAATATATATAATGATTTTTTTTGTTAATTTTTAGGGTTCCATACTTATAAAGTAAAAACAGAACCATTATAAGATCACTCCGGTGTCTGTCTGTCCATATGTCACAGCAACTTTACTTGTAAACTATAGAACATGTATAGTTCAATTTGGGGGAAGTGATAAATACTCTTGACTCACACGTTACAGATTATTAAACATTCATAAATAAATTTAGGGAAAATGTAGGGGGCAAATTACCTTATGCGAAAATAAAAAAATCTTTTCTTTGTATATTGTGTGGCATATTGTATGAAAAGTTTCGTGACGCTGGACTCAAATGTTCTCTCCCATCTATTTCCGAATCCACTGAAACTAAAATTATGAAAAAATTAGAGGTAGTAGATATTAATTTAAACCTTGCAGGAAAACTATAATGATTACGCTAGGCCATATAATTTTTGAGAAAATCACAATTTTCAATTACACACAAATTCCAATTTACAGTCATTCAACAAAGGTGTTGAGGAGAATATATATTTCACAATTCACTTACATTTCATAATAACGGACTTGACAAGTAACAGATTTGACATTTCAAATAAAACTAAAAAAACTATTAAAATGAACTAGCTTGTACATTTTCTAACTTAGATAATAATTTACATGCCTTCTAAAACTATTTAGTAAACTTAGCAGTTTACATTTCATCGCTTAACAAATATGGTAAGAGATACCTATTGTGCAGAAGAATAAACTCTATACTGATAACAATTTGCAAAAAAAAAAAAAAAAAAAAAAAAAAAAAAAAAAAAAAAAAAGTCGATAATTAGTTATGTTATTAACTGTTAAGCACACGGACTATTTGGACATAAATAACGACAGAGACAACGTACTCTGCATACAATCATCTTTTAAAGCCTTCAAAACAACTTTTACTTGTAAAAATATGTGCCAGATAGGTGCCTACAGGCCAACGTAGATTTCTAAATTAAGTCCCCCTCCCCCCTTCAAAAAAAAAAAAAAAAAAAAAAAAAAAAAAAAAAAAAAAAAAAAAAAGATTCAAAATGCACATTTTGACCACATTTTAAAAAATATATATTTAATATATATATATATATATATAGCCTTTATCAAAAGATCGACTTATAAGGCACCTTATACAGTTTCTGAATTAGTGAACCATCCAATTGGATGCGTTTGACATCGAAAATGAATTAAAAAATTAGTCTTAAAATAAACAGTTGAAATTTATTCCATGATGAAATTTAGATATTTAAAAATGTTTATTTATAAAATGTAAGACTTTTATCAATAAAAAATTAAACACAAACATTCAAAAGCAGAAAAGCATTGTAGTCATCAAGTCAATTCTCAACCTGTAGCCGTAGTATACTTTAGTTTTATGAGCATGTTGCAATATTGTTACAGATTATGTGGAAGAACATTTTCAGAACAGAAAACAAAACAAATTGTGGTTGCCCCTCTGCAAGTCTCAATTAGACAGCAGCTCTGAGCTTCCTTTTCCCGCCTTACCTCTTCCCCTTATTCCAGACTTATTGACATTAATTTTTAGTCAGTGTGCAACAATAAGTAATTAACTTTATTTTCAGCATCTATCATTTTAATTAAACACATTCAATATTCTTGATACTGTTATTTTACAAGCTCAGGTACTTATCAAGATTTTTCAGCAATTATTTATTAAACTTGCGAGAATATTTGTTAGGTTTCTTTGAGCAGCAATAATCGCGTTTTGAATGGGAGAAAATATTACATTTTTACATCTTACTTGACTAATGTGAAAATTACAATTGTAAGCCACATTAAATAATTAAACGTTCGATATTTCATTAAAAGGATTTAGATAATATATATATCAGTGTTGAATTCAGAGAAAGAACAGAAGAGAGGGGTACGTTTATATGGCATGTATACCAATTGCTCGTCCCCAAGGGAATAATAGTATTTATTTTTACTGCATGGAACTCTGAGCGCACTTGACTGTTTATTTTGTTTTGTTTTATATATGGACCATTTTCATAATTCACTTACATTTAATGGTAACGGACTTGACAAGTAACAGATTTGACATTTCAAATAAAACTAAAAAAAACTATTAAAATGAACTAGCTTGTACATTTTCTAACTTAGATAATAATTTACATGCCTTCTAAAACTATTTAGTAAACTTAGCAGCTTACATTTCATCGCTTAACAAATATGGTAATGAACTTTACATTTCAAATAAAACTATTTGAAATGAACTAGCTTGTATAATTTCTAACTTAGATAATAATACATATTCCTTCTGAAACTATTTAGTAAACAATTTTTAATTACAAAAGTGCAAAAATCATTATTTTAATATCAAAATTTATGGTAACAGACTTGACAGTAAAAAAAAAAAAAAAAAAAAAATCCAACCTTGATGAAAGCTTATTCTTGCCACTATTACATTGCTTCACAGTTGAAGAGTAAAAAACGGCAAGTAGTAGTTGCGTAAATAGTTTAACTATCAATTTTCTCAGGTTGCCCGGTATGCATTAGCTAAAGAAGATATAAGCTGAATATTTGCTGCTAACTTTAGGCAGCATTCAAAACCTATTTTGATTAAAATAATCACAAGGTAACAGACTTGCTAAAAAGTGAGGAACAAAAGATTTCTGGTAATTTCTTAAAGAAAATATCTTTTGTAATAATTTTTTTTCATTAATATAGAACACTAACAGTTCATATTTAGAAGAATAAAACTTTTTTATTTAAAAAAGTTAGCTAAAAAAAAAAACAGTTAAAAACATAAAACTTGAACTGGGACAGGCATTTTTGCTTAGAATCAAAATTTTAAAGATTTATATCTCCAAAATCTTTATTGATTTTTTTTTAATTTTTCATGCTAGAAATATTCAATATAATCTTCTTTATATAATCTTACCAGCCAACCTGAGAAAATTCAAATGTGTAAAACAATATATTAATGACATCTTTAATGAATTTTTATAGAATAGCACATGAGCGACATTTTTAAATGCTGTCTTTGAAACAGAATGTGAACAATTTTTCTAATTAACTTCTCTGAAACAGTGAGTGAGTGACATTTCGAATGAATTTGTAAAAAATGTACAATCTTTTTAATGTTACACAACTGATATATTTATGAACATTTTAAAAAAGTGACATAAGTTTTTTTTTTTTTTTTTTTTTTTTTTTCTAATACACAATGATATATTTTTTGGAAGGACTAAATATTTTGGGTCCAATGGGATGTAGAACACAGAAAGACAATAATAACTTTGTTTGCTTTATTTAAAACATTGCTATCAAAAGTAATTCCGAAAGGAATACTAAATATTTGGTTATTCAGTTATTTGGTCAAACCATGATTCATTGCATAACTAATTTTTAACAGATCTCAATTCTCACATTTTAATAGAAAATACAGCAAAATTTACTCAAATTGAAGTTAATAATGAAACAAGCTTATTTTTTAATAATGCTTAAATATACCCCCTTAAGTATTCATAATTAATAGCAGTTAGAAAATAATTCATAATTTAAGGGGGGGGGGGAATGAAGGTGGGAAAAAAATTGCATAAATGTGTAAAAAAAAAGTATCCTAAGAGTAAAAAACAGTCCAATTGTGTAAATTTTACACCTAATGTGTGAAATTTGGCAAGTATGCTAATGCATAGCTTAAATCAAACTTTAAATATTAATTTATGTTTGAATTTTCTTCTTTTTACTCTGGGACTGGGACAGCATATGTAAGCGAAATTTGAAAATGGCCCATATGTTTTAATTGAAAATGTTACTTGTAATTTTACAGTGTTATGTTATTTTGGAGGTAAATTAATAAATAATAACCCTATACTTTAATAAATAATGAGATAGAATCCATTAAGTTTTGATGAAAGAAAATGTTTAAAAAGGAACTGTTTCATTGATTTATAACAAACATAAGAAATTAATTACAGTAAAAATGCACCTTATATTGGTAAGTCCAACTCTTAAACAAATCACATTTCACAAAAATTTAACAAAATACCATTTCTATAAAACTCAGTTGTAGAAATTGTTAAAATTAAACTTTAATTGTACATGTAAGCAGTAAAAATTAGTAAAGATCTGTTATTATGATAAAGTTATCAATTAAGGTTTTTGTGCTAACATTCCAAAAAAGTAAATAAATAAAATAAATAAATAAATAAAATGAATAAATAAATAAAAAACAAAATTTATTCAATTTTGATTCAATCATCGAATTTTTTCCCCGTGAAATCTAAACCCAGCATCATTTTCACCATATCAAAATTTAGAAATGCACATTTTGTATCTGTATTTAACTTTTCAAAAAAAGAAAAAAGTATTTTAATTTTATTATTTGGATTCAAAACTTGAAGTCTAAATCGTATTAGCTGAAACAGATATTAAACTGTTGACATTCTTTTACAAGTAAATCAAATTTTGTAAATAAGATTCAAATTCACAGGGTTTTATAATAGGCGATATTAACGATAAAAAGTTAATTAAATCCAATTGATTTTTTAAATCATCAGATTTTAAAATATTCACCTTTTATATAAACATTTTAATAATAATTTAAATTTTTCTTAAGAAAGGTGTTATAGTAAATATAAAATACATTGACATGTTTTGAAACCGTCAAATAAGTTCCATAGTCATAATATAAATAAAACAAAATTTCAAAATATTTCTCGGTCAATACAAATGACACGCGACAATGAGATATAAATAACAAAAAACACGCGCTCTATTGCAAAAAATTAAATTAAAATATAGAGCATGATCTAAAACTTAACTAAAAATAAAAATTTCAAACTATTTCGCGGTCAGTAGAAATGACACGCGACAAAGATATATAAAAAAACACCAAAAAACACGTTTGGCCTTTATAATATAGATATACTTTAATTAATAAATATACACTCACAACAAACAGAAATCCGGGAGATTTATTATCAAGTTTTAAGAAAATTTAATGGGTATTACTCTGTTATCCTGTCGCCAAATTTAACCAAACTGTACTTATTGACATAATTTTTATTTTAAATAACGAAAAACAAATAATTAGTAGAATATTAATAAAAATATTAATAAAAAGTCTAAATAAAAATCCCTTAATGACATTTTAAACACGTGAATCATATTTAATGTTATTGAATGTGACATTCACGATCATCCATTATTCGCATTTAATCTTATAGTTTGAGGATAATGTATTAGTTGACGGGATAATCTAGTAGTACCATTTAATGTTTTATGCAACAAAATCATTTAGTTGAATTATAAACTGTATATTTGTAATATTTTGAAAATAAATACTGGATATATCAAAATATATATCCATTGATATCACCAAACCCTGCTATTATACATATTCAGAGGATTTTTGGCAATATAATTTCGACAGGAGATGAAAAAGTATGAAAAATTTTAACTTTGGCAAAAAAAATTTATATTTAAAACAAAAATTTTATTTTTATTTAACTTAAAATTGTGATATGTATGTAGGATTGAATTTTAGAATTTATGTGCACACCCAGTAATGCATACCCTTCAATGTTTTTGATTTATAAAAAAATTCATGAAGCTCAATCCACCTCCATTAAAAAATAAATGAGTTTATAAAAATATTGTTTTCTGTCTGAAATATTTGCTTATTCATCTCAGAAGAAATGTACAGTAGAACTTCTTTAATTCGGAATCATCATGATTACAGCGATTCCAGATTATAGAAAAATCTTGATTACAGAAGTTTTCAAACTAAAATACATATAGATAAATGAAAATACTCTCTTATTAGTACTATCTCTTATTCATGTGGCAATACAAAAAATGCAAGAAGCTTCATAAATAAAAAGAATTAAAAACTTTGAGAAAAATCAATTAAAACTGCTCAAACAAACATTTTTATACATTTTATGCAGTGTTGCCATCTGTTGTACATTCGAAACACAACAAATGCATGATTTTTGGAAAATTTGAGATTTCTGATTTATAAATGTTCAATAAATAATGCAAATCACAAGAATAACAGACATGTCACAAAAGATATTTTGAAAAAAAATTCTAAAACCAAAAAATTTATTGTGAGAGTTTTAAGATTTACAATTATAATTAAAAAAAACAACCTTAGGGTGCTTTTCCATTTCCCGACACGACAACGATAAATCGTACCTGCTTGTTGCTATCCAACATTTTTAGAAGCAAAATGCATTGATTTATGCTACATGCTTTTCCACCTTCCAATACGATAACAGTTTTGTCGTCATCGATAGAACGATATCGGCCAACTTGTTATTTTGTCATCAAACAGCCAAGCCTCCTTTAAAATCGTCTGACATTTTCACTGACTGTGTTTATAATTTGTGAAATCAATGACTGAAGTTTGAGTCTACAAATTAGGATTTTTTGTTGTTTTTCTCATGTATATTATGTAAGTTGTTCAATAATGGCTATAAAGTTTGCTGTGAATATATTGTGCTATTAAGAGAAACATAGCCCTTTTTATTTAAATAAAATAAATATTGTGAATCAAATTACACGAATCAAAACAAAATGATTCCTGCTATATGTTAGTATGAAATATTCAAATTTCCAGGTGATGAACGTGAAGCTAAACTGTCTGGAAGGAAAAAGAAAGGTAAATGAATATTTTTTTGACACTCATCATTAAAGTATTATTAAAAAAGTATAAATGATGTATACATTAGTTAGTATGTTGATTTGTTTTCAAAACAATGCTATTGGTAAATTTTGGTAAACAATTATATTTATAACTGACCAACAATTTAACCAAGTGCTTGTAAATTCTAAAATTCTCAGAATACATTTAGATTGTTATCAAGTTTATAGATGTGCTTATTATATGAATTAATTAACAAAACTAATTTTAAGTGTAAAAATTGTGCTTTTTAATTTCATTTATTGATTTCCGTGATTAATAACCCAGCATATTAATTTTTAGGTTAAAATTGCTTGTATATATTATTCAAAAATGCATTTATTACTTTTCCTATGTGTTTTTGTCACTATTAATTTTCATTTTGAACTACCTTTTTAGCTTGACTTAGTGGCCAATGAATCCAGGTTTCAAGCAGTTTTTTAAGTAAATAAGTGCATTTAATATTGGAAATTATGAACAAGCTAGTATTTATTAACAAATTACAGCAGTATTTTGATAATTCAAAAGAAAATAATGAAATAAATTTGTTCTTAGATGCATTAGTGACTGTGGTTATAAAGATTTCAGAGATTGCAAAACAAATTTGTTGCATTCATTGTTTTTTTTTTTTCCCTTCAGGTGCACACAGTGCTTGCATAACATGCATTAGTGATTGCAATTTTTTGCAGCCTGGGTGTTTTGTTTTTGCTTTGTTTTCATGTGCTCAAAGTGCTCGTACATGGATTAGTTGGACTGTTTTAATGGGTTTCATTTTAGCAACTGAGAGTTTTAGGCTTTTTTCCCCTAATAATATAAACACTATTGTTTTAATTTAATGGATTTGTTTTACAATATTGTCACGTTTTTTTTAGTTTAGGAACCATTGATTTCTTCCAGATATTGGGAAGCTGCATGTTACTGCACAGTTTGCCGAATCTATTAATTTTTGTTGTTTGTTTTCATATGGGCATAGTGCTCATACATGTGTTATTGACTGCGGCTTTGAGAAATTTCATGCATTTTAGAGATCATTGCAAAAGTTTGCTACATCCAGTAATTTAATATGCGCCGAGCTCACACATATTTATTAGTGACTGCAGCTTTAACATGTTTCAAGCATCCTATTATTTCATTAATAATTTCAAAATTCTGCATTTATATTTTAAAATGTTATTTAGCAGTTGCTATGAAGGTACTACAGTGCATCATTGTAGTCTGTATCAGACGCTGTTCATAATAGATTTTTTTTCTTTCTCTCTCTTTAAGAGTCTGATGATTTAAATCCATTTTGCCTCAGACAGGGCTGCCAACCTCTGCAAGTAAAAATGTGTAGTTTGAACATCGAAAATGTGTAGTTTTAAGAAATCAAGTGTAGTCAAGTTGTGTTACTTCATTCGACCCCGAAAAGTTAAAAAAAGAGTTTGAAATATATTATAAAAAACACTTTTTTTAAAAACATTGATTTAACTATCATATATATTAAAATAGAAGAAATTTTACAAATCAAAATATAAAACTTACCTTTTATTTCATGGGTATTCATCATGAAAATTAGTTTCACAGTATTTTGGTCAGTGCTACCATCAGTTATAAGTGAAAATGTCATATGTTTTATAATAGTAACTATATCAGAGCAGGTTTTATTTGCCATACATTTTAAAATGGCTGTCATTTTGGTTCACCTGCTAGCATTGTGCTTGGCAATTTTGGAATCTGGGAACATTGCTTTAAAGAGATAACCTGCATGGTCAGCTGCACTTAATGGCACGTTATGTTCAATAAGAAATAACGAAAAAGGCATTTCTGCTTTGGTAATACTTATTGACATGTCGCTTTTGACAAGGAAAGTGTCTGCATTTTTTCAGCTTTTGTTTTCATTTCTTTGTTCTTGATATGTCTGTTTGACTTTATATGATGCAAGCAATCAAATTTTCCCTCTGATTAACGTGAAAAGTACTTTCACAAGTAGAGCAGAATGCTTCATATCAATATTTATCTGAAGCACGCAAAAAAAGCCACTTCGCCGAATCGGACTTTAGCCAATTCGGATCGGAACTTTTGATCAGAAGTACTTTTCTTTTTCCGATATCTCAGTCACTCATTTTGACAGAGAAATAAAAGAAGTGAATAGGATTAATTATTCAAAATGATGTCATATGCCATATAATATAACTTCTGAAAACATAGCTTAATCAGAAAATCTGAACTTGAGCCGAATACAATCCCATACAAAATCAAAACACAAACAAGAAAAGTACGGCTAGCGCTAGTGACAAGGAAGATCTTAACAAATGTAACCCAATCACAGGGCCATATTAATATGCACACACACTTTGCGTCAGAGGTGACCACTGAGAGGAAGAAACAGAAATTTTAACCTACTTCCTCTGTAACCGCCAGTGGCATTTAAGGATTGCATAATCGCAGCACGCTGTTAGTAAGCAAAAGCTGAAAAGCATAATTTGGAGTGCGCGTAGCGTAGTGCATAATAGATAAGCTAAAGCGGAGTAACTACGCCTAATGCGTAGTAGTTGACAGTTCTGCTCAGATCACAAATCCAATACAGAAGTAATGTAATAGTTAAATAATAATAATACCTTATAGAAATCAATAATCAAAATATAAAAGCATTAGCTTTACAGCTTAGAATATAATACAGTAGACTCCCTCAAATCTGCAACCCTAAAATCCACAACTCTCTAAAATCTGCACATAATTTACTGACATAAACAATGAAACATTCAGTTCAGGCATAGGGATATAATTTGACTTTTTTACTTTTATATCAATTCTCTATATATTTTAATTAGTAATTTTTGTTAATATTACTGAATTCATGTTTCTTCATGAAGGAAAAATAAATTTATTAATTTATTTCTCAAAAAATTCAAGATATTGCTGATATCATTATAATTACAATCTTACCAAATGTATTCACGTTTTAATCAAGCTTTTTTGGTTATTGAGTCTAGCTGAACTTGAAATAAAACTTCTTTATTTTATGATTTTTATGTTAATTAGTAATGTACTTTTATGAAGCAAGTTTCATGAAATAATTTAGGAAAAATATATTTTATCTTTATAATGACATACATTGATTATTAACTTGAACTTTACTTTTAATACTTCAATTATTTTAAAAATTATCTATTTTTTTCAGTTTATTACTTATTTTATTATGTTGTAAGCATTTGTTATATTTTCGATTACATTATTAATTACATTCAAATTACTGTTTAAAAAATGTAAATAAAGACCAGAAATCTGCAAAACTTCTGGTCCCAAGCAGTGCAGATTTGAGGGAGTCTACTGTATTATCAGTAAACTGCATTCATAAACTGGACATCTAAAGTGGAAAATCTTAATATATTTTCATAATGTTAGAGTTTACAACCACTTATTAAACTTAGTTAATTAAATAATTCTTAACCAAATATTAACAATAACATTGGTTTAAAAAGAAATAACTTATACTTGTGTGCTTTAATAATGAGTTTCATAAAATATGGATTTACCTGTTTTCTTTTTTCTCCATGGATGTTTTAATTTCATATTCATTGTCTAGATATTGAAATATTTCTTTCTAACATTCTTTTATGAATAACATGTTTGATAACTTGTTTGAGGCTTCTTTTATCCAGAAAAACAGGCCTTGTTTCTATCTTCCATTATTTAAATAAATAGCATAACATACCTGAGAAGAAAACATGTTTAAGATTCAATTTAATACAAGAAATTAATTTTTTATAATTAAAATAATGTTAAGTTACTAACACACTAACATATAATATTTTAAAATACTAACAGCTAATAATGGGTGATAAATAATCAATTTTTTTTTTTATTTTTGTCATTTCCAAAATGTTATTGTTTCAATTTCTCAAACAGTCTAAAAATTTTTTTGGCTAATTGAAAAATGTCTAGATAGTATTACACTAATTGAAAAATGACCACTTGCTTCAATTCTACCGAACCATAACCCGATTCAAGAGAGAGAAAATAGTTTTCGTCAAAATGCAGCCCGACTAGAATCTGAAAATTCTATTTGAATTCAATCTGAAAATTCTATTTGAATTCAATCTGAAACCCAATCCAAACCTGAAAAAAATATCCATCAAACATGAAACAAGTTGAAAAAAGGCAAAATAATTTCTGCTCACACGTATTGACCAGAATCTGAGAATTCAATTGAAGTTTATCTTAAACCCTATCGGATTGTAGCCTGATCTTTGCAAGATAAAATATTTTTAGTCAATGTAACCCAACCAAAATCTGAAAATTCTATTTGAGATGAACCTCATCCAAACCTCAAGAAATATTCCCCAAACCTTAACCTGACCTGAAAAAATAACAACTTGAATGTAGATTCTGCCATTGCGGAATTCAGTTTTGCCTCCAATTAGAAAAAAAAAAAAAGTCTATAGAGGTCTTTTAGAAGGGTGACCCCATTTAGAATGCAATGAACTAACTTCCTTTTTCTTGTGTTTATCAATATAATAGCAAACAGAACGGTGTGAAATACCCAATTGATTAGCAATTTCTCTCTGAGATATTGGAATTGTGGAATAATAAAGAGATACAATTAGACGTGCTACTTCTTCATTGACTAGATTCATCAAAAACAGATTTTTCCTTTAGTTTAAATGCTTTTTTATAGACTCTGAGAAAAAGGAAATGCATTTTAACAATAAAACGAGTGGAATCCCATCAAATTCAACGAATGACATGTTTAAAAGACACAATCGATTTGCTTTTTAGAAAAAAGCAAAAGTAATTAATTACATTATTGAATCAATGTATAATAAATATATTTCCAAACTTAATGTCAAGTTTGCTAGTTACAATTTTGCATGCAAATATTTGCACATCTTCAGTTAAAATTGTAATCTGAGTGCTGGCAAAATCCAGAAATTTTATTTTATATGCACTCACAGAAAAATAGTTTTATTAGAAAAAAAAATTATTTCATTTTTACTGTGACATTAGTTTCACTAACTGAAGTCATCTCAATCTCAGTGTCCATAATGAAAATAAATATTGAAATGTAATATTGTTATGAGTAAAAAATGCGATGTTTTAAATAGTGTCTTCAAAAGTTTTTAAAAGTTACTATTAATAGTAATATGAAAAAGGCATCCGTAATAGTATTGTAATTCCTATTTATCTAGTTTCCTAATGACATCATTTTCCTCATTTGAAATTTTTCTTATTTTGCTTTAGACATTAATTTTTATCATAAATTATTTTCTGTTATTTTATTTACATTATTATTTCTCAGTAAATATATATATATTTTTTTACCTCAATTAGTGCATAATTATACGCAATCATTTTATTGTGGTTAAATTTTACGAAAACAATTAACTTTTTTCTTTTAAATACGAAGACATGTTTAATACATGTTCATTGATGAAATAAAGCTTCTGACAAGTGGAAAGTGATAATGGAAAATAAATTTTTATTATCGAGAGAAAAGCTAAACAGAGTTGCCACCATTTTGAAGAAATATTGTAAAAAGCATTTAAAATTAAAAATAAAATATAAAAAAGGAAATAAATTAAAAAACAGCTAAAATGGGCACAACTACAAATAAATAGCTTTCATTTAAAAAAATAATTATCAAAATCGAGTAGAAAATTCAGGGCTAATGACTATATATAGATTGTATGAACATCTTGTTTTAACAGCCAGATTATGAAAAAGTGGGCCACAATTTTTGACATGACACTTTTTAGCTTGTCTGAAAGAAATAGCATCGGAGGCTAATAATAATAATAATTTCTGACAATACACACTGAAAAGAACCTAAAACGTTAACCTGAAACCCAATCTAAACCCCCAAAAAAATTTAATGAAAAGATATATTTGTCTAAGAAAGACAAAATAATTTCCATCAACATACATTGACCAGAACCAGAAAATTCTAATTGAAGTCTATCCTAAACACAATCAAAAAAGCCAGAAAAATCACTCTAATAGTAACTCAATCTATCTGCGACAAAATAAAATACATTGAAATGCAACTCAATAAGAACCTGAAAATTACATTTGAAGTCAACCCAAAACCAAATTCAAACCTGAAAAAAAATTAGCCAACCAAATCAAGATTTTAGAAAAAAAAAAAAAAAAAAAAAAAAAAAACAATTTCTGTTGATACATACTGACCAGAGCATGTATATTCCAATTGAAGTCTATCTCAGACCCGATCTGAACTCCTAACCTGAAACCCAATCCAACGAGCCCCCCCCCCCAAAAAAAAAAAATATATATATATATAGGGGGGAAATATAAATCTATCTAAGAAAGAGAAAATAATTTCCATCAACATACACTGACCAGAACCGAAAAATTCCAATTGAAGTATTCCTAAACACAGTTCAAACACTACCATAAAAAAAAATCCAATTGCAAATTCCAATTTATCTGCGACAAAATAATATACTTGCACCCAAAACCAGATTAAAATGTGAAAAAAAAAAAAAAAAAAAAAAAAATTATCCAACCAAATCAAAATTTCAGGGAAAAAAAATTGTCGATACGTACTGACTAGAAATTCTAATAGAAATCTATCTTGAAACAGGGTTGGAAAAAAAAACCCTGGGTTTTTCAAAAAAAAAAAAAAAAAAAAAAAAAAAAAATTTGGTTTAAACTGGGTTTTTTTAAAAAATATCTTTTCTTATTACATATACATGCATATTTATAAAAAAATATATAAACACTATTGGATTATAAGTAGTGTAACTTCATTTAAAAATATTTTAAATTATATAATTACAGTGAATTTATGTAGAAAATTGAAAAAATCCATATTTTAATTTAAAGTCTTTTGTTCAAACAATAAACTGCTCTACACAGTGAAACATTGATACTCTGAAAATCTTTACAAATGACCTTTTGATTACTAATAATAAACATTTGGATGTAGTTAATCATAAATAGAATATTTTCTACAATTTTTCAAATAATAAATTTCAAATACTTCTTAGAATTTTGTTTTTTAAGTGACAATTTGAAGTCAGTGTATTTGGTAATTAGATTCAATAGATAACAGGGAAAATTAATAACAAGAAAAATATTGTTGTTAAAATGCTGTAACTAGCATGCAATCTTTCAATACTTTTGAATAATTTGACTTCATATTTTGACTTTAATTCTTCAACATAATTTTCCATATCAAGAAAAATTTCTTTTACAGCTTGAGCAAAATCTTACAGATCATTGTGTTATGATATTAATTGCGTTAAATTGCGTGCATTTTTAAGAAATTAAAATATTATTTAATAAATATTGAATAATTTAAATCTATTTTATCTTTGATCAATCCACATGTTTAAAGCTTTTTCTTTAGAACAAAAGATATGTTCATCAATGCATACTGATTTTTATCCAATACATAAAAAAATAACCTAAAATCACAATATTTAATACTTATTGCTGAAATTAAGTGTTAAAAGTAGAAATTATTTATATCCAATAATTTGAAATACATAAACTATAAAGAAAAAAGAGAAAATGTCATTAAATTTCTTCTAAAAGAACCAATTGTTTTTTTGGTTAAAGAAAAAAAAAAAAAAAAAAAAAAAAACGATTTAAATCGTGCCAACCCTGTTTAGAATATAAAATTTTTACAAATTTATAATTCGGTAGATAAAGGGTTAAAATATTGCATTGCTCTATTTTGCAATTCAATAGGTACTTAAATTAATTTTATCTACTTAACACTCTGCAATTTTATTTAATATATTAATACAGTAGAATCCCACTGTTATGAACTAATTAGGACCGAACATAGTTTGGTTTCAGAATTCAGAATAGACAGATTTTATTAATATAGTAGAGCTAGTTAAATCCGCTAAGCTTGGGACCAGAGGTTGTGCGGATTTTAGAATTTTGCAGGTTTCTGGTCATTGCTTTGTTTACATTTGTTTAAACAGTAACTTGAATGTAATTAATAATGCAATCGAAGCTACAATGAATGGCTTACAATATATTAAAATAATTAAATAAAGTAATAAACTAAAATAACAAAAATTAAAATAATTTTTAAAATGATTAAAATATTAAAGGCAAAGGTCAAGTTAATAATCAATAATGTATGATTAAATATTCATTATAAAGATGGAATGTATTTTTCTTAAATTATTTAATGAAACTAGCTTCATAAAGGTACATTCTCTAATTAACATCAAAATCATAGGAAGCTTTGTTTCAGGTTTAGCCAAACTTAATAATGTAAAAAGTTTGATTAATACATGAATATATTTGCTAAGAATATCGTGATGACCAATAATATTAATAATATCTTGAATTGATTTTCAAACAAAATCGAAAAACAAATTCAGTAATATTATAAAATTAAAATATATATGGAACTGTTATAAAACTAAAAAAGTCAAATTTTGTTCTTATATCTGAACTGGCTGTTCCATTGTTTAAATTTCTAAATTATGTGTGGATTTTAGAGAATTGCTGATTTGAGGGAGCCTACAGTAATAATTAACGTATTGACTTGTTAAGGCATAAAGCATGAAACCGCTTTTCCTTAAAATGTATAATATGAGCTTTAAAATGTTTAGGCTTACTTAAAAGGCGATTAAATAATCAACTATAGATGTTAAAAGTTAATTTTATTTAAAAAAACATCTTAGTACTTTCAAACCTTTAAACAGGTTCTTCCTCAAAGAATATTTTCTTTTATAAATACAAATATAAGATTTTGTTTTAAAAAATGAACAGGACTTGTGGCTTGAAAATTGAATTAGTAATATTTTAGGTGAACGGTAAAAAGAAATATTTGATTGTTGTACCATGAAATTTTTAATATGCCATTTTCTCAAATTGTCCGGATTTTATTTTTAGGATGTTAAACCATAAACTTGGTATATTATAAGATAGGGCATCATTACACACTTTATTGCTTTTGCATAGGATTTCTATGGATTCTCTTATAATGGTTAAGTAATAATTGGGTGTTGGGAAGATGATTTTCGTATGATCAAAATCTATTGTGAAATGATCGTGTACTGTTTGAGATATAAATGTGAGAGAGAGGTACATTGGCGACAAAATTTTATATCTGCTTTATGTTCTTTTTTTGAGTTTTCTATTGGTTTTCCCGATGTATTCCATTAATTTATTGCATGCAGTTTTAAAAAGGATGGTATATACACCAGCTAATTCAACTTCCGGTATTGGAAAGATTTTTGTACAAATTACTTTTTTCAATTTTAATTCTTTAAATTTTCTTTCTTTACTTCTTCTTTAAATTATTTTCAAAACAAAACTTTATATTTGTATTTATAAAAGAAAATATTCTCTCAGGAAAAACCTGTTTAAAAGGTTTGAAAGTACTAAGATTTAAAAAAATAATAATAAAATTAACTTTTAACATCTATCATTGATTATTTAATCGCCTTTTAAGTAAGCCTGAACATTTTAAAGTTCATATTATATACATTTTATGTTAAAAGCAAAGCAAAAATTTCATTCTATCATATATTTTATATATTTATTTGCTTTTCCTTATTTTCAAAAATAAAATTTTACTAAATTTCTGGTGGTAATTAAGACAAGCAAACACAATTGCTTGCTCATCAAAGGGTTAAATAAAAACTACAGCTGTAGTATCATAACAATAAATATGCTTTTTACCACACATAAATCTGAATCAATGATGACAAAAAACAGTACTAACAAAAACATAGCAAAAAAAAAAAAAAAAAAAAAAAAAAATCTGTTGATGACTTAAAAAACATGCATGATGTGTTTAATACAATCAAAAATTGATAATCCACGCTCCCATAATCCGCAATTTTCTATAATTCACACTACTTTATGAATGTAAACATTGAAATAAACAATTAAGAAAATTTACAAATTTGTGATATAAAAATAATTTTTAAAACAAATTAAAAAATTGAAAAAAAAAAAATCATAGCAAAACATCTACATTTTTTGATAATATAACTCTTTTATTTTATTAACAGTAAAAAAAAGATTAAAGTATTACAAAACAGATTTAATTATTTTTATCTAAATGCACTTATATATAATTTTTTTAATAAAATAACTTTAAGAAGACATTTTTTCAGATAACATATTAAATTAATTATTAGATTTGATATTTATCTTTTCATATTATACTGATTAAAGGATCAAAATGCTGTCTAGGAATAATATGACATATAATCCATAATACTCTATAATCCACAGTAGTGATGGGCGATTCTGGAAATTTTGAGAATCTATTAAAATCGACATCATATAAAACAACATCGACCATAATTAGAATCGATTTATCAGTTCTAGAATCGATATTAGAATCAGGGTTGTTTGGTTTAAACCATGCTGGTTTAAACCGTGGTTAAAACCATGGTTTAAACCAAATGGTTTTTTTTTTGTTTTTGTTTTTTTAATGTTTTTATTTATTGTACACGTTATTAAAATATGCAAAATCCAAGTTATGCAGAAGCTACAAGCACAGCATTTTTTTTCTTTTTTTTTTAAAAAAACATTAATAAATTTTTAAAGTGACAAAAACTTTTAATCTGCCCATCTTTTCTTACTAGCTATAAATCTACATGGCAAACTAATTTTTTTAATGTGAGCTATGTAGGAAAAAAAAAGGTTTTGTTTCTTCTTTAAGCCTTTTATTAAAAAAAAAAAAAAAAAAAAAAAAAAAAAAAAAAAAAAAAAGCCAAAATGCTATTTTACCATTTAAATTGCATCATATATCAAAGCATTAATGATGACATAACATAAGTCATTCTCCCCATTGGTTACTCTTTGTTCTCTATGCTAATGAATGAATGATTGTAAATTTTCTCTGTTCTGTAGTTATTGGTTTCAATAACCTTTTGCTTTTCTTGCGTTGGAGTTTATGATTTTATTTTATTTGTACTATATTTTATTTTAAGAAAGCTACTTATTTATATTGAAGTAAAAGAATGTCTAAAACTAGAAAAAAGAAAGATATAATATGGTTTTCATTTGAGAAAAATAGAAATACACCAAGAACAGGCTCGAGAGCCAAATGTATAAATTGCATGCAATGCAAATGTTGTCAAATTAGTTCTCCCTTATTAAATTTGATGGAATTGTTTTTCAAGATGCCTTAGATGTTTGCCTTAAAAATTACCCCACTTGAAATTTGTGATGAAAATAGGAATGTTAATGATAAAAATATTCAAAAGTCTATGCCTAATTTTAATCTAAAAAGAAATGTTGAAGATATGTTTGAATTGTTAAAGCCTATTGCAGTTGCCCTGGATAATATCTAAAGTAATAATTGTTCCATTGTTGACGTAGTTTAGATTTGGAAAAATCCTCAAAAGATATTAAGAGAAAAAAGATAAGTAAAGAAGTCCCACAGTGTTTTGAGTCCAGGTATAAAATGGCTCTAACACCCATGCATGCTTGATATCGTGGTACAATCAAAGTGAACTGTCTGACCAAGAAAAAAATGGATGCATTAAATTTTGCAAAACTGGAATATCCATATAACTCTAGCTTGCACTGATAGTAAATTTTATGCCAATCTTCACCTTTTGAAAAATTTTTTTTTTTTTTTTTAATCAGAATGCAGTAAAGGAAGTTACCCCATGAGTCACAAATTCAAATCAAGAAATTTAATAGCTATGTCTTTACTGAAGTTGTACAACTTATAACAGCAAAAGCCTATTCAGCGAGTGTTGAAAGAATATTTTCAACATTTGGACTGGTATAGACAAAAATACGAAATAAATTGGGATTAGAAAAGGCCTCAAAACTTGTCTTTTTATTTAAAGCTTATAATTAAAATTAAATAAATAGAATTGTTTTTATAAAGAAATTGTTTACCTAAATATATTTAACTAGGAAAAATAAATTTTTTATTAAAAAAAAAAAAAAAAAAAAATAGTAATTTTTCAAAGCATATGTCTCAATATGTATAAATATTACACTCATTGATAAATCAAGTATGTTGATACACATGTGATTTATTTTAGCATTAAAAAAATGCATATTGATGTTTTTTTTTTTTTTTAAATAAATATATATATAGTAAAAGATTAATAATCATTTGTTGATGTTGATATTATTGATACAGTAAATGATTTCTAAACTAAGCATAGGAAAATGTTTTCTATTTCTGCTTATTTTTTTGTTGATTTAATGAAATATGTTTGTACCCCTCATTATGTTCTACATTATCAACCTGCATAATAATTATTTCTTTAATTATTATCTAAAGGCTTATATGAGTATACTAATAAATTAATAGTTCAACATTTTTCAAACAATAAATATTTCCCTAAAGAAAGCTAAACTTATAGGTAATTTAATTATAGTTTTTATATGCTTTAATTATTTAATTATATCAAAAAATTAAGTACCAATGTGTATTTTCAACATTAATTACAAAAAAAAAAAAAGTCATGACTTTCTAAAACTCAATTTTTTTCCCTTGCAAATGCTTTTTAAATAATGATGAGAAAAAAACCCGGTTTAAACCAAAAAAACCTGGTTTAAACCAAAAAACCCCGTTTTTTTTGGTTTTTTTTTCAAAAAAACTGGTTTTTATACCAACCCTGATTAGAATCAATATTTCAATATTCAGATTCACACAGAGAAGCTCCAAATTAGTAATTCCAAAACTTAGACAATCAGCAGGACCGTAATTACCGCCTCCCACCCCCCATCCCCATTTAGGGAGGCACAGAATTAAGCTATTGCAGATTTTAGAGTCTTATAATAAGAATTTTAAATTTTAAAAGGATTGACACTTATGGTTGTCATTTACACAGAAACTTTGACAAATTTGAGAGACATAACTCAACTAATAACAACACTGAGTAACTTGGCATTAAACCGAGAATAAAGAGTGCCAAGAGCGTGTAACTAGGATGGAAATTAAAGTGTATAGACAAAAAAAAAAAAAAAAAAATTTCTAATGCCAACCAAATGTTACACGAGATAGTTTAGAAGAACAAAAAATATGTCCCATACCCAAGGGGGCAGATAAACCCCACTCTTGACGGAAGAGCTACCATAGCCCAAATGTATCTTTTTTCAAAGTTTCAAAATGAAAATTTACAATAAAATTGAATAAGAATGGGACATTTAAAAAAATTGCATGCATACTTTGAATGGCCCATTTAGTTAAGATTAGCGAGGAAGGGAGCGTGGGGCGCGAGAGATTAGAACGGACAAGCTTGGAAAAAATAATAATAAACTAATAACCCAAATAACTGAGCTTCTAAACAAAAATATAGTGTTTAACTTAGTGTTGAATTTATGGGGTGGCCCGCGGGGAACATGCACTCTTTGAAAGTATAACTAGAACATGTAATTAGGTGGAGAGAGGGGTAGTAACAGAAAAAAACAAAGAGATAAAAGCTTTATAATGATATGTTAAATGAGATGGTGTGGAAGAAACAAAAAATATGTCCCCCACTCAGGGGGGCAAGGTAAATCCCAAATGGAGAGAAGGGCGACCGCGGCCCAAATGTATCTTTTGTTGAGGTTTCAAACTATGGCATTTATAACAAAATAGAATGAGGATTAGACTATTTTAAAACCACAATCATAATTTGAACGATCCTGTAAGTTAATATTGGTGAGGAAGGGGGGGGGGGTTTAGGATGGGCAAACATGATAAAAAAAAAAAATAGTGGCACTCCAAGAGTGCCGACAGAGGTGAAAGCTTGAACAATTATGTGTGTATTTTTTTAATCGTTAGGATATATAATTTTGAACCGTCAGGAAATACTTTTAAATGAATAAAGAAAAGGTTCTATAATATTAAAGAACATATCAATATCTATAAAAAACCGTGCGATACCATATGTCCAGCTATTGTAGTTAACTCGCTATAACTACTTTCTTACATTTTAAAATGTGATAAATACACCAACCAAAATTAGACCATACTATCGATACCTTAATCTTTATCCACATAAATCACTTTGTATTCATGCCTGTTACAATATCTGTAGATTATTTTTTGAATTATTCAAATCGAATATTCCATTCAAAAGATATTACGAATTTAAAGATGACAATCTAAAGAAATAATAGCGCTGCTGAGAAACTCGGTGGCCAATAATCTTAGGGATTACGAGTGCAATCAAACGATTGCGGGTTCAAACCCCAATTTTGCTGATATGTATCATTTTTTTTTTTTTTTCCCCCAAAGAAGTTTGAAAAGTTAAAATTTTAACCTATTATGGGTCTGTAACGTAACCTAAAATGATGGGAGAAAATTTCTTATGCTAGATTTGTAATGTATGAAGCATAAGCTTTCAATAGACATATTGTATCAAGAAATGAGAAAAAACCCCTCTGCCCCAAAAAAAGACTCCTATAGGGAAAACTGGGAAACTGGAATAGCAAAAAGAATAAAATAACATACATTCGACTTGTGTGCTTGACATGAAAAGCCTGCTTATAAGTCATCGTCAATACAAGGACGAGATAGCACAAGAAAAATTACAACACATGAGAATTACAACCAGGAGCTCCACACAAGATGTGTGTTCAACGGAGTCAGTGGGAATCGAACCCACAACATCAAGTTTAGCAGAGCAGCGTCTTAACCACTCTGCCACTGAGGCCCAGCTAAAAGAACGGCGAGAAATGGTTAGCTATACTAGAATTTTTCTCCCCACTGTAACTCCTATGGAAGCAAAGTTATAGCCTTTTAAAGATTGAAATAAAATGAAGAAATAAGCAAAATTAGGTGAGTGATCGACAGGATGGGGGGGGGGGATCCAAAACACTGGGGGTGCCATGTAGCTTAAACTTTTAAGTTAAAAATGGTAGAGAATTAAACGAGCGAAATTTTAAGGTGTATGTTGGGGGAGAGCGCAAGCCCCCCATCAACATTTTTTTTTTGTTTCTTTTGAAGAAACAAAAAATATGTCCCCCGGCGGGGTGCAGGTAAACCCCAAACGGGTGGAAGGGCGATCCCTTATTTATCTTTTGTCAAGGATTAAAAATGTGGATCTAAAATAAAATAGACCAAGAATTGGACATTTTAAAAACTGTATGCATAGTTCGAACGGCACTATAAGTTAAAACTGATGCGGAAGGGGGGAGGGGCAGATTAGAAGAGACGAGCGTGAAAAGTAAAACTTAATAAACTAATACTTCAAATAACTGGACTTCTAAACATAAAAATACGATTTAACCTAGTGTCGAATTAATGAGGTGGCCCGCAGGGGATACCCCCCCCCCCAGAAGTTATGAGATTTTATGCTTTTTAATGCACAAATTGCAATTCCCCCTCTCTTACAAAGATGTAAAACATGTCTTCCTCCGGAGTCGCAGAAAAATACCTGTATTCAACACTGATTTAGCCTAGGGAAAAAAAAATCCATTCTTATATGTAATTTTACATTAATACTACCATTAAAACAATAAAATTGGAAAAATCAATTGGATCTGAAATGTGGATCAATTTAAAGTAAATAAAAAAAATTGGTATCTAAGAATCTTCCAAAATGCGCTTTCAATTTTAGTAAATCAAAATGAAATCGATTCCAAAGATTGACATTGAATCTAAAGATCGACATTGAATCTAAAGATCGACATCGAATCTAAAGATCGACATCGAATCTAAAGATCAACATCAAATCTAAAGATTGACATCGAATCTAAAGACCGATCTTACAGGCAGAATCGATTTTACATTTTTACTTTCTTTTGAAACTTTACAAGAAGAGAGTATTAGATTCGTGAGAAATTTCGACTTCCAGTTTTCGATGGATTTATATATTTCAGAAGGTCTTTAACACAATTTCATGGCTTTTAAGAAATATCTGTCTGTGTGTGTGTCTGTCACTCTGTGAGTCTATATGACAAAAATTTCTGATCATTCTATCTCAAGAACAAATACATGCCTGTTTGTAACACTTGATTAAATCCCCTGAAAAAATAAATCTTCATTTTTTTAAATAAGTTATAATAGTATATAAATCATAATCACCGATTAACTTCATAAGTATCCCATGAGCCATTACATAGATTGCTTTTAACTTTCAAATATTTTATTCTTTTGTGGATTTTACTCCTATAATATTTATAAACTATAAAATCATCAAAAAATGTTACCTTTTTTCACCCCTTGCACATTTATTCCTATCCACCAAAAAAGAATTTTGTTAAAAGATCGCGAAAAAACGGCAAATTTTATTAAAAGATCGCGGAAAACGGCATATTTTACTAAAAGATCGCGAAAAAACTGCACATTTTGCTTAAAGATCGCGAAAAAACTGCACATTTTGCTTAAAGATCGCGAAAAAACGGCACATTTTGCTAAAAGATCGCGAAAAAACGGCACATTTTGCTAAAAGATCGCGAAAAACGGCACATTTTTGTTTAAAAAAATCGTAAAAAAATGGCAAATTAAAAAAAAAAAAATCATGAAAAACGACAAATTCTTTAAAAAGATCGTAAAAAAACAGAAAATTTTGTTAAAAGATCATGAAAAAAAGACAAATTTTGTAAAAAGATTGTAAAAAAAAAAACGGCAAATTTTGTTAAAAATCACAAAAAATGACAAATTTTATTAAAAGATCGCAAAAACGGCAAATTTTGTAAAAATATCGTAAAAAAAGGCAAGTTTTGCTAAAAGATCGCGAAAAAACGGTAAATTTCGTCAAACGATCGCAAAAAGACGCAAATTTCAAAATAGGGGCGCGAAAAAAAAAAAAAAAAAAAAAGCACATAACTTTGTACTGGGAATGGAATTGCTCCCCCCTTTCTCCCACTTCTCTTGTAACCTTTCAGAAAATTTGCTGTGAATTTCATATTTTTCCACCTCTGTGATTTTAATCAGATTTTTCACAAAATGAAGAAAAATTGAATCAGTCATTTCGGAAATTAAAAAAAATCAGTCAAAACTCCGAAAATTCGAATGTAAAACGTATCGCAAATTTTGACAAATTATTGGGGAGGAAAAATGCAAATTTTGTTATAGAATCGCATGAAATAAACGAATTCTGACAAAGAATCGTGAAAAGATACGAATTTCTTTCAGGGATTAAACCTATATTTTGACAAAATTGACATCCTTTCGGTGGCTCCTTGACGTACTTTGCAGTTTTAGCCGATTCTTCAAAATTCAAACTTTTGTCTGCTGCATTTTGATGAAATTAACTCTTTTTCGGCGATCCTTTGTCGAAGTTAGCGTTTTTCTCGCAATTCTAAAACGAAATACGCTTACCCCCACAATTCCTTGATGAAATTCGCGTTTTTTTTCCTTTTCTTTTCATTTCTTTTTTTTTCTTTTGTATGTGTGTGTGTGAACGATTGACGAAAATTTTCGGCAATCATTCGTTGAAATTCGCGATACTTTTTTATGCCTCAATTTTCTGATCCATGATATAAAAAAAAAGAACAGAATGTTTTTAGTTCTTGGAAATTTCGGAACAAAATCTTATAAAAAAAACTTGACGTGTCAAAGACTTGTCTACCGCAATGCACGCTTTGAGAACGCGCGGTCTTAAATGTATGATTGAGAAGACAACTAGCAGCCGCGCATTCAGTTCGGACGCAACAGCAGTAAGGGCGTTTTTTCAAATCAGGGGAAAGAAGGGCGCTATTTTTTTGAATGAGCGGCAAGAGGGGCGCTAGATTTTTAATGAGGAGCAAGAGGGGCGCTATTTTTTAAACTAAAGGGAGATTTGTTACTTTCGAATCAAGCTTCCCAGCTACTAACGTCCAGATGAAAGGAAAGCTTCATAGAAAAGTAAAAAAAAAGCATGCCGATTTGTTGTAATTAACTCCGGAATTTCCGGGGCACTTTTAGTAAAATCCCTGGAATTCCGGGGTTTTCCCGGAACACAAACAGGCATGCAAATATACGGAATTCCACAAAACTTTAGATTTAGTTTGACCTTGATGTAAACTGAATCTAATTAATTTTTGTGCATATAGCCTAACAGGTAACGCTGTTATGCTGCATTTTTTGCGATTTGCGCAACAGTTATATCTGAATAACGAATGCACGGATTTTCATCAAATTTCAGATTCAGTTAGTCCTTGACATGAATTGATGTTTTTTACATTTTGATGTATATCGCTTCTCAGATGGCACTGCTATGCTGAATTTTTCACAATTTCCACTCAGCGCCATGTGAAGGGGGAGGGGGCAAAAGGAGGGGGTAATCCCAAGTGCAGAAATTTAGGGGGCGTCAAATTTTTACTACTAACATCACTTCTAGCCTATCACAAGAAAAAGTTGATAGGGAGGGGGGCTAAATTGGAACTTTGAACCGGGTGCAGTTCGCTTTTCGCATGCCCGTTTCCATTTTAGCTTTATCTCAAGAACTAATTCACAGACTTTCATAAAAATTTAGAATCAATTAGTCCTTTATATTATTTGATACTTATTACATTTTGGTGAAAATCGCTTAAGAGATGGCGCTACTATACTGCATTATTCATGATTAATGCAATAGCGCTATCTCAAGAATGAATTTTCATCAAAATTCAGATTTAGTAAATGCCTGAAATCGAGTTGGCCACTGTATCGATTAAATCAATTTAAAAAATTGAAATCGCCCATCACTACTTTGTTTACATTCTTTTTAAACAGTAATCTGGATGTAATTATTGATGCAATTGAAATTATAATGAATGCTTACATTATAGTAAAATATTAAAAATTTACATTTTTCTTTTAATGCTTAAAATATTAAAAGCAAAAGTCAAGTAAATAATCAATAATGCATAATTAAGCATTCATTATAAAGATGAGATGCAATTTTCTTAAATTATTCAATACTTGCTTCATAAAGGTGCACCACTAATTCACTTCGAGATCATAAAGCACGGAAGTTTTATTTCAGGTTTAGCCAGACTTAATAAAGAAAAAAGCTTGATCAATGCATAAATACATTAGGATAGATTATGATTACCAGTGATATCAGAAATATTTAGAATTTTTTCAGAAGTAAATTTATTCTTCTTTCATGAAAAAGTATGAAATCAGTAATATTAATGAAAATTAGAAATTAAAATATTAATAGAATCAATATAAAAATAAAACAGTCAAATTTTGTCTCTATAACTGAACTGAAAGTTTCTTTGTTTACATCTGTGGTACTACTCTGTTATCCCGTCGACTAATTTCGCCCAAATTATACAAATCGCCAAACTAATAGCCAAATTATACATATTGATATAATTTTTATTTTAAATAACAAAAAAAACAATTAGGAGAACATTAATAAAATTACAAATAAAAAATCTAAATAGAAATCACTTAATAACATTTTAAACATGTGAATCGAATTTAAAGTCATTGAATGTGACATTCACGATCATCCATTATTGGCATTTAATCTTAAAATTTGGCGATAATTTTTTGGTCGATGGGATAACCTAGTAGTACCACATCTGTAAATTATGTGTGGATTTTAGGGAGTTGCGGATTTTAGGAAGTCTACTGTAATTTAACGATAGAGTTTTGGTCGGCAAAATAACCAAGTAGTACCAAAAACAACAAATTACTGAGTTGATTCAGTGCTCTTCATCAAAAAAAAAAAATCACTGATTTTATTTCTTAAGTGCGTGTTAATCAGTTATTTTTTGTGCTTAGCATTGATTAAAAATGATTTTACAGAATTGCATAAATGAAGCTGAAGTCAACATGTACATGGACTTAGGGTTTTGTGCGATCGCCTCTTGGACTATAAAGTGTACAAACAAAATAGAGAAGGAGGACCTACATTAAAATAAACAAATTAATTGAAGTTAAAAAACTTCTTAAAAACACTATAAAATATACTAAAATGCGCTAGGCCTTTCGAAAAAACTGAGTCTTTCTTCGTCAAGTGCAAAGAAGATGTGCATCTACTATGATTGTAGCAGCGAGACTGAAATGAAAAGGCTGAAGGACATGCGCATAGCCAGGGGGGGGGGGTGCCCTGGGTGCCTGCTTTTCATTTCACGACGACACTTATGTTTACATCGTTTCACGGTCTTTCCCGTCTGATTTCTACGTAGTTTCTTTTTACACCACGAGATGGCGTCAGCTGTGTACAGGGAGGATTTGTGTATACAACTCCACTCTACCTTTTCAGTACATTCCAGAAGCAAGCTGACGTAACAGGTAGGGGGTGTAATGTGAAGGATGCGTAGAAGACTCTTGACTAACCTTGACCTATATAAGAGACGAGGATCTTGTCGTTCAATGTTCTTTCACCTGGTTTCCTCAGATGGCTGTGTTTGGATAAAGAAGCGTTTTCCCTAGATGTTATTTTCCTTTTCTGTGATGTTATCTACGTACTGTTGTCTTTTTATTTACGTTAGTTTACCTCATATTGAAATATAATGGAACGGTCTTTTTAATACGATAAAGTTAAACTCGGGAAAGTAATGAAGTGATGTGATGGAACGAACGGCAGTTCGTGTTTTTAAAGTTCCAGAGCTGCGTTCTCCAAAGGTTGACTTTCCATGGGATACCGGCCGTTTCTTTGGTGTTATTGAGTGGACATTTAGACGACGTGTGGATGATCACTTTCGAGATGGAATGAGTTGGTTCCAGTTGATGTTCTACAACTTGTTTGATACTTGGACATTTTGCCTTAGCTATAGTGCCTTTCGTTTCGGTTCGTTATGGCTGTAATCTTTGAATCGTTTACCAAGGACTGTATGAGTTTGGGTCAAGTTTAAAAGTTTTTCTTATGGACAATCAGCAAAGGATATTTTATGTATTGTAATATTGATTTTGACTTTAATTATTTATATATATTTTTGGTAAAAGTAAATGAGAATATTTGTTTAACGTCATGCAAGCAATAAGGTATGTGTTCTTGTTTTTTTTTTTTTTTTGTTATGTTTTGTTCTAAATATGAATTGAAGATAATCTGTGATTAATTTATTTGTTTTTAATACTTTTAAATAAATATGTGTTTGTCTTAAATAGTTGTTATCATTTAATTTGACTCGGTTCATAAATGGGGTTTAAACCAGTCAACGCTGTATCATTGCTTTAAATAACTCTGCTAATTTTTACTCAACCTCTGGGAGATACATTTGTCTCCCAACAGTAAAGGTTATGGGCAGTTCATAACCGAGTTTAATTCTTTTTATAAAGTTATAGTAAATAATTTAAAATAGTTTTGTAACTTTAATTTTTCAAGAAATGTAACAGTTTAAGTAAAAGTAACTTTTGAAAATAGTAAATTTAAAATTTTTATGATTAATTTTTATTGCCGTATTTGACCTTGAATGGTTTGTCATTACGATGATAGTTAAACTTTGACCCCAATTAGATATCTTTGATAATTTTAGATGGGGGGCCGTATATATATATATATTTTTTTTGTTTATGGAATTTAAATTTAGAGTAATGGTAATGGAGGAAATGAAATTTTTATGACTAAATTTTAGGATTAATTGATGAATATGGATGTTAATATTAAGCAAACTAAGGTTTAAAAGATTAAATTTTTTTAAAATATATTGTTAAAATTTAATGGATTTTTTCGAGGTTATAGAAGTTTTTGAAATTTTGAATGGATTTTTTTCTTGAAAGTTCTTTTTGAAAAATAGCATGACGTGAAATTTTATTTGAAATAGAGATTGATATATTGTTTTTTAATTATTTTGTAATAAATGGCATACATCCAGGTCGTGGTGATTTTTTTTAAGTAAAGATAATCTGTTAAAAAGCTTTTAAAATGGATTTGGAGTGTTTTAAGGTCAATTTATCCGTTTTGAGATAGACATATTGTCTTGTTTTTAAGTCTTTTAGAGTGGAGCGTGATGGCGCCCTCCTTTTTCAATAAGGATAGTTGGCCAAATGTATCTCCTGTACTATAAAATGAGTTTATTTCGCCTGGATGTTTGTCTATAAAAGTGTAGGACTAATTAAATTAAATTTTTTTGGAAATGTTATGAATGAAAACAACTTTATATTAGAAATAAAAATTGTCCTAAATGAGGAAATTAAGTAGGAATCAAGTAATAGATTTTTGGGGGAATGCTGCTTTTAGGAGGAAAATCTATGGTGTTAGAATATAATTACTATCTGGTTTATTGTGATATTTTTTACCCTTAGTGCTGTATTTTTGTGAAAGATATATACCCCATCATATACTGCTGCTACTATAGTTTCTGTGTCAAGATTTTTGTGTAAGAAATTGTGTTAATATGAAGGTTCTAATGCTCATTGACTCTATTTTTTTGCCATATTTGGACTTTAAAATACTTGAACTGTTGAAATATTTGAATTTTTAAATATTTAAGTTTTTAAAATGCTTGAATTCCTATGCAGTTAAGTTGTAATATTTAATTTTTTATAAATTTAAGACTTATTATCGTTTTAAAGTTTCATGAATTTAAGACTGTTTTTGAAGTTTTTCTTGGTTTAATTTGAGTGATGTGTCTGGCCTGACTGGAATACAAATATGGTTTTTGAATAGTAATTTGATACTTAAAGATTAATTAAAGTTTAAGGTTTAATATTTTGATTTCTATAACTGATATTTTTAGAATTGTGGGAGAAATTTAAAGTTCTTCTTTTTAATAGTCTTTGTTAGTTTTGGATGAAGTTTGACATATATTTTTAATAAAATAGTTTAAAAATGAATTAAATTAAAATGTAAAGATAACTTAGAAATATAAAGTGATTGGACTCTCAGGGTTAAACATTTATTTTAGTTTTTGACTTAAATGTAGTTCCATTATTGATTTTTTTTGGATTAAAATGATTGAGATAAATTCAAGATTTAGGTTTTTATAAAAGTTTTGAATTTTGTTGAATTTATATATTTTTTTGGATGGGTGACATCACTTCAGATGTCTGTAAGACGAGCCGGTTTCCTGGAGTGATGGTCACTCTTAATTAAAAGGATTTAAGATTTTGGTTTTTATAAATTTAAATATGTAATTTTTGTTTAAGTATTTTTTACTTGTAATTTCAATTAAGTTGGTAGTTTTTATGAGGTAAAAATTAGTTTTTTTTTAGTTTATTTTGACATTAATGGTTATTTTTTTTAGGCATCTGATTTCCTTCGTTTTGAATGTAGTTGCGGATGTCGGTTGAGTGAATGACCGGTGTAATGTTAGATGATGGAAGTTTGGGAAGTGGTATCGGATGCTGGTGGTTTATTTTTGATAAGTTATAAGTTATTGAGAGTCCAGTTTTGATTAGTTTAAGCCTTAATTTATGAATTGAATTTTGAGGTGTATTGGGGTGTTCGACTATATTTTTGAATTGACTTTGTGTAATTAGCCTTGGTAATTGTCCGGCTATGTCAATTGGGTTAATAGTTAACCAGGTAGTTGGATACCCGTATGGACATTAATGTTTTTGGGATGTTCTTTTGTATTAAAGTTAAAAATAGTTTTGAATACTGTTTTCCAGTTTTTGGGTCAGGCACATTGATTTATAAAATAAAAATAGTTTAAATTCTAAGAAATGTATTGATTTTTTGTAATAAATTAGATTTTTTTTAAATTTTCTTTTGAAAATGTATGATTTTTAAGATTTTTTTTATAATTAGATGTCATTTTGGGTAATACTTTATATAGGCCTTTTTGAGAGTTAAATTTTTTTTTAACTCTCTGTGTGTGATCTTTAATATTTGCCTTAAAGTGGTTTCATGTTTGTAAAGGTTAATACAAGATCGCTGAAGGTCATTATATATTATTGGATTTTTAATATCCATATAAGTTTATGCCCTGGAGAATGACTATGCAAATATTGATTGTAATAAAATTGACTTAATTTATATTTTTGTTGAATTTTTTATATATTTTTTAAAGGAAATATTATTTTGTTATAAAAATGTTAATAAAATATTTTTATTATGGATATAAAAGAAATAAATGGCATTTAATGAGGTAATTTAAAAAGGGAATGTCGCTAGAGTTCAAGTTTATCAGAGTCTATCTCTAAATTTTTTTGAGTAATGCACTGCTAATTGCCATGTAGAATGGATTATTTTTAAGCAGATGTTATGCTCAATTTGCTTTGATGGTTATACCTGTAATTGTTTGGGTTCTTTTTGAAGCATGTGTTTTGGAGGACTCTTGGGGCTTGAACTTGGCGGTGTTTCTTTTGAATGGTATTTAAGATATTCAAATTTATGTATATTGCTCATAGAGTGCAGAAGAATGTATATTAATAGTTTATGGCTGTTCTATTAAGGACTCTTAAGATTTATGAATGTGTTAGTTAAATATGTTAATAAATAGAATTAACAGAAAGTTAAAAATTTTTTTTGAATGGGCAATGCACTGGAATTATCCTTGATACGTATATATAATGTTATGGATAATTATTTAAATAAAATCTTTAAATATGTTAAGAGTTGTTGTTTTTAAGTTGCATGTACTTTTGTAATGGTTAACTTGGTGTGATAGAATTTTTAAAAATAGAGGTTTTTAGATGTGTAAATCTGGGCAGGACCTGTAAGATTTGTTTTAGACTTGATGCAGAGATTAAGATCTTGAAGTTTAAAATGCTGTTTTTGTAAATGGACTGGAGATTGTAGGAATTTTTTAGATGAGACAGCTATTAGTTTTTCAATTGGTTTGGGATTGGACTTGGTGGAAAAATTCGAAAAGGATTGCCGAATTTTAGATTGAATAATTTCACTGTTTGAATTTGTAAGGTGAATGTTCAAAGTCGTTTTGGTAACTAAGTAGATGAGGCTGGTGGGGAAAGGTGTGGAGAAATACTGGCATTAACTGTTTTTAGGTTAACAAAGTAGAATGGAGCGCTCCTCATAAATGAATGCCAAGTGTTTTTCAACTTGTTCCTTTTTGCCTGGATCTACTAATTCCTTTTGTTAGTCCCCATGTGAATGCTCGGAAGGTATGGTGTAAAAGTAATATTCCGGTTGCCATTGCCTAGAGCAGACAGAGATAGGGGGGCAATATTGAGTAAAGTTTTCCCATAGTTTTCTCCAGTTTAATATAGAATTTTTTTATAGAAATACTTTGTTATTTAGGTCAGAGGCATCAAGGTGATGGCAGATAATTTTTGAAGACAGTTTGAGAGTTAAGCTTCTTTTGGATCAAGTTTGTTTCTCTCTGGGTTTCATCACTTCGTGGGGGGATTGTCATTCAGACGTTTGCTTTCTCCCCCCGTGGGGTGTTGGAATCATTTGGGAAAGTTTTTTTGGTCCATTTGAATTTTTGAGCAATCTCATAAATGAGTCATACCATTAAGTAATGTATATGGAGCCTATGAATGAACTGAGGAGGCTATTGGCTAGTGTTGAGAAAGGACATCTTGTTTAGTGCTCTAAAATTTTTTTGAGGTGATAGTTATGCTATCATGAATTCCTTTAAATTAAATTTCGTTATTAATGCCTAAGTTAAATCTCATTTTTGACAGTAGCCATTTTTGTCTATGTCCTATTTAGCATGAATGGGAGTGAAAAATCGTCGTCGTAAATGAGTAGTAGTTTTGAATGTTTAAAGAATGGAAGGTTTTACTCAAAATTTTTTTTTAGGATTGAGTTGTATGTGTGTGTAGTCCCCTTTAGATGTTTTTGTAGTTAGTCTGGATTCTTAGGCAGGATGGCAAATCTGTTTTTGATTTTTTTAGTTCAAATGGCATAATTTATAATGGTTGTTTTTGAAGGAATATAGAGGGGAGATGTTTTTGGAGATGGAGCACAGTTGATGTTTCTTTTCGTATACGTGGAGAAAGGTCTACATGAATTTCTAGCCTGATTTGAAGCCATGTAACAGTGTCATTTGGGTTCTAAGTCGCATGATTTTTGGTGATTGTAATATCTTGGTTCATTTAGGATGCTGTCTGACAGGAAAATTGTGTGTTATTAGATCTTTAGTGGCAGATATGTCTTTTAGATGGGTGTATATACATAGGTGTAAATTATTGTTTTAAATCTCAAATTTTTAATGTTTTATGAGATATTATGCAGTGCAGAAAGGGTTATTATGGACTTTTATGTAAATTTTTAACTAAGATTTTTAATTAAACCAGATTGGTAATGGTTTTAGATTAAATGTTGTGTATGTAAATGTGTATTTATTGTTATATTTTTTTTATGTATAATTTTTTCGATGTTGTATAGTTTTATTTTTGATATGTTAATATGTGAATATAATTTTTTTTATGTTCCGGAGCTGGTTGTCCTGTTTTTCATTTCTAGCTAATTTTTTTTTATTTTTAAGAGGATATCTGAAGGATTTTTGATAAGATTTTTTTAGATAAAGTTTTAGAATTGTGAGTTTACTTTTTGGAGGTAGGTTTATGTTGTTTAAGATTGAAGGTGTAGTATGGTTTTTGCCATTGTGAAATTCCATTGGTATGTCATCAGATTCTAGATTTGTCTAGATGTGATGATTTCTGTTGGATGTTGTCCTTCATGGTGTACAGGTGTCAAGTGGGGAGGCATTGTTAGGAATATGCACTCATATATGTACTTGCCACTGTACACATACTTTTACTTTACCTGCCTCATGAATTAATATTTAAACTCACTTACCTTTATTATATATATTCCTTTTTTTATTTTATAATAGTTGATATTAATTTCATTAATTATCTCCTAAAATATCTTTTTCACCAGCAATATTTTCTTTTCATTTCACGTTGAACGACACTTATGTTTACATCGTTTCACGGTCTTTCCAGTCTGATTTCTACGTAGTTTCTTTTTACACCACGAGATGGCGTCAGCTGTGTACAGGGAGGATTTGTGTATACAACTCCACTCTACCTTTTCAGTACATTCCAGAAGCAAGCTGACGTAACCGGTAGGGGGCGTAATGTGAAGGATCCGTAGAAGACTCTTTCTTGACTAACCTTGACCTATATAAGAGACGAGGATCTTGTCGTTCAATGTTCTTTCACCTGGTTTCCTCAGATGGCTGTGTTTGGATAAAGAAGCGTTTTCCCTAGATGTTATTTTCCTTTTCTGTGATGTTATCTACATACTGTTGTCTTTTTATTTACGTTAGTTTACCTCATATTGAAATATAATGGAACGGTCTTTTTAATACGATAAAGTTAAACTCGGGAAAGTAATGAAGTGATGTGATGGAACGAACGGCAGTTCGTGTTTTTAAAGTTCCAGAGCTGCGTTCTCCAAAGGTTGACTTTCCATGGGATATCGGCCGTTTCTTTGGTGTTATTGAGTGGACATTTACAGGGTCGGACTGGGTCATTGTAAAGGGTGCAGACCTTGAATTTTTGGGGGGCACACTTTTTTTTAACGAAACTCATTACTTTATCATCTTATAGGAAGCCAATAATATTCATTAATAACAAACAGACTGTAAGAATATGTAATAGAGCTTCGCTAATCTGAATTGGGACCGGTGCTTTGATTACAAAAATTGGGAAAATCCGAAATTTCAATTAAAAAATGTTATTTATAAGTACTCAGTAGCACAGTAAAGATCTTTTAGTCCGTCATCCGATGGTTCGGCTTGCTGGATAAATCGGCACAACTCTCGGGGAAAAACAAGTTGGAAATTGCACGTGAACGTAGCAAATGAGGTGCGTTCGTACGATAAGGTAGTTTTTAAAATATTCAGATCTTGCTGATATTGTAGAGCGTACTCCGGATACAATATAGTAGTCGAAATCTTTACGTTTCTGTAAATATGCAGGAAGTAATTTTTATTACACCTCAGCAACGTATATATTATTCATAAAATGTGAAATAGTTGAATATAATTAAAACATGTCCCAAACAATGTTTCCCCGTATGTCATTATGTAGTGGAATACTTTTGTGTGGCCCTGTAATTAAATAATAAAAATTCTTTGCATCGCAGATTGTACAGAATGCATATTTTAGTATATATTTCATAGATTCATGCCAATTCTATTATGTTCGAATGAGTGTAACATCATTAAAATGCATTTGAAACTTTTTCCCAATTGACCGTAATGTAATGGAATAACTTTTGATTGTCCCTGTAAATGATCTATGCATCCGACTTTCATAACATTTGAAATGACTCGACAAAATTATGTAATAATTATATCTTTAAATTTCAAACGATTAAAATGCATTTGAAATTTTTTTCCCCTTGACCATAATGTAACGGAATCCTTTTGATTGTCCCTGTAATGGATCTATGCATCCGATTTTCATAACATTTGAAATGACTCGACAAAATTACGCAATAACTATATGTTTTAAATTTCAAACGATTAAAATGCATTTGAAACTTTTTTCCCCATTGACCGCAATGTAACGGAATCCTTTTGATTGTCCCTGTAATTGATCTATCCATCCTATTTTTATAAAATTTGAAATGACTCGACAAAATTGTGTTATAATTATGTATTTTAAATTTCAAACGATTCGGTTGGGTAGTTTTTGCGTTGTTATATGCGGACAGACAGACAGACAGACGGACGGACTGAGCGACAACAATAGATGCTACGTATTTAC
The DNA here is from genome assembly GCA_964019185.1 of Maratus speculifer. Lineage (NCBI taxonomy): Eukaryota > Metazoa > Arthropoda > Arachnida > Araneae > Salticidae > Maratus > Maratus speculifer. Next base: position 130,711 of record OZ025298.1, on the reverse strand, counting down.
ATAATTACGAACGCACCTAAAAAATAGTATTCCCTCACTGAAAAAAGACCCAAACTGGGTTGCAAGATCTCTGCGTAGAGTACTGTTCCCAAAATAATACAGTAGTCTTCCCAAAGTAAGTCAATCAAAACTAGTTCAAAACAGTGCAGATCCTTAATAACATTAAAACGATCGTTTTGATATACATTAGCTAAGATGTTTTGATTGTTAATGTTATTAAAAATCTGCCTTTTTTTTTTTTTTTTTTTAACCATTTCAGGCTACAAAGTGAAATTTCCAATTTGGAACACTTTGCTGTACCAAATCTTGCAACCCAATTTCGATCTTCTCTCTCTCTCTCTCTCTCTCTTTTTTTTTTTTTTTTTTTTTTTTTTGTTGAAATGTTGTTGTTTTTGGTGGAGGATTGACAAAATGACGTGGTCACTTTTGAATTTAAATTAAATTCTTTACTTTTAGAAGAATTTTTATTTGAATTTAAATTAAATTCTTTACTTTTAGAAGAATTTTTATTTGAATAGGAAATTAAAATGTTTAAAATCATTGTAATAAAGGAGAAAACTAACAAATTTAAAAATGGGTAGACAGAAATTAACAGATACGGAAAAAGCCGAAGCCAAAGAAATGAATGACCGTGAATGTCGAATTCAATGACATTAAACACAATCATAAAGTGATTTTTATTTCGACTTTTTATTAATGTTTTACAAATTTATTTGTTCTTTTGTTATTTAAACTAAAAATTTAGTCAACATGTATAAGTTGCTTATTAGTTTGGCGATTCGTATCATTTGGCGAAATTGGTCGACGGGATAACTAAGTAGTATTGTATTTGGTTTGGCGCAAAAACGTCTTTCAATGCAGAAAACGAGATAATCAAAAGATTATCGAGCCGCTGAAAACCAATTACGTATTGAAAGGCGATCACGAAAAAGGAAGCAATTTAATGCCGAACCGATTAATTGTAAAACATCATGTCTCGAGGGCGACCAATCCACTAGCCATGGCGTTTTACAATCGGTCGGTTCTAACCAAGAAAATTTGAGTGCCAATAGTGATTCTAACAAGCCAGAAAATCTTATAGCTATTACTCTTGATTTTCTACCACCTAAAAAGAAAACTCAAAAGCAATCGGCTTGGGAAAAACTGGAAAAAAACTTTTTTGATTCAATGTCTGATGGACCCATTCACAGGTGCATGTGCTGCGATCGACTTTGGTTTAAAACCTCCATCGCCAAAATTCTGTTCTGTCAAATCAAACAGTATATGCCAAAGTCTTACAAATATAACAGTATATGCCAAAGCTGTATTTTAATAATGATTACTTTCACACCAACAATGTTACATAGTTTGAAATGTTTCTTTCGTCGCCAACTTTTATGCTTGGCGACAATGGAGTGATGTAACTTAAACGAACCGTACCTTCAAACTTCAGCATGTATAAAGTCATTTATAGCAGTGGCACGGATAATACACAATAAAACAACTGGCATTTAGCTTAAAATGATTCGAGTGAAACATTTTTCAAATGGTTAGTGTAATTTATTAAATTACTTTTTTTTTTTTTACAGTTTTGTTTAATTATTTGATATTTATAATAATCTAATAGAATTGAGTACAAATTAAATAAAAAGAATATTGCCCAGTTAAACTGATGGCACTAAGCTCATAGGCTACGCAAACTAATTGTACATTACAGCCTTGTATTTTCGTTAATTCCGTTCGAAAAAAAAATAAGAAGGGGAAACAGCTCTCCCCTTTCTATTTTTTAATACTTTATCATTGAACTTCCTACATTATCAAGGACATGCTTTATCATATAAAAAATCTAAATCCAAAATTCAGATCAAATCAGATAATTCTTAATAAAAACCCATTTAGCATTTATATAATTTAAGAGGAGTTATTCCCCTCTTTTATACATAACCATTAAACTTCCAAAACTATTCAGAGATTTGAACGAAATCTGACAAGTCTGCTTGAAAAATCCATTTATACAAGTTAAGGATAGGGGCATTAGAACCCCCGTTCCCCCTGTTTATACTTATTCAATGAACACCTAATAACAGCCACGCACTCGCCTCATCAGAATAAGCCTATATCTAAATTTTGAACGAAAACTGTTAATTCTGTATGAAAATCCCATTTATATCAATTAAGGGGAGGGGCATGAGCCCCCCGTTCCCCCTGTTTATACTTATTCAATGAACACCTAATAACAGTCACGGAATCGTCTCATCAGAATGATCCTATATCTAAATTTTGAACAAAAACTGTTAATTCTGCATGAAATTCCCGTTTCTATCAATTAAGGGGAGGGGCATGAGCCCCCCGTTCCCCCTGTTTATACTTATTCAATGAACACCTAATAACAGTCACGGAATCGCCTCATCAGAAGGATCCTATATTTAAATTTTGAACGAAAACTGTTAATTCTGCATGAAAATCCCGTTTCTATCAATTAAGGGGAGGGGCACGAGCCCCCCGTTCCCCCTCTTATACATATCGAATGAACTCCAAAAACTAATCAGGGAAGCGTCTTATCAGGATATACCTATATACAAAATTTCAAGTGGATCCGATATTTTTATCATGAGTTATCGCGTTACGCACGAACGAACATACGATCGTATGAACGTACATACAGATCGGACGGGCACATAAGCTCTCAGGCTATGATAGCCTGTGAGCTAAAAATCGGGAATCTATAAATAGCTCATTCACCGCGTCTACGGAGGAACGAGAAACTATTTATAATTTGTGAAATCAAACTGCTGAAAGGAAAAATAAATTTTTAATATCTGAATTAAATCTTTTTTACGTTTGAGAAAAGAGTTTTTTAGTGACTGACAGACAAAATAATATGACCATTTTTTTTTTTTTTTTTTTTTTTTTTTTTTTTAAGATGGCTTCTACGAGCAGGCCTACAGTGCATGTTTTTATTTTATATTCGTGTACATATATTGTACTTTTCCATAATTGAGTATATTTTTACTCTTTTCAAGCTGTTTAAAAAATAACAAAGTTGCTTTACTGCAATTTTTTTGTTTACTTCTTACTTCTACACGACTTTCTCGACATTCATCTTGTAATCTGAAAATTTTCCTAAGTTCCGGAATTTCGGATTAGCGAGTTCTACTGTAATCCGAAATGTCTTTTATCGGTATTGTATGTCGGTACGTTTATTTTCTTTATCATATTTTTAATAGCTTAATCATTTAATAGCTTAATCAATTAAATAGCTTAATCATTTTATAAATTTGGATCGATTCGAAAATCTATTAATTTAGTTCGATCAAATGAAAGAATAAATTTCTGATTAGAAGGGGAAAACATGTAAATTATATAAAAACAATCGTCGGAATAGCAAAGTAAATTATATATCAAACTCCGATGTAACGAACAAAATAACTTTTAAAACCTTTGGAATAGATTTTTATACGTATAAACTATTCGGACAGAATCAAATATTCAGCTGTAGACAATATTTCGCCGTATACAGAGTTTATTGTATACTAAAAATCATAACGGGGAACTTGAAAATCCTTTTTATGTTAGATTTATATCCGTCTTATGCAGAGTAGAAAAAAAAACAGATTTAGAAAAAAAATTATAAACAGGATAGAATAGAACATGGAAGGGAGATAAAGAGAACATTCAAAGGTCGCCGTAGCACCCTGGGTGCTGTGCGGTGTTGAGCAGCCCTACTTTAACATATACAATACTGTGCGAACGGAGCGGTCGCCCCGGGCGCGGAAATTTAAGGGGGCGCCAAATTGACCCGGGCTCAGTTTTCTCTTCGCACACCCATGGCCATGAAAATCCGTGACAGACGCAACGTTTTGATGGTTACATTTAATATACAATATTAAAACAGTTTTGTTTTCATATTAAAATAAAATGTTTAGCAAAAAAAATAAGTTTGAATTACCTTTTTTTGAAGAGAATAATCTTTCTAAAATTGTTTAGGCATATATTCAAAAAAAAAAAAAAAAAACTTTTAATAAAAACACTTATGTTTTATAAATTAAAATCAAAACATTAAACTGTACGGAAACACAAAGCTCCCGTTTTCGAAATGAATGATTTTACTGCAAACTAAATAATAATAATAATAATAAATGAAATCGAAGCGAAAGTGATGATCTTTGTTGCCAGACAGTTGCATGTTCGTTGCTCTAATTGGTAACAAATAAAATATATTCAAGGTTTTAAAAGATTTTGATTGGATGTTGCCCTGAACAAAGAAACTTTCAAGAATAAACAACACAATTATTTTCCTTTGCAAAGAGAATAAATTCTTTTTATTGGTTTTTTAATGCTTAAAAAATTATTGTTTTTTAAAAAGATATATAAAGAATATTTTTAACCATGTTGTAGTTATTCTAGTATTTGTCGTATTTTTATTTTTTTATTTTATTTTATTTATTTATTTATTTATTTGTCTTTTTTAAAGTATTAACTTCACGTAGATGAGGGCGCATATTTAATTGACCGAGGGCGCACCGGCCCACGGGCCGATGGGCCGGCGGGCCAGTCCGAGCCTGGACATTTAGACGACGTGTGGATGATCACTTTCGAGATGGAATGATTTGGTTCCAGTTGATGTTCTACAACTTGTTTGATACTTGGACATTTTGCCTTAGCTATAGTGCCTTTCGTTTCGGTTCGTTATGGCTTTAATCTTTGAATCATTTACCAAGGACTGTATGAGTTTGGGTCAAGTTTAAAAGTTTTTCTTATGGACAATCAGCAAAGGATATTTTATGTATTGTAATATTGATTTTGACTTTAAATTATTTATATATATTTTTGGTAAAAGTAAATGAGTAATATTTGTTTAACGTCATGCAAGCAATAAGGTATGTGTTCTTGTTTTTTTTTTTTTTTTGTTATGTTTTGTTCTAAATATGAATTGAAGATAATCTGTGATTAATTTATTTGTTTTTAACACTTTTAAATAAATATGTGTTCGTCTTAAATAGTTGTTATCATTTAATTTGACTCGGTTCATAAATGGGGTTTAAACCAGTCAACGCTGTATCATTGCTTTAAATAACTCTGCTAATTTTTACTCAACCCCTGGGAGATACATTTGTCTCCCAACATGATTATTTTAAACAAGTTGGAAATTGCATGTGAAGCATAGCAAATGAGGTGCGTTCGTACAATATCGAGGTTTGCTGGTATAGTAGAGCGTACTTCGGTTGCAGTATTGTGGTGGAAATCCTTTTTGTACTCCTGTAAATATGCAGGAAGTAATTTTTACAACACCTCAGCAACATATATCTTATTCATAAAATGTGAAGTAGTTTAATATAATTAAAACATGCCCCAAACAATGTTACCCTGTATAGGATTATGTAATGGAATACTTTTGCGTGGCCCTGTAATTTAATAATAAATATTCTTTGCATCACAGATTGTACAAAATGTATATTTTAGTCTATACTTCATAGATTCATGCAGATTCTATTATGTTCGAATGGGTGTAACACCATTAAAATGCATTTGAAACTTTTCCCCCATTGACTGTAACGTAACGGAATACTTTTGATTGTTCCTGTAATTGATCTATGCATCCGATTTTCATAACATTTGAAATGACTCGACAAAATTATTTAATAATTATGTATTTCAAACGATTATAATGCATTAAAGCTTTTTTTCATCATTGACCGTAATGTAACAGAATCCTTTTGATTGTCCCTGTAACTGATCTATCTATAAGATTTTCATAAAATTTGAAATGACTCGACAAATTTATGTAATAATTATGTATTTTAAATTTCAAACGATTTGGTTGGATAGTTTTTGCGTTGTTATATGCGGACAGACGGACGGACTGGGCGACAACAATAGGTGCTATGTACAGTAAAACCTCCAAATAACGGACACATCGGGAGCGCGTAAACTGTCCGCTATTCGGAGGTGTCCGCTATTCGGAGGTGTCTGCTATTGGGAAATACCTTGGAGATTAAAAAATTGCTCAGAAATGCTTAAAGTTTCATTAATTGAGTTGTATATGTCCTAAAATTCTACTATATGATTAATCAGAAATTAAAATAATTTTTTAAGCAATAAAATTTAAGTAAAACGGTACATACCTATGTACATTGTTTATTATATACTTATGAAAAATACGTATTTAAAAAGTTTTCTCTTGCATTTAAAGAGTCTATGTTATTTTTTTTTTTTTTTTTTTTCAATGTGAAATTTTAACCCTGTCAATAGTTTTGATTTTTCTGATTCATTAAAAAAAAAAAAAAAAAAAAAAAAAAAAAATGTAACTGTTCACTGTATTTTGCCACTTCTTAAAAGCATAAAATCTTAAATCTTACGGAGGGGATTGGGGAGGGGGGAGGACATTGTGATGCTCCGGGAAGTAATGTCCCTCCAGACCATTTCCTGAATTTAATACTGGACGAGGGAGGGAAGATTTTCCCCGACCCACTGTCTACATTTATCTGTGATCACAAAGTTTTGACACATTGCCCTGACAAATTTAGAGGCTTTCTACTTTTTTTTCTTAGATAAAAAACAATTTTCCATACTTTATCGCCAAAATTACTGTCCGCTATTCGGAATGTCCGTTATTCAGAGGTTAAACATACAAAAATTTAGATTTTGGGAGTGGGGATCGGTAAACTGTCTGTTAAATAGAGGTGTCCGCTATTCGGGAGTGTCCGTTATGGAGGTTTTACTGTATTTACATAATTACGAACACACCTAAAAATCGAAATTTATAAAAGAAAAAAGAAGAAAATTGAAAGCCAAGTTAGTTCAATTAGTTACTCAAAACTGACAGTCTATGTTTTGAAATGTAATTAAGAAAAAGACCCAGATTCTTTTTTTTTTTTTTTAATTATTTTGTTTATTTTTATTTTTTTTTTTTTTAAATTAGAACATTTACTAGAATCTGTATTAGTCACAGTAAGTCAAAAAGTTGTTTTTTTAATCCCAATTTAATGTCTTTTGTTTATGGAAGTTTTTTTAACGCCGTTCTTTCTCAAGCATGTTTTTGCAATTTTTTAAGAAATTAGTGCAAATTCTCGACAAACTACTTATATCTTTGCTTTTGTAATCTAAAATCTAGATAGGAAAAAAAAAAAAAAAGGGGGAAATACAGATGTGAAATGATAATTCCACCGTGTGATTAGCCTGGGGAACGGAGGGGTCTCACAAATCTGCTTCCTTTGAACATCAGAAATAATGATACGCAAAATTCAAATTAATATGGGGAATAGAGATAAGATGGGCTCACATGGGTGTAATTTGGCGGGGGCGAGGGGGGGCACTTGCCCCCCTAGTTTTTCAAGATCAGGGGCAAGACTTACCTTTTGCCCCTCCAGTTTTTTGCATTATTCTGTTGTTAAGAGCCAATTTTATATTTTCTTTTTAGTGAAGAGATTTTCTCTTCTTTTTTTATTTAACCAAATATGTGATGATATATATTGAGTGCAAACTAGAATAAATGATAGATTATTTCAAATAATCCAGCAATAACATCTTTACGTTCATATCAATAATTTCCGACATGTATCTTAGCAAACTTTTTGATGGCACATTCTATGTTCATTAAAAAATATTTCGTTTCTGCTCTTTTTTCCCCTTCAGTAATGCTGAACCTATGAGCCCCTTTTCATTTTAGAGTTGTTTGTATGGGGTGGATTTCTTGTCTATTTCTTCTCGAGGCTGTGATTATTGTTATTTTCTAAACTCATGTTTATATGAATACACCTGGCTATATAGTTCTCTATTTCAAGGTAGGTTCTCTTTTTCATACACTAGTACAACTCATATTCAAAATATTAGAATAATTACCTTTTTTTTAGAAATTGAAAATATCGTTTGGTAATTTAATGTCTTTTAATGAAAATATGCAAACGATATTTTTATTAAGAACTTATTGTTGATTAAACTTACTTGTTATCTTAAATTTAATATCATTTTTGAAAAGATTAATTGCAAAAAAAAATTATTTTGAAAAGTCAAAATATTAGAATATTTATTCAAGTGGTTCAAAATATTAGAATATTTCACATTAATTCTCCTTTAATTATTATCAATTCTAACTGGTGGCATCATTGATTAAATTCAGACTATTTTATTTAAAATCAGTATCCTTTTTTGCAGTTTGTTTCTTTTTCGTCTTAAAATGGGCCGTATGAGTGATATTCCTGAATCTACTAAACTTCATATGGTTGATTTGTATCGGCACGGTAAAAATCAATGTTTTATAGTGAATTATTTACATTGTCCGCAATCGAGCGTTAGTAAAATACTAACACAATATTCAAAAATTGGAAAATTTCAAAATAATCGCCGAAATGATGGCCGAAAACCAAAAACATCTGCTAGAGATGACAGGAAACTGAAGCGTATAGTTAAGAAAAACCGTTTTAAAAGTCTGCGATTCTTGCACCGAAAATGGAAAGAAGAAGGAGTTGAAGTTTCTACATCGACAACATAAAGACGTTACCATAAATTTAAATTTGAATCTCGTGTACCGAAAACAAAACCTCTCATGACTGCAAGACAAAAGCGTATAAGATTGAATTGGTGTAAATCAAGACGTTTATGGAGCAATGAAGATTGGAAAAATATATTATTTAGTGATGAAAGTATGTTTTGTGTTTCATATGGTAATCAAGGTATTCGAGTTTGGAGAATGAAGCAAGAAGCATTTGATAAAGAATGCCTTAAACGTTCCGTAAAATTTGCTGCTAGTGTCATGGTTTGGGGTTGTATGAGTGCAGAAGGACCTGGAAAGTTATGCATCGTCTACGAAAAGGTTAACTGTCTGATATATCAAGAAATTTTAGAATACTACATGATTCCATTATCAGAAGATTTATTTGAAGATGATTTCATCTTTCAACAAGATTTAGCGTCCCCGCATACCTCAGTGTCAACTAAGAATTGGTTCCGCCAACGCAACATTAAGGTACTTCCTTGGCCACCAAATTCACCAGATCTTAATCCCATCGAAAACTTATGGTGTATAATGAAGAAAAAACTTCAAGAAAATCCTCCTTCAAGTAAAACTGAGTTAGTGGCACGTATAAAGTCTATTTGGGCTAATATTGATAGAAATGTTTGTAAACACCTTGTATATAGTATGCAAGATCGATTGTACGCTGTTATGAAAGCTAAAGGGGATGCTACAAAATATTAACTACCATTTACTTCATATTCATAAGGTAATATTGTTGCGTAAAATAAAATATTCTAATATTTTGAACCAATCTAAATTTTATTCTAATATTCTGGTGTGTTTAAGGAAGCTGTATACCTAATTTATTGTGCTGTATTTTATATTTTATAAATGTTAAAATCTTATCTAAACATTCCAGATTTAATTTATAAGAAATTTAATTGCATTTACTTAGTATAAAAAATAAATAAATGACAAATAATTTTTTCTTATTACTTTTTCTCAATTATTCTAATATTTTGAATATGAGCTGTAATGTACAGTGACCTAGAACTACGCTAAGCGTCACTGGTGATAGTCATTAGAAACAGAAATATAAAGACCATGTTTTGGTTATAAAATAAAGTTCATTTAACAATTTTTTATGTGATGAGCAGAAAATTAAAATTAAGTAGCCATATAGTTAATTTTAAGGGAAATAGAAAAATCTGCTACCATATTTAGTTTTTCAAAGTTCCTTTCAATTTGTGTCATTTTAAAAATCATAAATGTAAAAGCATATCTATGCTAATAAAAAAAAAATCCGCTATGTGTGCGGCAGGATGGCTAGAAAAATTTATTGCATGTCTGAAAATTTAAATGAGGATAGTCCAAGGCCTCTCCTGATGTATGTGAGATTCAGAATTTTATATTTCTGATAAGTAGTTGAGCAGTTATTAATTAAAAATCAGAAAAAACTCTCATCAAAACTCATCTTTTTCCTTTCCAGTACTTGCGAATGCACAAAAACCGATTTCATTGTTCGCACGCTCTGGAAAAAATGGTAAAGTACTGGAATAAAAAGTATGGATTTTCAAGAAATAAAAATTTCTTTAAATTTTCCAAAAACGTAATAATCCTTTAAGTTTAAAATAGCTAGCTTTATCAAAAGGATACAAAAACAAATCAACAATTTCCTTGTGATCTGTTCCGAATTTTCCGAAAATTTAAAGCTCTCAGTGGCAAAAATTAAAAAAATTATAAAAATTGGTCATCAAACTGAAAATTTAGACATAAAAAGGCTTCATGGTAAAATACCTCAAATTTCGACAAATGGTTGCCAAAAAAATATCAATTTTGTTAATCGTTCGCATAAAAAATCGATAATTTCGACAAAGTATAACTAAAAAAAGGCTCAGAAAAAACTCATATTTCATCAAAGAATAGAAAAACAACGAATATTTCTTCAAAGGATCCGTAAAACGCGATTTTTATTTTAAAAAAACAAAAACGATTATTTTATCATAGGACTGCGACAAAAAAGTGAAAATTAGTGAAATTATTCCGGTAGGAAAGATGAATTTCATTAAAGAATTGCAGAAATAGTGCAAATTTCGTCAAAGTATTGCAGAAAAAGTGCAGATTTTTGTCAAAGGATCGCGGCAAAAATATGAATTTACCCAAGAAGCGTGGAAAAAACGCTAATTACGTCAAAGTATCGAGAAAACAAAAACAAATTTCGTCAAAGGATTGCAAAAAAAGCATAATTCATGAAAAAAATTGCAAAAAAGTGAATTTTGTATTAAAAAAAATCAACAGAAATGCGCAAATTTTGTCAAAAGATTGTGAAAAACCCTACAAATTTTGTTGAATATCGCAAAACAATTAGAATTTTCTCAAACTATGGTAGAAAAAACGCGAATTTTGATAAAAGATTGGGGGAAAATGTGAATTTTGTCAAAGAATTGTACAATAAAGAAAATTTGGTTGAATATTGTAAAATAATGCAAAATCTTTTTTTGTCAAAGAATCGTGAAGAAAACGCAAATTTTGTCAAAAAAAAATCGAGAAAAAAACGCAAATTTTGTTAAAGGATCAAGGAAAAACATTAATTTTATCAAAGAATCGCGAAAAAAATGCAAATTTTGTCAAAGAATCACAAAAAATGCAAATTGTGTTATAGAATAGCGAAAAAACGCAAATTTTGTTATAAGATCGCGAAAAATACAAATTTTCTTAAATATTGCGCAACAACGCGAATTTCGTCAAAGGATGGCAGGAAAAACGCAAATTTTGTCTAAGGATCGCAGAAAAATACACATTTTGTGAAAAGATCGTAGAAAAAATTTAAATTTCTGACAAAAGATCCCACAAAAGCGCAAATTTCTGTCAAAGGATCATTGTGAAAAAATTAAAATTCTGCTAAAAGATCACAAAAAAAAAAAAAAAAACACTAATTTGATCAAAGAATCGCGGAAAAATACAAATTTTGTCGTTGGTAGCGAAAAAAAGATCAATTTCGTCAAAAAGTCGCGGGAAAAACGTATAATTAGCATCGGGAAATGATTTTTCTCCCTATCCTCTCTGTTGTAACCTTTCAGAAAATTTATTTTGAATTTCAGAATTCTTTTTAATACTGAGAGTTATTCTTGCAAATTTCGATTATACATTGAAAAATTGCGATTTTTTTCAATTTATCACGGGAAGATAATACTTTCCAGGATTCTATGAATCAGCGAAATTTGGAAGATTAGGCAAAAAATCAGGGAAAAGTCAAGGAATTTTGGTTGGCTACTTTCCATCAGAATATCCATTATCATAGTAAATGAGAAAGTCCAGTTCCAGCCCGGCTCAACTATGTAGAAAAAATGCAAGGCTGATTTCAGTCCCTCACAAGTCTGCTGAAAATACTAAGCCTGGGGCTGAAACACCAATGTAACTGTCCGATGCCAGTCCCGGGCCGTAACCAGCGAATCATGCCAAGGGGGGGCTCTGAAATTTTTCTAGGGGCTAACATATTTTAACAATGCATATCTTAAGCAAACTAAATATAGCAGAACTGATAAAATGGACCTGCCTATAGAGGAACCAGTCTAAAGTGAAACCTCTCTATAATGGAACTTTTCTATAAGGAAATAATTAAATACAAAATACTTCATAATCATCCGAAAATAAATATACAGTAAAATCCCGATAATTCGGATTAATTGGGACCAGACCCAATCCGGATTATCAAAAATCTGGATTATCCGGAGAATTAGATAGAAATGAAATGAAATAAAACATACTTACAGAAAATCACCTTTGTGTTAAACTGAAAAGTGTCTGATTGCTCTGCTGCATCTTTATAAATATAAATAATTTTCTGCAAGTGATATTGTAGAAGCGTTTTGTCACAATAACAAGGAAACAGACCTGTGAGCTGATCCTTATCAGACAAAGGGTCTTATAGGGACTATTTTACGTTGCTTTTTTTGCAATTATCTAAGTGAAAATTTATTGTGCAGTGATTTTTTATGACATTTCTAAGTGGTTTAAATAGAAAATTGCAAAAATTCGAGCTGCCAAACTTAGTGATACATTATTGTTTCTTTGAAAGATAACATCAAAGAGTTTAAATAAGAATTCTTAAGGTATTCTTCCGAAAAGATTTCAGATTTTTTTTTAATTCAGAATATGCCGATGAAACAAGTTCATCTTATGGAAATTAACTAATCGTTTCTCAAACTTGAAAAAAAATTACTAAATCGATCTGGATTATCCGGAGATCCGAATTAACGGGGTCCGGATTGGCGGGGTTCTACTGTATATATATATATATTCTGTTTTATTAAAAATAAACTTTTTCAGAAACTATTGCAAAGTAAAAAAATATTTTTACATAATAATTAATAAAAAATTAAAGAGCATGCGTATTTATCATGCATATTTTATTTATGTACATTAATTTGACTTTTTGGTGTCTATGCAAGTGAAGCCAAGTTCAATATAAGTATCCAACATATACTCATCCAATTATCTATGAGATTTTTTACAATTTAATATTTAGTTTAAAAAATTTAATTTTACCATTTTGTAGCATTTTTTCTCATGTTATAAATGTTTATTTTCAAGTAAGATTAGCAACTATAGTTATGATTAGTATCAAATAGTGCGTTTATACTGGTCATTGTGGGAAAAATAGCAACCAAACACATGGATTTTAAACTATGAGATTCTACGTCAGAGTTGATAATATATATACTGCAACAATTTTTGAAGTCTGTTTTATTTTTTGTTAAAAAAAATATATATTTTTAGTTTTAAAATTAATAATTTTTGCATGATTGTTTTGTTTGAAATTACAGACTTAATGAAACTTAATTTATTATTCTTATTTTAAATTCATTCGTTTAATATTTTTAACTAACAGTAAGTCTTGGTTTATTTAATTTTATCAATATTTAGTTTTCTGCTGAATTATTAGAACATTTTAAAGTCACGGCTGTTCTAAATACAATTTAATTTAGTGATGATATAAGTTTCTCTTTAAAACTAATTTGGCCTGACCTTATTTTATTAATAATAGGATTTATAAAACCAACTACTTAACAATTCACAAAAATTAAATTTACAATACTTTATGTAATTATATAGTTTCAAACATGAATCATTATTTCAAATATATATTTCATATTTTTGAAGCATATGGACTTTGCCCCTTAGAGACAGGAGCCTTTTAAGAAATTTTTAATGTTTTGTCACCGGTTTTTAAAAACAAATTTGTGCATTATTAAATCGAGAAAATGCTTGGATTTAACTAGGCAAATTTTACAGTAAAATTTTACTGGTGGATATAAACAAGGATTCTGGGCACTTTTTGGCGGCATATACATGGGTCGCTCGTCCCCAAGGAATTAATGACGATTTTGTTTAAAAAATACGATTGCTATTGTGATTTTAATTTTATATTGTTCAATGCTGTTTTTTGTCGCATACGTTTTACTCGTTTTTTCCTAAAATTTTTTTAATGTCATTTAAATACAAAACAAAGTAAAGCACACTGACTTAAACACTCATTTTAGAAAGATGTGAATAATTTTCATAAATGTAAAATGACTGTTTATTATTAAGTGTTTTCCCGTTTCAATTGATCTTAAGAAATATTTTTCTTTCACTCAATAACGAGAATATTCATGATGCATCCAAGAAATGATTTTCTTACCATTTGTTTAAAAAATTCATCTTCTCACATTGATGCCTAAGAATTGAATATTGTTTCCTGTTTTCTTATAAATGCCATATATCATGAGTTATAGTCATTTACTACATGACGACTAGTATTTTGCCATTAAATGCTATAAAAATCAATCGACATAAAATCTGCCATCATTTTTTGCGAGATTATTTTTCTGTTACAGAAAAATGTAAATGCTGTTTGATTTCTTATAGTCTGCAAATATCTTTTATAAATAAAATTATTTCACGAATATCTCGAAAAGTAGCTTTTTAAAATTGGAAAACACAATTACAGCTTTATTCTTTGAGACTGCTAATTTATAAATAAAACTTACTTACAATAAACTTTACTTTAATCATGCTGTTTTGTTTAACATTTTTTAAGTCAAATTGAAAAAAAAAAAGTTTTCACTAAACACAAAAAAATTAGACGAAAATTCAAAAGCAAAACAAAATACCCTTTTCCTACTTTCCTAATATATCCTTGCCAACCCCCATAACATGAAACAATTACTGGCTTTCAAGTATTTTTTTTATTACGCGTGTATAAATTGACATGTTTTTTTTTCTAATTTTCAAACATTCTAATTTCCAAGTGATACTTCATCGTTAACTAAATCTACTGAAAACTACGTATTGTCAACAGGCAAACCATTAAAATTTAGAAACATAGATTTTTAATGACTATGTTTAAGTCAAGACTTTGACCAGTGCTTGATTAATTGTCGATCAACTGGAACAAAATGTGTCCATTTCCATTCATACTGTGTAAGAACGTTGCTTTGAAACTATAACGATGTACTAACACATGGGTGACTAGTTTGTGCATCTGGACTTAATTTTTTTCTGGAGAAAGAAATGTTCCTTTAAAATACATTCCGAGAATTGCATTATACCGCTAGCAAGATAACAGGAAACAACTAATCTAATAGGGTTCCTGAAACAAAATTTTTCGCGTATTCCCATTTTTTTCAAAGCAGTTAAAAACTCTAAAAAAATTTCTTGTGTAGAAAGTAAAGAATTCGTTAGAGGGGGCTCTAGAGGACGATAGGAGGGGCTCAGCCCCCTCTGCCCCCCGTCTGGTTACGGGCCTGCCTACACTAGACATGTAAGTAACATTTCTGTATTGATGTTGTCAAATTAGCATCGGTTCGTGACTCACATTTATATTTATTCACAGGAAAGTGATATTCGTTGAAAATGGCTCATATTTTATCACCTTCATTTAAAATTTTATGTTGGACCAATAAATCCGTTCAATTTTTTCCTGCTGGCCTGGCCCTTTAAAAGATTGTCCTGATTCAGCAAGGCCAGGCCCGAACAGTGACTAAAAAACGTGTTGTCTTTTTCAAGGTTCATTCACAAAAACAGACTGTTATTGACTCGGTTAACAGAAACCTCAATTAATCGAAGGTCGATTAATCAATGTGTTGCAATAACCGTATATTGTTACTATTGTGTTCTGTCTGTCCTGCACATAGTAATTTTAAAACATATGGTCGATTTATCCCATAAATATGTGTGCAGTACTATTTAAAAGAATCTTTATTGCATGTTAAGTAAAATCCTTTTTTTTTTGGTAGAAGTTTAGTCGGACCAGATTGGGCCGGACCTGGCCTGTTTTCACTAATTTCTGTACGAGCCTTGTACGGGACGACCTTTTAATTTTTACACTGGCGGCCAAAATAACTTTTGTTCGCGCCATCCTGGATGCAGAATTTCCAGCCCGTGCGTACATCTACAAGGCTTTAAAAAAAAAATTCCTTGAACTTTTTTCCGGTTGAACAGTGGCCCCACCAGTGACCGAGAGGTTCGGACCTCTCAACTGGTAGACGGCAGGTGCTGGGTTCGAACCCAATCGCGGCTGTCGGCCTAACCGTTCGGAGTTTCCGTGGTTTTCTTTGAACCTTGTGTAAATACGGGTTAGGTTCCCTTAGAAAGACCCCCACGGAGGGCACTCTCCCTGGTCCTATATCCCATTAGCGTAGATAATCGGACGACAAAAATCAACCAACCAAACAAGCAGTTGAACAGTGCATCAAACATAAGAGTTATGCATTCAATATTTTAAAATATCTTTTTAAAACACGAATTGAGTAATTTCGGATTTTCTTTATTTATTCGTATATGTTTGAACATGTTTTTTTAATTATTAAAATTTTTAAACATTTAACTGTATGTGTGCACGTGCGATGACTGGAAAGGGGAGGGGAGGGTGTAATTTTCTATAAAAATACTTCGAGACTTTTGCCCCCCTAGTCTTAGAGCCCAAGTTACGCCTATGTGGGCTCAGCCTGGGCATGATACGGTCTCGGGCTCAATTTTTATTCGAATCTTCGGGCTCGGGCTCATTTTTTCTGAAACCAAAAATTTATATTTATTCATGCGTAAAAAAGATTGAATTTTTTTTTTTCCCCATTTAAAATTGCGTATTTATTCCTTTTCAAATAAGTCATTTAGATCAAAATGACGGGGAACTGAAGTAGTGTTTATTTATTTTAGCATTTCCTTGCTATTTCAAATGAAAATTTGTGATAATTACAGATTTATGTCTACATAATTTCCAACGACAACCTACTGAATGGCGCCAATCAAAGTTGATCGGTTCTGAAGCCAGAACCGTTCTAAAATTATATAAAACTAAAGCAGAGATGGTGACCTGAAATAAATATTGGCAATCTGTGGTAGTGTCATAAAGTCAGTAAAGAAGCATTTAATTAAAAGATAACCTAACGTTTATTTTCAAGAAAAACATATTCAAAAAAAAATAAAAATATATGTATATATAAAATAATAAATAATCTTAAACTATATCTGGTAAAATCAACCAAAAAAAGTAATTTCTGAAATTATATTATCTATAAAATTAAAGTCATACTTTAACACAATAAAAATAATTAATTAAACAGCATGACGTAAGGTAAAGAAAAAAAATGACCTGTACAGGCTGCAAAATAAACTACTCACTGTAGCATAACTGGAAGAAAACAGATTTCTCAAAACAGATGATGACGGAAAAGTAATGTCCGGGAAAAGTTCAAAAGAAATAAAAGCTTTGGATGTCATAACAATTCATCACAACAAATGTTCAGCAAAATATTTTCACTATCTATTAACTGGATTCACCTTTAAAACAACATCATCTTTCAAAACTAAAACAAACTACAAACGTAAACTTCCATAACTGAAATTTAAAATAACGTACGGCCTTTGCTAGACCAAAACATCGTCAGACCACCGGCAGTCAAAACAAAACGACTGCTTTAAATACCCCTCGCGATTCCAGACATCGCCAGAAAGCAACGCCCCCTTTGCATCTGCCGAAGTTGAGCGAAAGCGGTCCTGCCTTGCGATATGGAGATACGGCTATTCGCAAGTTGCGATTTGCGAAGATCGCAGATCGCGATCAGACGGAAGAAAACGATCATGAACACACATGTAAAAAGTTCAAATCGAAAGTAAACAAATAAGTAACCGACTAAGAAATAGAATATGCCATGGAATAAGAAAAAAACAAAATAAAGGGATTGGAAATAAGATAAAGATAAGATAAGATTGGACTAAAATAAAAACCAGTAAGTCATGCTATATTATCCTATTACAATATGTATATATGCTTATAGAGTGTTAAGGGTATGAATAGGCTGACAATCGCCCCCCCCCCCCCCTTAACACTCGTACTCCAAAGAATCTAATTACCAAGTATTACCAAATAATATAAATAATATCAAAGGTCATATTGAACAACATAGGATATCAGTATATCTACTATCATACTTTGACAGTTACTAGTGAAGAATAACTTAACATTATCGTGCATAAATGCAACAATTCACAATATCTTATAACAAGGTTAATTTCAAAAATGAACAACTTTTTAACAATGTTAACAACCACACAATATGAATAACAATTTAATAACTATATAACAACAAGAATAACAAATTTTTTTCATAGCACAAGAGTTTTTAGTTACCATAGTAACTTAAAAATTCGAAAGTCTTTTAGGTACACAAATATTTCAAAAAAAAAGTTCATGAAAATTTGTTATCATGTTACCTCGTCACATGCAAGTGACTACGATTACCGTTACATACCACAACATTCTTTAGTATGTCGATTTTCTTGATCTTGGCCTTGACAATACACAATTATATTTACATACATTTGCATAATTACACTAGAGTAAATGATTATTATATGACAGATTCATAAACATTACGAATATGAAGAATAGCAAAAACATGAATTACAATGCAAAAACACTTTGATAATGTATGGGAAATTCATGATATGCAAAATAGACACATTCAATGATAATAACACTAATGATCATGATAATGACTGATTATGATAATGATAAGGACGGTGAGCGCTCACACAAAAACAAACAACAACAACAACATGCATGCTTAAGCTTTTGAAATAATACACATTTGCAAATGTTTTAACAAAGATTTAAAATGTGAAAAACACTTGTTATGCAATTTCTTAAAAGTAAAACAACCCTTTTCTTATTTATATATGCAAAAAAAATACAGCTCAATTTTCAACACCACGGACGGGACCTATGTGACATTTCCATTTTTGAAAACAGGGACTTACAAACTTAAAAGAAACGATGCCCGCGACAGGCCTTCCTGTGATCAGAACACTCAAGAAAGCCACTACCCCTTGCAGGCCACTCTGGCTATTTACAATTGCACCCCTGCGAGCCGGAACCATCCTGAGGTCTGATCATATTCCAGCGAGAGTTAAATTGTCCGCAATGTTGGAAATCAGGGTACTGAAAAACTTATTTATGACATTAGAACATATGCATATGAGACAAAAATATGAAATAACAAGAAAAACAAGTGTATAATCACATATTCAAACGTTATAAAAAAAACACTGAAATATACAAAATTTCAGATTTGAAAAATGAAACGTGTTAAACTTCAGGGTTTATCTTTAAAAAAAAACTAAACATTTTAATACTTGACCCAAGTCCAAAAGAGGGGGAGTTTTTTTTTCTTTATACTTTTTACTTTTAAATAAAACATTATACATTATTTATAACTAAAGATCGCTTCAATGAACCTTTTAAGATCAAACTTCGTTAAGGGTTTTGTAAAGATGTCTGAGAGATTAGCTTTACTAGTTACGTGTTTTACATTAAATATCTCTTGGTTTAACTGGTCTCTAACAAAAAATAATTTAACGTCAATGTGTTTTGTTCTATAGTTTTCTATGGGAGACTTAAGGAAATCAATGGAGGCCATATTGTCTACTAACAGGGTTGGTTTAGTTTGTGGGCCTGTAAAAATGTGTTTATCATAGCATTCAGTTATGATTCTACTGAACCAAAGAAGCTCTTTAGTTGCTTCTGTTAAAGCCACAAACTCTGATTCCATGGTAGACAAGCAGACAGATTTTTGTTTGAAAGCCCTCCACATGATAGGAGATTTGTCTAGCATTAAAAGTAGTCCCCCCATTGACGTCCTGTCATCACGATTGGCGGCGAAATCAGCATCAGTGTATGTTATTAGATTTATGTGATGACAAGGTAGCCTCAGTTTGTAGTGTTTGGTGCTTTGTACATATCCTAGTAATTTTAAAAGACCATTCCAGTGGATGATACCAGGATTACTCTGGAATTGACTGAAGATGTTTACAGCATAGGATATGTCGGGGCGAGTCCTGCTTGTAAGAAAAGATAAGCATCCCAAAACACTTCTGTATGGATATTTTGACATCTCCTGGGTTTCTGTGTCTGTTTGAGGGCATTGTAACTTGGAGTACACTACTCCTTTACTTATGGAAAGTGATGTGATGGGAAAGTTAAATTCCTTAAAACGTGCGCAGATATCATCAATATATTGCATTTGATGAATTGTCACCTTCCCCATCTTCCTCAAACTCAACCCCAAGAAGTTTACGTGTTTTCCCCAGGATTTTGATGTCAAAATGTTCAGCTAGTAATTTTAAAATTTCATTTATGTGTTTCTGATGGTTACTTAAAACAACAAAGTCATCAACGTATAATAATAAAACAACGTAGTTAGAGAATGTGTAAACGCAATTACACCAATCCAATTTGTTAAAACCAAGAGAAATTAAAATTTTATGTAATTCATAAAACCACACCCGGCCACTCTGATGGAGGCCATACAATGCCCTCTGGAGTTTACAGACCAAATGCTCTTTCCCTTTTATTTCAAAACCTGGAGGCTGTTTCATGTAAATGTTATCTGAAAGAGGGGCATACAGATAGGCTCCTTTCACATCGCATTGCGTGTGAATCCATCCGAGACATGAGACTAGGGCGGCAAAGAAAAAGCGGATTAGACTCAAATTTACAACTGGTGAAAATGTCTCGTCATAAGTTTCACCCCTGACCTGTTTGTAGCCTTGGGCTACTAGTCTCGCTTTGTATCTTGCCATATGCCCTTTATCGTCTCGCTTGATGGTGAAGACCCATCTGCAGCCTAGAGGTTCAGTGTTGGGTGGTAATGATGTTAATTCCCATACATGTCTTTTATTTATTACATCCATTTCCTCCTGCATTGCCTGTCTCCAGAGTTCCCACTGAGGGGATTTTAAGGCTTGCTTATATGTGTTTGGTATGGAGTCTTCTAGTCATATATTGTTTTTACGTGTTTCTGATAAAGATGTGTGTGGAGGTGTGTAACTAGGACTTGAACTAGCACTGGAAGTAGATTTTACAATACCCTGGTATTTATTTTCCCCTTTGAAACTGAACATGGTTGGATCAAATTTTATACCATTAGACTGACAGTATTCCCGCACTCATCTGAGTGATCTTAAACGTTGCGTTTCACCCATCTCATAATAATAGATGTCGGTTCTCGACTTATCAGGCCTAGTTACGGCCTTACAGAACCATACAGCATCCCTCAGTGTTCTCGAGAATTCCTCGCCCTCCTCGTCACTTTCATCCTCAGATGAGTTAACGGAGGCGGGTTCAACGGATTTTGAGGTGCCTGGCATAGGTGATGGAGATGGTGATCTTTCTAAAGGGAATCTGTCAGGTTGAAGGTCAGTCAAAGGGTCAATTTCTGGTTGTTCTGAACTCAAAATGTATGTGGGTCCCAGGTCGCTTCCGTTGTGCTGCTCTGAAGTTGTAAAAGGATTTGTGCCTATTGAATAACTTGGGCCTTGCTCGCTATGTCTGTGAACATTTCTCGGTACAGATTCATCCCCAAATCTAACATTTATGGTTTCTATTATTTTATTTGTATCGGGGATCCATACCCTGTAACCTTTGGTTGACATCGCGTAACCCACTAAAACCCCCTTTTTGGCCTTAGGATCAAACTTTGAGTTTCTTAACTGTTTAGGCACCCCCTCGTATGCCACAGTACCAAAAGGGCGTAGATGTCGTATTGAGGGTTTATTACCACAGTAATACTCAAAGGGTGTCTTTTTCTGTGTTTTATGACATATCCTGTTTAGTGTGTACGCGATGTATAGAACTGCTTCTGGCCAGAATTTTAGACTGAGTTTGCTTTCATTAAGTATTGAGCGGGCCCCGTCCATTATAGTCTGATTTAAACATTCCGAGACCCCATTCTGTTCCGGAGAATACACGTTGGTAAACTCATGATGTATCCCGTTCTCTTCAAAGTATCTTGTAAATGCTTCGTTGTCAAACTCCCGCCCATTGTCGCTACGGACCTTTTTTACCTTAGTGCCTAAAAATCTTTCAGCTCTTTTTACATTATTAGTGAATACCTTGAATACTTGTGATTTATTACATAAGGGATAGACTGATACTTTTCGTGAGAAGTCGTCAGTTATAGTTAGAAAGTACTTCTCGCCGTTTCTACCTGTTATTTGTGTCGGTCCGCACAAGTCAGTATGAAGTAATTCAAGGGGTCGTTTCGATCGTATTTGATTTATAGGACGGAAGTAAGTTCGCCTGTGTTTGTTAATTTTACATGTCTCGCATTCAAAATCTTTAATTTTAATAGGTGATAAGCCCCTTACACCATTACATTTTACGGTATGTTCAATTAAAGTGGAACTAATGTGTCTAAAACGTCTATGCCATAACTTAAAGTCGTCCTTCTGGACAGTAGAGGCTTGAAAACGCTCCTTTTTAGGACTTTGACTATTTTGAGTTTTATTTTTATTTTTAGGGTTAGGATCTGGGTGCAGTAAATGCCATCTTTAAGAAAAGCCTGAAATAGGGTACCACTATCACAATATGCTTTAACCCTACCCTCACCTCCTCTGAACTTGGCACCAGTTTTATCAAGCCTAGGACCAGATATCAAATTGTGCCTTAAACTTGGGCAATACATAACATCGCCGAAACGAACCATCTCCCCATTTATTTTTAAGTCCACTAGTCCGGTCCCTTCAATAGGAAAAGTCGCTCCGTCAACGGCAACAGCCAACTCCTCATTGTGCAAAGGCTTAAATTTTACATATAGATTTTTATCTTTGCAAAAGTGGTGCGAGGCACCTGCGTCAAAGACCCAGGCGTCTCCACCACACTTAATGTTACTAAGATTAGATTGAATGAGGTAATTTACCTGGCTTGTTGGCTTACGTTGACGTATGGTTCTGTTTCTATTGCGAGATGCATCTCTGCTAGGTCTGGGATTACTGGATTGGACTCGAACTGGACTGGACACCGATGAACCTCTGGATACTGAGGAGTTCTGGAATGAGGAGTCTGAGGAGTCTCTCAAAGTAGTATGGAGGCAGGATTCGGGACTGGAGGCTTGTTGAGGCAATTTGCACTGTCGAAGCACATGGCCGGCTTGTCCACACCTGTGGCATCTTCCCTTAAACTTAGGCTGATAGGCGGACCTCTTGGGTGTGTGAGCTCGGGAAAAATGGGACTGGACCAGGTTACCTCTGTCCTCTTCTCGTAATTTGATGCGGGACTCTTCAGCTACCAACTCGGTCAGGACATCTTTAAACTTGAACTGTTGTTCGGGCCATCACAAAATTCCCTGGACGAGATTATCAAATTTCTTAGGGAGCCATCGCAGCAACTGGAATGTCAGATAAATTTCCTTTATCGGCTCATTCATGGCAGCCAGTTGATCGGCTAGTCTTTGTAGATGTGCAGCAAACATGTCAACCGGCTCGTCAGGCTGTATTCTGCAGGATAGGATCTCGCCGAAGAGCTGCATATGGCGAGCACGGTTGTCAGGTTGAAAATGAGTTTTCAGCTTTGTCCATGCTTCATGAGGATCGTCGATGTTTTCTATGATTCTCTGGAACTCATTTTCGACGTTCAGGTATACTATGGACAGTGCCGATCTGAGCCGTGCCTGATATTCTTTTGTGGCTACTGCATCACTGGTATTCGGAGCCTCTTCAGTACCATTCACGATGCCCCAAGCATTTTTATCGAGCAGCAGGTATTTTACGTCCGCTGCCCAGGTTGCATAGTTGTGAGAATTTAGTTTGTTTATGCTAACCTGTACATTGGTCATTGCCATGCTCTTAACTAGACTTTATTAAAATTAAACAGAAAGGAAAAGAATTTTTTTTTTCAAAAAAAACATACTCTAAAACAGTCAGATAGTACGACAAAAAAATTATACCAAAAAAAACCTTTCTATTTCAAGCCAGAGAAATTAAAAGTGTTTATCAAAAAATGCTATTGCGCCCCCCCCCCCCTACTAGAAAACACTTGGAGGTCTAATGGCCGCATGCTACCACTAGTTTATGATATTGCCAATGAAGGTTATGGCCACCATAACAGGTTAAAAAGCGTAGTAGCTTTCTGGGCCCATAACCCGTGATCGGTTCTGAAGCCAGAACCGTTCTAAAATTATATAAAACTAAAGCAGAGATGGTGACCTGAAATAAATATTGGCAATCTGTGGTAGTGTCATAAAGTCAGTAAAGAAGCATTTAATTAAAAGATAACCTAACGTTTATTTTCAAGAAAAACATATTCAAAAAAAAAAAAAAAAAAATATATGTATATATAAAATAATAAATAATCTTAAACTATATCTGGTAAAATCAACCAAAAAAGTAATTTCTGAAATTATATTATCTATAAAATTAAAGTCATACTTTAACACAATAAAAATAATTAATTAAACAGCATGACGTAAGGTAAAGAAAAAAAAATGACCTGTACAGGCTGCAAAATAAACTACTCACTGTAGCATAACTGGAAGAAAACAGATTTCTCAAAACAGATGATGACGGAAAAGTAATGTCTGGGAAAAGTTCAAAAGAAATAAAAGCCTTGGATGTCATAACAATTCATCACAACAAATGTTCAGCAAAATATTTTCACTATCTATTAACTGGATTCACCTTTAAAACAACATCATCTTTCAAAACTAAAACAAACTACAAACGTAAACTTCCATAACTGAAATTTAAAATAACGTACGGCCTTTGCTAGACCAAAACATCGTCAGACCACCGGCAGTCAAAACAAAACGACTGCTTTAAATACCACTCGCGATTCCAGACATCGCCAGAAAGCAACGCCCCCTTTGCGTCTGCCGAAGTTGAGCGAAAGTGGTCCTGCCTTGCGATATGGAGATACGGCTATTCGTAAGTTGCGATTTGCAAAGATCGCAAATCGCGATCAGACGGAAGAAAACGATCATGAACACACATGTAAAAAGTTCAAATCGAAAGTAAACAAATAAGTAACCGACTAAGAAATAGAATATGCCATGGAATAAGAAAAAAACAAAATAAAGGGATTGGAAATAAGATAAAGATAAGATAAGATTGGACTAAAATAAAAACCAGTAAGTCATGCTAAATTATCCTATTACAATATGTATATATGCTTATAGAGTGTTAAGGGTATGAATAGGCTGACAAAAGTAAACACAGATATGAATTTGCTTTTTGTTGGCTTTTCGTTAGCATATATTTTTTTATAGGATCGTTTATTTATTTATTTATTATTTAGTTACATAACGTGAAGATAGTACTTTCTTCTGTTATTAATAGACGAAAATTAACTGGGGGTTTGCAAATTGTTTAACCTTCTATTGTGCACGAGTCATAGTCGTTTTTCATATGAAAATTAATGGTTGTTCTATCTATTTGTCAACCTGAAGTTTGTTCATGCTGAGGATATACATTTTCGAAGTCAACTTTCCTGCGTAAGTAAAAATAATTATTATGTTATTCTAATATAAAGCAATTGTTCAGTGTTTCCTCTTTTTTTATAAAAGCATCGGGCCTTTAAGATAATAAAGTCTTTTTTTTAATTTTACGTTGATTTTAAGGCACCTATCAATCACGGAAGATTGTTATGAGAAAGGAATATTATAATCAAAGCTGTACATTTTTTGCAGAACGTTGAAAACGTTGTTCGATTCGCCAGATTACAAATAGTAATTTCTGCAATTTCATGCATTTATTCATTAAGTCACAAACATGTACATAAAATTTACTTTTTAAATTAGGGAAAAATTTGAGATTAATTTTAAGAGTCAACTGTATTTTTATTTGATAAGGATTTTCATAAGATAGTATTTAAATTTTCATTTAACAATTTTATCTGTGTAAGACATTTTTAATACTCTAGTGTCTAATAATAAATTTATAATACAATAATAATAAACAAAAATAATTAACATAATAATAAATTTTTAATACCATAAATAGCATACAATTTTGTTTTGTATATTTTTGGTATTGGGCTCGAGGTCTGGTAACAAAAAATCTTTCGGGCTCAGATTTAAAACTGTTGATCTCGGGTGGACCCGGGCCCCAGAAAACGAGCCTGAACTTATCTCTAATGGGGAATGGTCTGTTGGCTGGTTAAATTTAGTTTTTTGTGACCATATTTTGACATTTTTAAAAAGAACATGTTATAGAGAACAGGCTCCTTTTTTTTTTTTTTTTTTTATTGGAAAAGTTTATTTATTCATGTATAGAAAGATTGAAAGAATTCTTTTCCACTTTAAATTGTGTACTTATTCCCTTTACAAGTTACTCTATTGCTACTATGATCAAAATGACGGGAGAAATAAGGCCATGTTTATTTATTTTAGTATTTCATTGCTGTTTGAAATGAAAATTTGTGATACTTACAGATTTATGTTTACGAATATCTTTGTTTTATATCTACCATGTTTTATATGTGTTTATATATCTTTTTCTTATCCATTAGATTTATTTTTGAACAACTTCTCATCCTTCTTCGCAGTATGAAAGATTGCATCTGGGTCCGTTTTAAAAAAAGTACCATACAATTATACCTTCAGAGAATAAAAACCTGTCTAAAACGGAAACTTGATAGCTTTTAAGGGGTTCCATTTTATTAGGTTTTATTACATAATATATTGTTTGTACCCAACATGTTCAGGTTAAAAAATTTGGGCAACCCCCCCCCCCCGTTCAAAAGGCTGGCTACGTCTATGAAGGAACAGCCAAAATAGGAAAGTAGAAGGCATATCAGCCAATCATGAAAGAGTGTAATCAAAATGTGTATCAACTTAAAAAGCTTGTAAGGCTTGAATAGATATTTGAAAGAATTTTTTTTTTCTTTTAAATATTATTAAACGGATATGAATAACTTTCAAAATAGTTTAAACTTCTGCAGTCGATTACAGTTTTAAAACAATGAGTTAAAAAAAAACTGATTAGAAACATAGAAAAAATATGTAACGGAAAAAAACTTTTCTTTGATTACAAATCATTTTTCAACATATCAGAAATGTGGTTTGACATATAAATGAAAATTCAATTGTTTTTCAAAATTTTGCTCAAGAACTAGGGAAGGGGTTGGACTTATACAGGGTATATTTTTCAAAGCAAATCAAACTACAGAAAGAAGAGAAGAGAGAGAGAAAAAAAAGAGATGCAAGTACTTACATGTGTAGCTTGCAGAGTTTCTTCTTGAGCATCTTCTAGAGGTGCTGTAGATCCTTGGCCTCCTTAAGGAGCCTCTTCTTGGTCCCCTTCAACCGGTTCATCTCAGACAGGTGGTGAGAGAGATCGTTCTGAAGGTTGTCCTTTTTCTCCAACTGCTTTTATGTTAACTTTATGCCAACTGCCTGCTCTGCATTCTCACCTGCAAATAATATCAGCAAAACATTAAAATCACCTATTTTCTCAGTATATGTTGATGACGTTATTTATTACAAACAAAAAATATCCATAATGAGGTATACCACTCAGAAAATAGAAAATTAAAATTAAAGAAATAGAAATAAAAGAAAATAGAAAATTAAAGAAATTATGCGTATAGTAAAATTTACGACATTTTTCATAACATGTGTGAATTTTGTAAACAATATTTTTTACAATAAACTAAAAAAAGAATTGCAGTTTTTTTTTTTTTTTTTTGTAAACTTTTAATTTTTAAGAGTAAATAAAAATGATTTTTCTTTAGTTCACAGTATTTAACATCAATTAATTTAACCCAGCAAGAAATTCAGCGAGGAATTTTATGCATTGCATCATTTTAAATCCATTTAAGTAACCCAGCAATGATTATTCCAGGAGTAAATAAAAAAAATTTGTATTTGCAATTTTTTTTTTTTTTTTTTAAATGAAAATACCTGTTTTATTTCATGATCATTTGATGGAAATTGTCTTATTTTGCAATCTTTTGACTCAAATCGTCATTTTAGATCGCAATCATTTCTCAAAAATCACTGCATCACTGAAAATCACAGCACTCTCACCTGCAATACATACCAGCAACAACATTAAAAATCACCTATAGTCAAGGATCAATAATCTGCAATTTTCTATAACTCGAATTACTTTACGAATGTAAACACTGAAATAAGCAGTTAAAAAAAGTTACAAATTCGTGATCCAAAAATGAATTTTTAAAACAAATGAAAAAAAAAATTGAAAAATATAAAACATCTACTTTTTTTTCAATATAACCTTTTTATTTTATTAACAATGAAAAACAAGCTGTATTACGGAACATATGTAATTATTTTTATTTAAATGCACATACATATCAATTTTTGTTATGAAATAACTTTAAAAAAGCATTTTTTGGGATAGAATATTACGTTAATTGGGTCATTCCATGTCAAATCAACCAAAAAAATTCAATATTCAACCTGACCATTTCCGATTTCAGTGAAACTACTAGGGATCATTCTCTATGATGATATAAATTAGAGCATATTTTTAATTTTTGTTTATCACTTTATATTTTTATACAATTAATTATTTAAATTTTGAAAAATCATCATTTTTTGACTTGCATAAATATTTTCAATTTTGAATTTCTCAAGTTCTATCAAACATAGAAAATTTTATGACCACTCATTTCAAAGAGGAGTTTATAAGGTATAATTTGATATGCAAGTCGACCATGTATAATTAAAATAAATAAAATTTTAAATTTTTTAAAATTTAAAATTTGAAAATTTTTCAGATAGTCATTTTTAAAAATTTTGAAAAAAATGTATGATTGTTGCAATATTATAAGCTTTAAATTCTGAAATTTTTAGAGTGGGATCTCAATGGGATCAGGAGTTATGAAATAAAAGCTGAAAATTACCATACAAACCATAAATAAATAACAAAATAGACAGAATTAAATTGCTATTTTAATGGTAATGTTTGTTTTTATTTAATAACTCCTGATCCCATTGAGATTCCACTCTAAAAATTTCAGAATTTAAAGCTTACAATATTACAACAAACATACAAATTTTTCAAAATTTTTAAAAATGACTATCTAAAAAATTTTCAAATTTAAAATTTAAAAAAATTTTTAATTTTATTTATTTTAACTATACATAGTCGACTTGCATATCAAATTAACCCTTATAAACTCCTCTTTGAAATGAATGGTCATAAAATTTTCTATGTTTGATAGAACTTGAGAAATTCGAAGTCAAAAAATGATGATTTTTCAAAATTTAAATAATTGTATAAAAATTTAAAGCGATAAACAAAAAATAAAAATATGCTCTAATTTATATCATCATAGAGAATGATCCCTAGCAGTTTCATTGAAATCGGAAAGGGTCAGGTTGAGTCACTGGTTGATTTGGCACGGAATGACCCAATTATAAGATTTTATATCTATCTTTTCTTACTATACTGATTATAGAATTAAAATGCTATCAGTGAATAATAAAATGACGTATAATCCATAATACTCTATAATCCATAATATTTCATAATCTGCACAACCTTAGCCCCCAACTAGTGCAGATTATAGAATTTGATTGTATTTTGCATGACACTATTGATCACAAAAGAATTTTAACTTTATGCCAACTGCCTGCTCAGCATTCTCACTTGCAAATATCAGTAAAATGTTAAAATCACATCAGTATATGTTGATGACATTATTGATTACAAACAAAAAGTATCCATAATCAGGGATGCCACTCAGAAAATAGCAAAAAAGAGGAAATTATGTGTAAAGTAAAATTTATAACATTTTTCGCAACATTTATGTATGAATTTTGTAAACTATATTTTTTACAATAAACTAAAAAAAGAATTGCAGTTTTTTTTTTTCCTTGTAAACTTTTAATTTATAAGAGTAAATAAAAATGATTTTTCTTTAGTTCACAATATTTTACATCAATACTCAGCAACAAATTCAGCGAGGAATTTTATGTATTGCATCATTTTAAATCATATAAGAGTGCAATACATAAAATTGCTCGCTGGGTTACTACCCAGCAATAAATTCAATGAATATTCCAGGAGTAAATAGCAAAAATTTGCAAGTTTTTTTTTTTTTTTTCATAAGTTTTTTTGTTATTTGATGAAAATAGCTGTTTTATTTCATGATAGTTTGACAAAAATTGTTGTTGTACACCACGATCGTTTGACGAAAATCGACATTTTACATCACAATCGTTTGTCGAAAATCACTGTTCACATCATGATTGTTCAATGAAAATCCTGATTTCACATCCCAATCATTTGATGAAAATTGCTGTTTCACATAAATCACCGTTTTGTTTTGCGATTGTTTGATGAAAATTGCTGTTTTATATCGCAACCATTTGATGAAAATAGCCATTTTAATTTACGATCTTTTAACAAAAATCTCTGTTATATTTCGCGATCTTTTAACGAAAATTGCTGTTATATTTCATGATCTTTTAACGAAAATCGCTGCTATATTTCATGATCACTTGACGAAAAGAGCTGTTGCATTTCGTGATCACTTGACAGAAAAAGCTGTTGTATTTTGCGATTGTTTGACGAAAATCGTTATTTTACTTTGTGGTAGCTTAATGAAAATTGCGAATTCTTAAAAATTAAAAAAAGCGGAAATCCGCCATTTTTCTGAAAAGTGGCATCCCTTCATAATGAGAGTAGAATGACACACACATACACACACACAATTCATAAAAACATGTTTTTTGGAATCTCTGACCCCTAAAACAAGTCAATCTGTCGAAAACTGGAAGTCTAAAAATATTTGATTACAATACTTTCTTCTATTGAAGAATAAATAAATAAACAAATAAATTTACAAAACTTTTGAGTGTCCATTTACTTTTGAGAGACTATTACCTTTTCGTTTTCATCCCTGTAATTGTTTTTGACCTTCTTCATCTGCTGCTGCAACTGCTGATAGTCCAGAGACAGCGATATGTAGCGTTCCTTCTCTTGGCTGATCGATTCCGCTTTATGCCGTAATGTCTTCTCCTCATTCAACTTCACCTGAGGTAGAAATTAGAATTTGTTACAAAAAAAAAAAAAAAAAAAAAAAAAAAAAAAAAAAAAAAATCAACAAGCTCTCATTTTATTTCAATCAACCGAAAAGAGTAAAACAGACATTTGTATTTCTACAACAAAGAGAGCAAAAAAAGAGGGGGAGCTGTTTAAAGAAAAAGAGGTGGAGAGAGTACTAAAATGTGTGTTGCCTCTTTGAAAAGTGTTTCTTGGAATAATGGCCTATCTTCGAAACACTTTTCAAGAGATGTGCTGTTGAAAAATACCCTATTGACTCGCACCATTCATGTTAAAGGGTCTGTCCAGACTTTTCTCACAGGATCCTGTTTTTGTGAAAGTGTGAATTTCTTTTCTTATATTTGTGAAAATACCAGTCAGAATTTTGAGAATTTTATTTTATCGATGTCCTCATGTTCTATTTTTCATACATAAAAATCTAAGTAATATGGTGAGTTCAACTGCTTATTTACAAGCCAGATTTTTATTATCAAATGATTAAATGTGTGAAAAGTACAATTTGAAGATAAAAAAATTCTGCGAAAGGTCTATTTAAGAGACAAATAATTTTGTGAAGGGTCCTGTTTCAGGATAAAAAATTTTGTGAAAGATTATGTTTGGGGATAAAATGTTTTGTGAAGGGTCCTGTTCCTGTTTTGGGATAAGTTATTTTCTGAAGAATCCTTTAAAGGACCTAAAATTTACCTAAACATATCCCTGACGTTTCTATCTATTTTATGCATTGCTTACTTTTTAAAAAGGTAAGGATTCAAATCATACCAAGGCAATATCAAAACTGCATGAATTACTGTAGTTTTAAAATGTTTCAACAGGGTCGAAAAATTTTTACAGCTTCGGTGTGTTTGTTGAAGTTCTAACTCTCATCCATGCACTCTGATTACTCTGTACTGGTTATATGCTACAGCACACTAACTATTGAAAGTAAAGTATGCAGCCTTCATAGTTCATTGACAGGAACAGTCAAAAAATATGCCAATAGTTGTTTGGTGTGGTTTTGTCAAGAATATAGATTGCTGGAAGCTCAGTGAAACTCTCTCGGGCACTTGTTGTACGGCGTTCATCAATGAAGTCGCTTTTGGAACAGCTGTCAAATATCATTTTTAATATGTTTATAACCATATGTTAAGTTATTTATATTTTTGGTTGACTTTTTTATATGTTTGATTAAATAAAGATTTGTACAGTGAAAAAGACCATCTATGTATAATCACAGCTTAACCTTGCATCTCAACAGATAAAAGAAAGTAACAAACAAATAGGATATCCATTGAAGCGATACAAATTTAACAATTATTCATTCTCAATTACAATAAAATGTTGGTAATAAACAAATTAAAAGAACAAAAATTTTGGAAATATTTTGTGGACTACGTGAAATATTTTGATTCTATCTTGAAACTTTACCTGCAGAGCTTCCATTGCATTGAGGTTGGCTTTTTGTGTGCGGTATCTTTTTTTGTCAACAAAAATGTTTGGGATGTAAGTGCGATCGATCGCTAGTTTCATTGTCCCACCCACCCACTAACCATTTTTCAGTGTCTTTAATGTTTCTACTTTCTCTTTTAAATTTGTCTGATTTCAATTTTTCTCTTTTTTTTTCTAATTAGAGTCGAAGGCATACAGGTCATAAGTAAAGAGTTTTGATGCTACTCTTGGTCGCTTAACAGCAACAGTGCTTCGTGCAAGAGAGTCAAACTATTTGGAACATAGCTAGGGACGCCGATGAAAATAGGCTGCTTACTGCAGCTGTTGTCTATATTTTTATTTTTTATTTTATTTATTTATTTTTTTTTCCTGACTCCCTAAAAATCATCAATCTGTTGAAGACAGGAATTTGAACATTCTCATGAATCCAATATTTTCTTTTTGTAACGATAGATGAAAGCAACAACTAAATAGCACATGTATTGCAGTGATACAAACATAACGATTATTCATTCTTAAATTACAATAAAATGTTGGTAATAAATAACAAATAAACAAATTAAAAGAACAAAAATTTAGAAATTCTATGTGAAATAATTTGATTATACCTTGTAACTTTACCCACAAAGCTTTCGGCACTTTGAGGTTGGCCAAAGTTTTGTAAATATAGATGAAAGTAATCAGTAAATAGGGTATCCATTGAAGCGATACAATTATTCATTCTCAATTACATTAAAATGTTAAAGAACAAAAACAATCAGGAATTGTACATATGAAATCGACTCAATACCTGCATGAATATATGAAATAATGATTCTATCTTGTATCTTTACCTGCAGTTTGAGCGGAAATCCATGTGTTCATTATTGAGGTGTGTTTTTTTGGAATTTCTCATTCCTTAAAATGTGTTAATCTGTTGGAGACTAGAATATTTGAACATTTTCACAAATCCAATACTTTCTCTTTTGTAAAAATAGAAATAAATAAGATATCCATTGAAGTGATACAATTATTCATTCTCAATGACATTAAAATGCTAGAGAACAAAAACAGTTTAGGAATAGTATGTTAGAAATGGGTTCAATACCTGCAGGGCTTCCATGGCTTTCAGGTTGGCCATATGTTAAATTATTTATATTTTCAGTTGACTTTTTTTTATATGTTTGGTTCAATGAAGAAAAAGGCCATCTATGTATAATCACAGCTTAAACTTGCATCTCTATTGATAGAAGAAAGTGACCAGTAAATAGTGTATTTGCAGAATGTTGCCTAATAATTTCCAGTCTATATTTAAGAATTCAATAGAATGGATTGTTAATCAAAACAACTTGGATCTGGTAATCCCAAAACTTCCATCTCATTTGCAGTAATACTTCCAGAAAAATGAAACATCACTGATTAGGTAATTTAAGACAAAACAGAGATGGGACGAATATTCAGCTACTATTCAATTTTCAGCCTATTCAGCCATTTTGCCAAATGCTCGATTGGCCAAATACCTGCGGCCAAACAGTCCAAGATATCGTAACAAATAA
Source organism: Maratus speculifer (assembly GCA_964019185.1). Lineage (NCBI taxonomy): Eukaryota > Metazoa > Arthropoda > Arachnida > Araneae > Salticidae > Maratus > Maratus speculifer. The sequence goes on along the minus strand of OZ025298.1, from coordinate 96,964 downwards.
ATTCAGAATAAGAACTTTCAATCTGAAATACACACTCAACAGAGCTTTGTGACAGTAGCATGCTTTTATCAAGATTTGTGATTTTTTTTTCAATAAAAAAAAAACAAAAAAAATATCTATTTTTTTATTTAAATTTTTTTTTCAAATCAATTTTTTTTTTTTTGTTTTGTTTTGTTTAAATTTGACAGTATTTTTTTTTTATATGACCTTTCATTTAATTTATAAAATATAAATTATACATACACATACATACATGTTATGATTATTATCAATACATATTATTAATGTTACACAACTTACATAAATGATTCAAAGGAAAAATTTTAGGCTATGGAAAAATCTTTATTACATAAAATTCTATGGAAAAGTACAAATCAGATGTCAAAAATCAATTCCACCTTCAATATTTTAGTTAAAATAAAAATGATTGCAACACATAAAATTTTTTAAACAAATTTGAAAGTTAATCTCTATAAATAAAAGGAATAAAGAGGATAATTAATTAATTGAGGCACAGATAGGCTCTCAAACAGTGAATGCATTGCATTTGAGTGTCATATTTTTTTTCTTTATATTTTACACAGCTTAGGTAAACGCAGAAGAAATATAAAACAGATAATGTATTTATCACAAAAAATCGTCTGCTAAGAAAATCTTTTTTCATTTTGAACTCTATAAATAAAAGGAATAAAGCAGAAGAAATATAAAACAGATAATGTATTTATCACAAAAAATCGTCTGCTAAGAAAATCTTTTTTCATTTTGAACTTCTATAAATAAAAGGACAGATAGGCTCTCAAACAGTGAATCGTCGAATATAATTGAAGAACAAATGGAAGAACAAATGGAAGAACAAATGGAAGAACAAATGGAAGAACAGATGGAAGAACAGAAAGAAGAACAGATGGAAGAACAAATGGAAGACCTCTTCATTAACAATAAAAAAAGATATGCAAACGAAACCCCAGAACACCGAGAAGAAAGACTGGCGAAGAAAAGAGAGCAGAATAGAAAAAGAAGAGAAAATGAGACAGATTGAGAAATTGGTGGTGTCAGTGGGCGGTGGTGAGACAGTATGTATTATTCTATATAATGTTCTATATCCTTAATTATTTGGTAAGTAGTGGACAGACTGGAAAGCCAACCACATTAAAAAATGGGTGGGGCCTAATAGAGATCGCCTTCACGTGGTGGGTCCCGTCTTCGACTGAATGATCTCTCATTAATTATAATTTAAGAGTTTTCACTCCGATAACGGGCTATACCTAGTTGTTAACTAAGTTATTAAATTTTGTTTTGTTAAATGGCTGATATACAGATAAATGAGTTTAGCAAACTTTATGAATCTATTTCTGCTTTTTAAATGTACTAAACAAAAAGCAGAAAACATTCATTCCACTGAAGTATATGAAATTATTGCAGTAAAACGCTTGTTGATTATGAATTCTATAAGTTTTTGAGTATCAGGCTCTTCAGTAACTGAAACAAATAACTTTCCATCATTCTGAAAAGGTTGAGACCTAGTATGTTAGATTCAAAAGAAATCATCGAATAGTTCAGATTTTGGTCAAACTTTAGTATAATAGGCATCACCAAAGAGGAGTCATACAGTTTTATTTTATCTCAATTTGCAGAAGTTTTTCAAAATACTAATAAGTAAATATTCCAATATTTAATGTATTTCTGTTTAGATTTCATTATTGTTGCAAGATTATTTGAAAGTGTTTTCTTCTAAACTTTACATTGTATTTTACTTTCTGACAAAGATTGAGCTTTATCTTTCAAAAAGCTGTTTGATTATCTGTATTATACAAAACTAAATTGCATTAATATGTTTGTTTACATCTTAAATTTATTGAAAAAATATTGTAAAGAAAAATTGATTTGAATCAATGATTTAAAAAAAAAACTGATTTAAATTGCGATTTAAATCATGATTTAAATCAAGCTGATTTCAATCAACAAATCCTGGCTTTTATGAGTACTACTTGGTTATCCAAAAAAACCAGCATGCTTTTATTTGCATGTCTTATATATTCACAGTGACATAAATGAAAATTCCACCTTATTACAACAGAATGTTGCATTGTAATTTCCAGTCTACATTTAAGAATTCAATAGAATAGATTGTTAATTCAACATTTATTAGTAACAGCCTATTGAATCCTCTGGCAAAATTGCCTCTACAAAACTTGTTGAATATTAATCATGGGTCAATGCATTAAATGGTTATCATATTGACCCAAAAACCATCACCAAACTATAAGATTAATTGTTAATAATGGATGATTGTGAATGTCACATTCAATGACATTAAATACAATACACATGTTTAAAACATAATTTATTTTTATTTAGACTTGTTATTCGTATTTTTATTAATATTCTACTAATTTGTTTTTTCTTATTTTTAAGATAAAAATTACATCAATAGATATATTTTGGCAATTTGTATAATTTGGAAATTGGTCAATGAGATAACTAAGTAGTACTCTTTTATTTATATCTTATATCAAATATTAAATTCACAATGTATAAATGAAAATTCCACCTTATTTCAACAGAATTCTAATTTCCAGTCTACATTTAAGGCTCAAACAGAATGGATTGTTAATTAAAACTACTCGGATCTGACAATCCTAAAACTTTCTTCTATTTCATACGTGATAATATTTCCTGAAAAATGAAACAGAGCAGCATCACCAGTTAAGTAATTTAAACCAAAATCCAATCGCAACAACTTATGTCAAGTTAAATTTGAAATTGGATGAAAATCAGCATATTAGTTTTTGAGATACGATTATCACAGAAATCAATTGAGCCTTGTGTTAGTAGCATGCTTTTATGGGTACTTCTTGGTTATCCCGTCAAAAAAAAAACTATCACCAAACTATCAAAAGATCAAATGCCAATAATGGAGAATCATAAATGCCACACTCAGTGACATTCAATACAATACACATGTTTGAAACGTGATTATGGGATTTTTATTTCTACTTTTCATTTATATTTTTGTAAATATTCTACTTATTATAATTATTCGTTTTTTTTTTTTTTTTTTTTTTTTTTTTTTTTTTTTAAATACAAATTATGTCAATAGGTATAACTTGGCTGTTAGTTTGGCAATTTGTATAATTTGGCAAAATGGGTCAACGTAATAACCAAGCAGTACCCTTTTATTTATGTCTTATATAAATTATTAAATTCGGTACTACTTGGTTATGTCAACCAATTTTGCCAAATTATACAAATCGCCAAACTCATAGCCAAGTTATACCTACTGACATAATTTGTATTTTAAATAACAAAAAAAAAAATAATAATAATAATTAGTAGAATATTTATAAAAATACACATGAAAAGTCGAAATAAAAATCACTTAATGACATTTTAAACACATGTGTACCGTATTTAATTTCATTCAATGTGACATTCACAGTCATCCATTATTGGCATTTAATCTTATAATTTAGTGATAGTTTTGTGGTTGACGGGATAACAAAGTAGTACCTTAAATTCAAATTGTATAAATGAAAATTCACCTTATTTTAATAGCATTCTAATTTCCAAATTACATTTAAGGCTCCAATAAAATGGATTGTTATTAAAACTAGTCGGATCCGACAATCCCAAAACTTTCTTCTATCTCATACACAACAATACTTCCAGAAAAATTAAACATCACAGCAACACTAGTTAGGTATTTTAAACCAAAATCTTATCTGCAACAACTTATTTCAAGTTCAGACTCAATCTGAAATTAAATGAAAATCTGCATATTAGTTTTTAAAAGATGATCATCACAGAAATCATTTAAAAAAAAAAAAAAAAAAAAAAAAAAAAAAAAACTGAATAGAAGCACCACCTGTAGAGTGATTTACTCTAAAAACTAAAGAATACTCATTTATATTAAGGGCTCATTGAATTTGAAGCTTGATGAAAATTCGTGCATTAGTTCCTGAGATTTATTACGAGATCCTATTGCGATAATCATGCATAATTCCACATAGCAGCACCACCTGTTGTGCTATTTACACCAAAACATAACTAGACCATATTATATGAAGGTCTAATGGAATCTGTAGTTTTACGAAAATTCATTTATTAGTTCTTAAAATATAGCTATTGTGGAAATTGTTAAAAAGACAGCATAGCAGCACCATCTGTTGGGCGATATACACTAAAACCATTCGCATTCAGTTTATATCAAGGTCTAATTGAATCTAAAGTTTTATGAAATTCCATGCATTATTCTTGACATAAACTACCCATCAAATTTATGTCACAGACAGACAGACATTTTGTAAAAACATGTTTTTTGGAATCTCTGACCCTCAAAATATGTCAATCTGTCAAAAGCCAGAATTCAAAAATTTTTACAAATCCAATGCTTTCTTCTTGCAAAGATAGAAGAAAGTAAAAAGAGGGCATTTTTGTGCTAGCTAAATGTAGATGATATATTGCCAAATAATGTTAGCACCCCCATTGTATTCATTTAACATAAATGTTTTGTTCATTTTATTCAAAATACATGCTTTGTATTATTTGAAATACTAGAAAGAAAATATTAAAAATTGAAACATTTGATTCAAAGGGAAAAATAAAAAAATAAATAATGATATAAATCAAAACATTTCAACATCCAATCATTTCTTCCAATTTACACACATAAAAAAAATAAAAACTGATCACCAAGGAAGAAAAAGAAATTTATTTGTGAGACTTGTGCCTAGCTAACATAAAATTACCAAAATTTTTTTACTTTTTGCCTATTATCCTTTTTAAATATAAATCCTATGAGAATACTTCTTTTAAATATCTTGTTTACATTTCCATGTTTTTAAATGGACTTTTCTTTATGCATTATAAATACTAGACCAGGGTTAGTAATAAACCGGGTTTAAAAAAAAAAAAAAAAAAAAAACCTAAAACCATGGGTTTTTTTTTTTTTTTTTTTTTTTGGTTTAAACCAGATTTTTTTGGTTTAAACCGGGTTTTTTTAAATATGTTTTCTTGTTACATATGCATGCCTATTTATCAACAAGAATAAAAAATTTTGAATATATAAGGAATAATTTGATTTAAAAGTAATTCTAATCAATGTAATTATTTAATATACAATCAATTATGTAGAAAATTGAAATCATTTAAAATTTAAATATTTTTAGAAAAAGCTATGCCTTATATTTCATAAATAAAATGTTCTACGTAATGAAACATTGATACCTTGAACATCTTAATAAACAATCTTTTGTTTATTAAGATTAGCTAGCAAATAAATATATGATATAGATTCATATATAAAACTTCATATATATTATTTTCAAATGGTTATTCAAAATAATTACTTTGAAATATTTTTTACATGTGATGTCTGATTTTTTTGTTAGAAGACTATATGAATTATGTTTTATTGAAAAATAAAGCTTTTTATAAAGAATGATTTGAATTTAGCAGTAGGGTCTTTACACACTTCAAGTATTGTGGTTTTGCTATTTAATATCTCTCTGAAACTACCAGGTTAAAAAAAAGGATGACAGTAAAATAAACAAAAATACCTATTTAACAGATTTTTAGACTGTTGAAAAACATTGATTTTAAAATATAAAGTAGATTTATAAACACTATCATCCACTAAAGCATTTAAACAGCCATCAGACTACATGCTTTATTATAACACTTAGTATTTTTAAATGTTTAAACTAAAAATTACATCTTTTTAGGCATTTTTATGAGACTTTTTTTCTATTACGTCTCAAGCAAACCTTGTCTTGTCACCACCACCTCATTTCTGCCAATTTTCTGGGCTGATCTAAGTAATGGGTTTGGTTATGCAATAGAAGATTTAAATATATCTTTTGCATATTTTAGTTAAATGTTTAAACAGGTGCTTTACTAGCGCCTAATTTTTCAATGTCTTCTTATTCGACTTCATATCGTGAGTTTCTTTCTTATTCTTAAAAGATAATACCCCCAATCAAGAAAATTTTCTTTTAGAGCTTGATTGAAATTTTAGAGATCATTAATGTCATTATCTGTACATCTGTGTTACTCAAAGGAAATCAATTTTTAAATCTAAATATTGAATATTTTTCATCTATTTTATCTTTGCTAAATTTACATAGTTTAAGTAATTTTTTTAGAGCTTCAGATTGTTCACCAATGCATGAAATTTGCATTCTACTTGCATAGTAACATGACCTTGACTAGTCTCACTGTGTCTTATGGTGACTATTGAGATAAGACTTAAAAATAGAAATTACTTCCATCTAATAATTTGAAATATTTAAATTACAAAAATGAGAAAATATTATATTAGATTTGTTCTAAAAAACCATTGGTTTTAACTGTGCCAACCTAGCTGGTAACAGAATAAAATCATAATGTAAAAAACCCAATCACAATGTAGGAATGCAAGAGAAACAAAGGCTTATTAAAATCAATAACCACAGAGCAAAAAAAAAAAAAAAAAAAAAAACCTCATTGCCAATTATTCAATAGCATACATGACAAAAAGAAATCAAACATCAGAGGTACATTAAAAATCAGGAATTATCTAGGTCTTCGATTGCTTCTCACTGTTGGTCTTCCGGTCATTATTTCAATTTTTCCATGGCCAGAATTATTTCTAATCCTGCCTCTCCTTCTCATTTAGATACTCACGAAGCTTATTTTATTTATAAAAATTGTAATACTCTTGTCAACGATCTCTCTTCATCCCCCTCCCTTTCTCCTGCATGGAAATTACTTTTGTAGTTTATTATTATTACTATAATTATTTTTAATTTTTTATTTAATTAATTATTACTATTCTTTTATTATTATTATTATTATTATTATATCATTTTTAATTAATTAATTTTATTTTATTTTGATTTTTATTTATTTATTTTAATTAATTTATTTTAATTAATTTATTTATTTTTATTTTATTTGTTTTCTTTATCTTTTATTAGTTTTTCTCTGCCACCTGTGTTCTTTTAGCCAGCGCCACCTGGGGCACTCTTTGTAATCTCCTCCCTCCTTCTTTGAGTTTATCTTTACTTTTCTCTTTCTCCTTGGCTCTGACAAGCAGCGTAATTGTTCCTGTGTAATCTCCTCCCTCTTTATTTCACTGTTATTTCCACTCTGTCCGTTGTGACACGTGTTTGGATCAGCTGATGACGAGCAGTAATTTTGCAGCTCGAAACGCGTCCTGTTTATTTTATCTTTTTATGGTGATTTAACAAAGTTTCTATTTATTGATATATATTTATCGCCAGTATTTTCGGTGTTTCTCAACACTTAAGAGTGTCATATTTGAGGCTTTCTGGAATGATGAAATCCTTAGTAAATCTTAACTATTGTATTTTCGGGTGTATAGTCCGCGGCTTATACAAGAAAAAACCCTTCGAAAAAGCCTCTGTGGCTTATACACGGTGTGGGCTATACAAAGATTTTTTTTAAAAAATTGGAAATCATGATATTTTTTCTACAATTTTTAAACCTCAAAAACTTTGAAAAAAAACATCGAAATATGTAATTTTTTTTTCGCTATGCCACGAAATATAGAGAGTTCTCTCATGTTTGTAAAGGCTTTTTTTTTTTTTTCTGCTTAAATACAGTTATTTCTGGGTTTGGTAGAACTGTCACAACTATCGCTAATTATTGCACTAAAGCGGCAGCGAGAAATAATGACGCTCGAACGCAGTTGATTTGAGAGAGTAAAAACAACAGTATAACATGTTACTTATGTTAAACTTACTTTTTGCTGAATAAGTCGTTTTAACATTAACTGTAATCAGTTTTCTACTAGAGATGTATCATCAATGACCTAAGATACCTGGACACCACAATGGCAACCTTTTCTTAGGCCGGCCTCCTTGCCTTCCGTCACGTGACGGAAAGCAGATTTAGCGCTCCAAACTGGTTTTTCTCCCGCCAAAATCTCCTCGAAGTTTTTTCACCGCATTCCCGCCGAAACTCACAATGTTTCTCTTGAGTGAATGAAATCTGAAAGTTGCCAATAAAGCGATCACTGCCAAAAAACAGCATCTTTTCGCGAAAGATGTTGGATTCGAAACCATGCCGAGATAACAATGGGATGTAGCGTCTACGTATATTAGAAAGTCAATGTGTGTCATTTGTTGCGACACGATTCAAAAGGAGCGATCCCGGCTAAAGGAATGATTCCAGTCTGTAAAAAAGAATCCATCCTTTTTGGAACGATTTCGAAAAGGAACAGAATCACGGAATCAAACCTTTTTTGGAAAGGTTTCCTAAAGGTTTGAATCCTCGGAATCTGTCCGAAACTCCGAAAAGGGCAAAAACCTCTGACTCATTCAGAAATGAAACGACTCCGAAAAGGTTCGATTCCTCGGACTCGTAAAGGAAGGATTTCTCAGAATCGTTCCTAAATTACATAAATCACACACTTTTTTTTGTTCTTTGCAACAGGGTAGGGTAGATTATTTTTTTTTTGAGAAATAAACTAAAAATGATCTTAAACTCAGACAAGGTAGGTTCCAGATTTTGGATTTTGTACTCTACAAACACAAAGGGGTGCTACAGCACCGATTCGCTAGCAAACTATTTTCCGATATTTTATCCATAGATTTTTTTAAGGTCTTGCGTATAAGTCGACCCCCCCCCCCCCACACACACACACACTTTGAAATTCTATTTTTGTCTAAAATTTCTCGACTTATATGCGCGTATATACTTTAATGGCTTCTAACTTCGAACCCTGATCGAAATATACATTCATAAATGGTATATAGCCCGCGGACTATACACCGATGCATCTCCGCGGCTTATACACAAACTTTTTTTTACTGCACTGCTTGATTTAGGAATGCGGGCTATACACCCGAAAATACGGTAATCAAGCAATTTAAATAGTAAAAGTGCATTTTTAACTCAAGTCGCCCTTCTGGCTATATATATTTTACAATTAATAGCTATATATATATATATATATATATACACATATATAGGCCTTAAAAAAGTGAATAGAAAAAGAAAGAAAACTGATTAGTTTTTTCTAACAAGCTAATTTTAGAAAAAATAGTTATTCTGCCATGTAGGTTTATAGCTTACATGAAAAGTTGATTTGATTAAAAATGTTTGTCATTTTACAAATTTATTAATTTATCATTTTTCTACAGTTTTGCTTGTAGGTTCTTCATAACTTTGATTTTGCATTTTTAAAAATAATGTGTAAAATAAAACATTTGAATAAAAGAATAAAAAAAAAAATAGGTGAAATATAGTTTAAAAAAACTAAAAAACATGCTTTTTAAGTATATCAAACTAAAAAATGAAAAATAATTCGTACTATAAGCTGAAAACGAAAATAGATGAAAAATACTATATTACTATAAAATCATTGTTATTATAGAAATCAATTAATAAGCAATAAATAAAATTATCATGGAAAAAAGCGTGAGGTGCTCCATCTACCATGCTCCATCTATCAGTTCTTAAGAAGCACCCCACGCTTTTTTTTCACAATAATTTTATTTATTGCTTATTAATTGATTTCTATAATAACAATGAGTTTATAGTAATATAGTATTTTTCATCTATTTTCGTTTTCAGCTTATAGTACGAATTATTTTTCACTTTTTAGTTTGATATACTTAAAAAGCGTGTTTTTTAGTTTTTTTTAAACTATATTTATCTTTCACTTTTTAGTTTGATTACTTTAAAAGCGTGGTTTTTAATTTTTTTAAACTATATTTATATTTAATACAAAAAATTAATCGGTTGGATAGTTTCAGAGTAATTGGTGAACAAACATAGAAAAAAAAATATATATGTGCCGAATTGATATCTTCCTCTTCCTTTTCTGAAGCTGGTTAAAAATAAAAATTGTAATACAGAATTTTTTTTTTTAATTTTACATAGATGTAAATAATGTCAGGAGTGGGGTTCGAACCCACAATCTCTTTCGAAAAACAAAGCTTCAATCTGGTGCCTTAAACCCCTCGGCCATGCTGTCTACACTCCATTCAGTAAACGTATTCAACACTTTTAATTAGCGAAAAATCACTAATTTTATTAGTTTTTGTCTAATTACTAAAAAAGTACTGAACTAATTTCGATGAAACTGAAGTGGTACCAATTCGAGAGCATCGTCTTTCATTTAACACCAAAACCAAGTTAATCGATTGCATGGTTTCAGAGTATCGGTGAACATACATAAAATAAGGAGAGTTACAAACTCACAAACATACAGGTGAAGTTAATAAGAGTGTGGTTAAAAAAACCCATTTGCTTTAAACCATGGTTTTAACCATGGTTTAAACCAAACAACCCTGTACTTGACATTAATTAAACTAGATCTGATCAGTTAGAGCTTAATGTAAGTAAAGACAGGTTTGACTTTCTGTTTCCAGGGTTCTGTCGAGACTTTTTTCGCAGGGTCCTGTTTTTGTGAAATTGTGAAGTTTTTCATATATTTGTGAAAATTCTAATAATAATTTTATGAATTTTAAATCATTGAAGCCTTTACGTTCTATCTTTCATATATGAAAAAGCCGAGTATTATGATCTTTGGTGAGTTCAACTGTTTATTTACAGACCAGATTTTATTTTTAAATGATTAAATTTGTGAAAAGTTCAGTTTGAAGGTTTAAAAGTTATATAAAAGCTCTATTTAAGAGAGAAATAACTTTATGAAAGGTCACGTTTCAGGATAAAATATTTTGTGAAGGGTCCTGTTTGAGTATAGAAATTTTTTTGAAGGATCCTGTTTGGGGATAAATTATTTCAGGATTATTGAGGATAAAAAATTTTAGGTCCTTTAAGGACCAAAAATTTTTCTAAACATATTCTTGGTTTCACTTTTTAATTGATAGCCAAGTGTGACAAATCTTTTTGGCTCTCATATTGTTTTAATTTCTATACCACCTCCTTCTTAATGGTTATTTTTTAAGATTGCTGTTTTAGCTTAACATGGATGTATGTTTCGCAAGTATTAACTCACTTAGATACTTCACATCCAATCTTATGATTAGTAACAGCCAGGGTTGGCAAATTTTTGCCGTAGGATCTTGCCACGGTAAAAACCATGGAAAAAACTGCTTTGGCAAAAATTAGTATTTTAAAAGAGAGTTTTAAAGATTTTACTTTAATTAAATGGGGCAAGAACTAAGAGATACTGATAAACTTATAACATATGGATACTCTGCTCATTGATTAAATCTTCTAAATGAAGATATATCTCCACAAACAATTGCAAAACATATCACTGAAATGCAAAATTTCTTTTGTGATCACCATGTTCCACACATTTACAAGGAAGATCTCCATACTGGGCGTACTTGGAATATTTTGAAAAATATATATATATACTAATTAAACTACTCATGTATTTGTAATAAAGGATCAATCAAATTTAGCAAAAGAATTACAGCTGCAAGTCTGAGAAAAAATTAAATATTTTTGAATATTTAGTGTGGAAAAACAAATGCAGCAAGGGATTTAGCGAGCAGTACTTTTCTTTGTCAAAGGCAAATGATTTTTAATGTAACTGAAAATTATTAATGAATTTTTATAATGTGTGTAAATGGTACTTAGTGAATTAAACAATGATAGCTTAAACAATGAGAGATTTCAATTTATGTATTGTATTATATATATATTTATATTGCTTGTTGCTCAAGTTGTTTTATTTATCACTAAAAAAATTTAAGGTAGGTAAGTTTTTGCCATAGATGGAAAAAACCTAGTTAAAACTGTCCCAGCAAAAATAAGTTCTCACCAAAGTAGTGGTAAAAATAGTCTGTCTATTTAAATTCCCCCCCTCCCCCAGAAAAAAATCATGAAAGAAAAAAAAACTTAACCGTTTACATGCCAAATTAATATCGCAATGTAATTATAATTTTGTTTTTCCTATATTACAGCTTCAAATGTTTAATTTATGCATACAAATTTCAAAAATAACAAAAAAGGTATTTCTGTAGATTTTTTTTTTTTTTTTTTTTTTTTTTTTTTTTTTTTTTTTGCCTGTTTTTAATTTAGTGTTCGCATTTTGGAACATGATTATTGATTGACAACCTATGCAAATATAACAAATTATTTCCCGCTCTATTGTGTAGCAGTCAAATGTAAGTAATATAGAGAAATGATAAAAACAAATAATATATTTTTTATGCAAATCGATGAATTTACATATTCCTTATATCTGTGATAAATGCTTAAACATACATATTTTTCTTTTCAAAAGTTGAAATCAACCTTATAATTTATAGGAAAAATAAGGACATTGTTAATATTTTGGAAAATATATGTTTTGTGTTACAAATAATGCAATGTTCCCATTTGAGAACACTGGTGTTTAAATGGTCAATACAATACTTACTAGGTTAATACTATACTAACTTCTTAGCTAGTATTTGCCTTCAAAAGAAAATAAGATATAAATAAAAAAATTTATTTATTCTGATTTATTATGTAAGTTTAACTGATGATTTCTTATAAAAAGTATAATTACATGTGTATGTATCATAGATTACACTTGTCATGTGGGATCAGCAGACAATTTTAAAATTTCAAATTGAAAATTTTTGCTTTATTTTTTGTTGTAATGTAATTTGTCCACTGTTATTCATCTAAAGTTAAATACATTTGGGCATTTGGCATCAAAATTATTTATAATTTACAGGAAATAATAAATTTCCACTTAATTTTATAAGTACATATATACATTAAAAACATATAATGGTAACTAATGATTACAAACAATTTAAGAAGTAATAATAAATAACAAGATTTATTTCAGTTTTAAATTGAAATTTTCATTACTTTGAGAGATATTTTTTACATATTTTAGAAAAGCATATTATTTTAAATATTTGTCATCTAAAAATAACAGCACAAATAATATTTCTTTTGGATTAAAAATTTATTTATACGTGAGTATTATAAACAGGAAGAAATCTTCCAAATTAAAATAAAATGAATATTAATTATTAAAAGCAGGAAAATATGAAAATTACAGCGTAAAAATACATGTACACTGAATTTTAAAAGAGAAAGAAAACTGTAAAATAATAAATCCATTTATATGCATTAAAAATCATAAATGGAGTAAATTATGTCATTTATAATAGCCAAACAGTTAAAATAAAAAATTTATTTACACGACATACACGAGAGATTTATTTCATATTTCGATTTAATCTCTCTCACATTGTTGCCAATTCAAAGACAACGCAAATAATATTTCTTTTCTAATGATAAATATAATTTTCACCTGAATATTACAAAAAGAAAGAAAAGTTAGATTTCAAGCGTTGCATCTAAAATCACTTATTTAAAATTTTTTCCTTATAGCATTGTTAAAAAATACCGGGAAGCAATAGGAAAGACTGTGTTATATTGTCATTAATATTATATAAGATGATTTTTACATGTTTAAGTAATCTTATTTATTCAAACGCAAAAACGGTCATTAACAACAGTTGATTTGATCTTAAACCCTTTTCGTAAAGGTGAAAAGAATTAAAATCCGTTTCCAAGGCAATCCATACAGTTAAGCCTTTATCTATGTTCCTGGAAGAGGTTCTAACAACAGTGAAAGTGCAAGAGAGAGTTTGAAATTAATTTCAAAATGGGGTTGTGATGGTTCACAACAAGCGCAATTCAAACAGAACTTTGTAAATGATGCCGACACTGATGTGAACATATTCCAAAGTAGTTTTGTCCCTTTATGATTAGTTTCTGGTAGTAAAAACGAAAAGCTATTATGGGAAAACCCAACACCTTCATCTCCTCGATTTTGCTGTCCTATAAGAATTCATTTTGTAAAAGAAAATGCTAATGTTATGGAGGAAGAAATTGCTAATGTTATGGAGGAAGAAATTAACTTTATAAAAAATTCTGCAATGTCACTAAATGCCATGGTGGTTAATTTAAATGGGAACAGGTTTTCAGTCAGTCATGTCTTCATCATGACAATGATAGATGGAAAGGTCTGCAACACTGCAACTGGCACAAAATCCACACGTCAATGCTACATATGTGGAGACATTTCTAAAGACTTCAACAAAATTGATATTCAGAAAGAAATTAATTCTGAAGTTACTGAGTTTGGTCTTTCAATTTTACATGCTCGAATTAGACTGTTTGAAAGCATTCTTCATTTAGCTTATCAATTGCCAGTAAAGAAATACAGAGAGTGGAAGACTGAAGTTGTAAAGAAACTGAGCTGGAAAAAAAACTAAATCCAGAAAAGATTTTGCGAAGAAACAGATTTAATGGTAGACATGCCAAAGGCAAATACTGACAACACTAATGACGGTAATATAAGTAGGAGATTTCTTGAAAATCCAAAATTGGCTTCTGACATAACAAGCATTAGTTATGACTTCATATATCACTTAAAAGTCATACTAGAGACAATTTCAAGCAGACATATAATTGATCCAGAAAAATACGAGAAATATGCATTAGACACTGCTTCCTTATGTGTAGATTTGTACCAGTTGCATCCAATGTCTCCAACTATGCATAAAATATTAATTCATGGTTCAACTATCATTGGAAATGCATTATTGCCCATTGGGCAGCTTTCAGAAGAGGCCGCAGAAGCATGCAATAAGCATTTTAGGCTATACCGCCAGGACTTCGAGCGAAAATTCGCAAGGGAAAGCTGCAACAAACATATTTTGAATCGGCTACTTTTAACATCAGACCCTTTTATAAGTAGCATGAGAAAAGTCATTGGTAGAAAAGTGAACTCCTTTTTTGCCAGAAACAATTGCTCTTCTTTTACCTGAAAATCCCAATGTTAGTGATGATTCTTCAGAGAGTGACAAAAATGAATATTAGTGTTTAAAAATGAAATTATTTTAATAAATCGTTGTTATAATTATTTAATAAATGTATTTTTTCTTTCAATTGTACCATTTAGCAATAAAATAATTTTGGCCTCCTAGATACCGCAAATATCCGTATGTGGGTCGTAAGCAAAGAGTTGGTGCCATTTGTGGTCGCTTATCAGCAAAGCATGTTTAAACATGTTTAATATGTTTCTCAAAAAAAAAAAAAAAAAATGTAATAACTGAAAGGAGAATTAAAAATATTTTTAATTATTAACGAAAAAAAAAAATCTTTAAAATGTGTTTCTGGAGTGTTTTTTTTAAATAAAATATCATTGAAAATTTTTTGCTGCTGAAACTTATTGACAAAAAGATTACATACAATAAACATTGCATTTCAACAGACACTGTTTATTGTTATTGATAATAGGTGGTAGAACCAGTCATTCTAATAAAATCCATTCAAAGGGCTATTAGATATTAACCACAGCATGGGTTTCAATTTTTTCATACATTTTTTTTTCTCACATTCTGAGTTTTTTTATTTGACATTTTAAGGCCTAAAACAGTTGTAAATTTTTTTATCAATTATTCTTTTTCTCAGAAACTGCAAAATTTTAAATTAACTACTATGTATCCAATCAAACATAAGCTGTTGAATTGTCTGAAAAGCTCTTTAATATTTTTAATTTGATTAAAAAAGTTCTTTCATTCATAATAATTTAAAAATTAAATTGGTATTTCCATCTATGCTTTTATTAAAAAATATTAAATATTTAAAAATTAATGAAAAATGATACTTAATGATTTAGATCTATTAATTAAAGAATAGAGTATTTTAAAAATAGTATTAAACAAAACCCTCTGTGGAATCTTTGATCCCACTTACGCAGTTGTAAATAGCAACCCCCCAAAAACATATACACATCCATCACATGACATGATGAGTATTTTTATGAGAATTAGAGCATAGACTGAGAGCAAACAGCAAACCGAAGTTCAGGAAAGTATAAAAAAGTAATTTTCATGCGAATAAGAAAAAAATGTACTACTTGGTTATCCCGTCGACCAAAAAATTATTGCCAAATTAAAAGATTAAATGCCAATAATGGATGATCATGAATGTCACATTCAATGACATTAAATATGATACACATATTTAAAACGTCATTTATTTTGACTTTGTATTTTTATTCATATTCTACTCATTATTATATTATATTATATATATACAGGGTGTCCGAAAAGTCTGGAAACGGCCGAATAACTCGAGAAATACATATGAGATTGAAAAAAGTAAATATATGTGTTAAATATTTTTAAATAAGCTACTCTGTGATACCAAATTTGACCTTCGAAACCGACCCCCTGGGGATCAGAGGGGGTCCAACTTGGAAATCTTAAATTATAACCCCCATTTTTTATTGCAGATTCGGATTCTACGGACAAAAATACATAACTTTTGCATTTGATGTTTATTTCAAATCTTCGTTTATCATGGTGTAATCGAGCATATTAAATCGATACATATTCCCGCTTTTCCAACGGGATTTTCCCTAATCGAAACTAATTGGGCAGAATTTTTTACGTCAAATTCCTCGTCTTTTGTAGGAATAGCATTTCCTGAAAATCATTGTGGCGATTATTTCAATAGTGCTACACTGTTAAAAATTTGACCCATTTGCAGCAGCGTCACTCCACAGCTATTATAGAATATCTCTTTTGTGACCAATAAGAATGCTCCATAACACAGTAAAGTAATTGTTTCCTATAAAAGCAGTGGAGTGACGATGCAGCAAAAGGGTCAATTTTTTTACAGTGCACTTTACTGTGTTATGGAACATTCTCATTGGTCATGAAAGAGATATTCTATAAAAGCTGTGGAGTGACGCTACAGCAAATGAATCTAATTTCTAACTGTGTAGCACTACCGAAATAATCGGCAAGGATGATTTTTGTCCGTAGAATCCGAATCTGCAATAAAAAATGGGGGTTATAATATAAGATTTCAAAGTTGGACTCCCTCTGACCCCCAGGGGGTCGGTTACGAAGGTCAAATTTGGCATCACTGAGTAGCTTATTTAAAAATATTTAACACGTATATTTACTTTTTCAATCTCATATGTATTTCTCGAGTTATTCGACCGTTTCCAGACTTTTCAGACACCCTGTGTATATATATATATATATATATATATATATATATATATATATATATATATATATATATATATATATATATATTTTTTTTTTTTTTTTTTTTTTTTTTTTTTTTTTTTTGCTGCTGTTGTTAATTTAAAATAAAAATTATGTCAATATACATAATTTGGCGATTTGTATAATTTGGTGAAATGGGTCGACAGGGTAACCACCCCACAAACACTTGAGTTAACGCCATAAGCTGGTTTCGTCGCGGCCAAAAGGAGTTAAGGCCATTTGTACAAAAACAATGCTGTACCGCAAGTGAGCCGCCGCTAATTGCGGCAGCCATTGCCAAGCCGTTAGAGGCTCGGCGATGACAGATCTGTTGCATTTACTTTGCCGGTAAACTCTTAATGGTCGGTTTCGGGCAAAAAAGTAATGGCCCTCCAACATCTAGAAAGCAGAGGGCTAATATAAACTGACCAGCATTTTTATTTTAAGAGAGAAAATGTATATATTTTTGGTCTTTATTTCTTTCAAAAATTTCTTTAAATCTGAGTTTTAATAAGGAGAGATTTATATACGAGATATAATTTACGAGATTTATATTTAAAACAATAAAATAGATGGCATATTTTATTTAGTTTGAAAATATTTATATAAGAAATAAAAATTGTGCTCAAAATGTATACAGAATTCCAAGTTTTTTCTTCACCGGCACACTGTTACATTCATTATTTATAAAAAAGAGTTGAAAAAAAATGAATAAATATTTAAAATATAGTAAAATAATTTAAAATAAATATTAAAACAGAAAAACGATTTTAGATTGTCCCTAAAGCAGTCCATTGTCCACCTCCCTCCTCCCAATTACTCAGTCATGAAAAACTTTAGCATACATGCATAAAATAATTTTGAATCGTACATGCATAATATATTTCTAAAATTGTCGATTTCTGTATCTCTAAAGTTGGCTTAGAAATACAATTAGTTTCACATTTTTTTTTTTTTTCTAGGAAAGATCATTCTAAAATTTGAAAAATGATGTTATTAGAAAAAAAAAAAAGAAAGAATGTATTTTGATTTATTTGCATCTGCAAGCGCGGATAGTTCTGCATGGATATATTTCAGTGGTCATACTGGACATAATGAATATATTATTCAATTATTATTGATTTTAATAGCCAAAATAAATAGAACACAAATTTATAAGAAATTGGAACAATACAAAGATTTAAATACAGTAAGATGCATTCATTGGAAATGCATATTATACAAAATATTTACAAGATATTTACTGATAAATGTGAATTTTTTTATGTATATATTTTTTAATTCTATAAAAAAGGTATTTGTTGCAAACAAAATGGATAAAATGGCATTTAAATTGTTTCAACAAGAATTTTTTGCTGAATGGGAGTCAGTAAAGAAAAAAGAAAAAAAAAGGGGGGGGAGCATATAAACTGTTTCTAAAACGTAAATTTTTAATATGATTTCAAATATATATGCATGTTAAATAAAATTCCGAGGAGGGGGTGGGAATTTAAAATTCTGATTCAAAGGAAAAAAGAAAATTCCCTGTATCTATTAAATTCCTAACATTTATATGTATTTATTTATTTTATAATATTTTTACTAATAAAAAATACAGATAAAGCTATCTATTGTTTTTCATATGTCGGATAACCGTCCCTTTCAAACAAAACTCATTAAAGATCAAAACACCATGTCGTCACAATAAACGATCCGACGAGTAACCGCAAAGGAAACATTCATTTTTAAAACATCATACGTTTTTAAAAATGCACTTGTATTTTTAAAAATATAAAATAATGTTTACTTTATAATCTGCTATTCATCGCTTATTCGTTATTTTAAAGTTTTGTATAACTAAGGAAAAGCAGCTAATTTAAAATTATAATACTTTTAAGATTTTTTTAAAAGTTTGAAAGTTAATAATATTTTCATATAACAATTGTTGTTTTCCACCGTGCATGTCATTAAAAATTTTGCAAAAAATAAAATAGTTTAATTTATATAAAGTTTACACTGATTCTTAAAGGTAAAATGTATTTTTCTTTTCATATATTAAGAGTGTTAAAGAGTGATTTCACTTGCGATTATTGTCTTGTATAAATTTGTGCAAAATACCATTTAATAGATGCTTCTTTAACCTAAAAAATTCTTTTTGTAAAGGTTGATTGAATTATTTTAGATAAAATAGTTATCGGTTTCATTTTAGATCCTTAAAATAGATTCTTTTAACGTTATAAATAACATGACTGTAAAAGACGTTTTTTTTTTTTTTTTTTTTTTTGAGCGAAGAAAATTAACAATTTTTCATCGAAAATATTTCAATCATTAAACAATTATATAAAAATCTAAAAAACTCAGGATAAAACTGTCAGATTATTCAAAATTTTGATACATTTTCAATTACTGTAAATAATTCTCAGCTAATTTGAAAAGATTAAAGTAATATATTTTTTAAATACCAAATATTATCACACACATGTATATATAATAAATAATAATAATATATATATATATAATATAATATATAGGAATTTTTTTATATATGAAAATGATGCAAAAAATATTTGACAGGTTTCTTAATAATTCTCTAATGAATAAACATAACACATTGGTAGGATCGGTATTACTGATGGGTCTTTTCGCTTGGCTAAAGTAACCTCTTAAGTCTAAAACCAATAAAAATAAAAGAAAAAAAAAACATAAATTATTTAATACATTATTAGCATAAGTTCAAAATTTGTTCCATAAAAAATGTTTGTTGGAAGATTGTTTAAATTATAAAGTGTTTTTGCATAAAAAACAATATATTATTAATCATTAGGTATACTTTTCAAAAAAGTTATAAATTTACTTATCTACAAATTTTTCAAAAATTTCGAAAACTTATAAGTTGAAAATGAATTTATTTGTTTATTATTTAATTATATCCTTTAAAAAATATTATTAATTGCATTACATGTAAATTTTTAAAGCATATAATTAAATAATAAACAAATAAATTCATTTTCAACTTATATGTTTTGGAAATTTTTGAAAAATCTGAAGATAAGTAAATTTATAACTTTTTTGAAAAGTGTACCTAAAGATTATTAGTATATTTGTTTTACATGCAAAGACAGTTTATCATTTAAATAAACTTCCAGCAAATATTTTTTATAGAACAAATTTTGAATTTATGTTTATATATTAATTCTTACAAATACAAATGGCTGGGTGAGGGTGATCTCCTGGCCAGCCTTTATTTTTAATGGCCTTTAAAAGAATAATTGTGGCCAGTTTGTGGCTGTCTGATATTTTTGATAAAACGTTAATGGCACATTTGTGGGCAACTTCTTATATTCATATCTTCTGGCAGCATTCTGGTTGGCGTGACAGTTTTTTGACGGAGCCGTTACGGCCAAAGATGACAGGCCATTATCAAACACTTTGGGCCACCGCTAACGACGCCTATAGTGGCCCACCAGTTATGTGTTTGTTGGGCAAGTAGTACTGAAAAAATTCCTTTTTGTTGCCGTTATGAGGGAAGCATGCAAATGATCCTATTACCTCATGTCAGGAGAAGAGTAAGCGTTGTTGTTGAGGGGCAGGAGGATAAGACACCTCAGAAGGTTGTGGTTGCAAAATGGGAAATGGTAGTAAAAGGCAAATGCATTTTCAGAGTAGATGCTCGGATACCTGCGGGATAGGTGGTGGGGGGCCCCCAGAACCTGGAACACAAGAAAAAATAAATAATTCACTTTGAGATCTTGATGTGAGGTTTCCAAAAACATAACAGAGCCTGATCCAAAATGGACATGGTTAAGTCATTCCATGGTAACTTATGTTACATTTGGAACAATTTACTGCAGTCATTTTAGTATAACACTAAAAGATGTAAAATGAACATGCTTTGTCAATGGAATCTATCTAAGGGTCAATTTGGATGAAAATTACAATAAAAGTTACACTTTATAGAATAATTTACTTTCCTTTTTCAGTAATGGCAATTACCATAGTAAAATAACTACCAAAATTTAAGAAATAACATTAAAATTGGGTAATTTTCATCGAAACAAAATTGGGCTTATAATAAGTTTACATAGCAAAACATGTCAAATTTACATTTTGAATAATTTCTTTGTGTGCGTTACGTTGCTAAAACAACTAAAAATAGTTCAAAATGTATCATAAGTTACCATGGAAAGAGCCAGTTCCATTATCGTCAGAAATCCATCGATTTTAGAGAAATATTTCTGAAACAAAAAATCTGAAACATTTGATTTCTGGAAGCATTTTCAGCTGCATGACAGGAGTGCAAAATAGTGCTTGTTTTAGGCTGTTTCTTAAATGATGTCAACAGTAAAAAAAAACTGTTGATGCAAGGTCAGTGAAATAGATCTGAAAACGCTTTCAAAAGGGGCCAAGAAAAGAAACTTCAAACGGTAAATACAACAGCTTAAAAATCTAGATTTTAAATAGAACAGTCATGTGTAACATAGATCACAGTCCATCAAAAGACCGCATCATTTAAACAAGAAAGAAAAATCATATAACATTTCAAGAATACCTCAACAAAACTTTTTGGCTGTCTAATATGAGAATAGAATTTTGGAAATTCCACTTGAGAACCAAATTCCAAAAAGAACTCTGAAAAGGTACTCCAATTTGTTTGCATACAAGGTCTATAAGATTGGTATAGGTATTTGCATACACAATATGTTGAAATTGAGATAACACAGAACACATTTGAAAGGAATTTTCTACTAACAAAATACCTAAACAGTTTTTCTCTTTTATAAAAATATCCTTTAACCAATGTCATCAGACATTCACAAGTTTGGATTCTTCACAAAATAAAAAAATAGATAAATAAAAAAGGAAGAACTCTGCAACATTTGGGAATATTTAACTGAATGATATATCCATTATGTTTCAGAAGGAGTATTTTCTTTGTTTTATCTGATTTCATAAACTATTCAACACTGTTATAGCTATATTGTACTGCATAACATAAGTTCTGAGAACAGCAACCTTTGTATGGAGACAAAATATTGGGTCATTACCAGTCTAGATCCATCATTTCGATTCTGAGAAACCTGAAACAGGATTGGATACTAAAAAAAAAATCTAATTTTCTAAAATTTCTATTGCAAGTCTGAAACAATGGCATGTGAAATTTTGAAACTTACATAACAGTTTATTGAGAAAGCAACAGAATTCTATCCATCAGGGGTGAGGAGTCTAGAAATGGCAGCTTTTTCTGATAGGGAAATTCAACCACACAAGTTTTATTCTATCAGACAATCGTACATCAACTTTTTTTTTCAGCCATCCACTAGCAACTCAACTTCATACACTATTTTTAGAATTATACAAATTTACTCTCAGCACATTTATTGCTTGATAAATGCCTTTTTACATTTTTTTCAGTACTACTTGGTTATCCCATCCGCCAAACCACCAACAATGGATGATCGTGAATGTCACATTCAATGACATGAAATATGATTCATGTGTTTAAAATGTCATTAAGTGATTTTTATTTCAACTTTTTATCTGTATTTTTATTAATATTCCACTAATTATTTGTTTTTTTGCTATTTCAAATAAAAATTATGTCAATAAGCATAATTTGGCTATTAGTTTGATGATTTGTATAATTTGGCAAAATGGGTCAACAGAATAACCAAGTAGTACCTTTTTATTCCACGAAACAAAATTTAAAAAAATGTAGCTCCTTTTAAAGTAAGGGAAGATAGTCTAAACCTTTCTGATTCTCATATTCATAGAGGTTTCCCCAAACCTAACCCTAAGTGAAGGGATGGCTGTATTTCAACATCATGTAAAGAAGATGCCAGTCAATCCATTGACCTCATTTTGTATTAGTCCTGAACATGAAAAAACACTCATGATTATTCGACTAAAAAGAGTACACTCAGGGTGCACATTCATGAACATAGCTGCACAACTGTTATTTCACTCCACTGACTTGTGTTTGTTTGAATATCGCTTAGGGCTGTACCCAGCAACGTTGGAAATCAGGAAGTGTAAATAAGACCTCCATGGTTGGGTAGGAGCCAGTAGGAGTTGGGTAGACCATAAACCTTTTTTTTTTCTAGGTGCCAAACTGCATTTCATGGTTGTAATTTTATAATTTACCATTTTTTCATTTCATTTCACAGCCCTGTTAACAATATTAGAGTCTATTTTTATATGTTAAACGCAAGGAGAAAGGGGCTCTATAAACATTTTATTGCTGTTTGATTAACAAAATAAGTTAAGCTGGTTTTCTTTAAAAACCTGATGGAGTTGGATATTTGGATTCTACAAAAATGTTTACATTATTCTTTTTATAAAGCTAACATGCATACAAAACAGATTATCAAGCGATTCTGTCAACAGGAAGAAAATTTGCTCTTTTACATACAATCAGGAATGAGCATAGTTACCAAGAAAAAAAAAAAAAAAAATCCTTTGACTAAAAACCAAGACCATCAGAAAATAAAAACATAGCAAATAAATGAACCTCTGGATACCAAATATAATGTGAAATTTCAAAATATTCACAAATCTTACACATAAATACATTTATTTTATTTTTATTTTGTGTACTAAAATTTTAAAACATTCTTGATGTATTTTATGAACGTATAAAGGAGGAGAAATGCATAATAATAATAATAATAATAATAATAATAATAATAATTGCATACCTAAAAATATTGAAAATAAAGTTTTATCATCCAATGTTTATTTTAAACAATCTTGAAGAGATTGCTTTGAAAAACTAAAATCAAGATATTGAGTTTTTAAAATCAGGTTCCCTAACTCGGCCATGAGTTTATATTGGGGAACGATTTATCCTAAAGAACAAACAAGAGCATTTGTTAAACAAAAGTTAAATAGAAAAAAAAAAATAAGTTAGGTGTCAACTGTATTTGACGACTAACAACTGCTAATTTCTAATCCTGGTACCAAGTACTCCGTATTTATGCGGTACTCGGCCAGTTTGCCAAGTACTTGCTATTTGGCCAGATTTTGGGTCGAATACAGAGTAGTTATAGGAATTTCATCTTTTAAGCATTATTATCATTATAATGAGAAATTATTTGGTGGGTACATAATAAATAAATAAAAAAGAATGTTTAAAACACCAAAGTACTTTATTTCATCTTGCAAACTAGCTAAAGTAGTCATAGCATACCGTCATATTTTGCACTGATGATGGTAATGTTATGGCTACTGAAACTAGTTTGCAAGAAGAAATAAAGTATTTTGGTGCTTTAAATGTTCTTTTTGTAATTTATTTACAACATTAGTGCAGACAAAAGAATTTGTAACTGATCTGTAGATGTTACTTGAATATAAATGTATAATGGTACTACTTGGTTATCCCATCGACCAATAAAATATCCCCAAACAATAAGATTAAATGCCAATAATGTTGGATGATTGTGAATGTCACTTTCAATGACATTAAATATGATACCTGTGTTTAAAACGTAAATACGTGATTTTTAGTTAACTTTTTATTTGTATTTTTATTAATATTCTACTAAATTATTGTTTTTTCCTTATTTAAAGTAAAAACTGCGCCAATATGTATCATTTGACTATTAGTTTGGCGATTTGTATAATTTGGCAAAATTGGTAGATGGAATAACCAAGTAGTATCTGTGTAGTAATTGCAATTATTCATAAAAGTTATTTACTTGGTATATAAAAATTATGTCTCCATAGGCATAATTTTTATATACCAAGTAAATAACTAATAGTAAATAAAAGTTTTAAAAAAAGTTGAAAATTTAGTTTTAATATACAAATAATCATTTTTCAAACTAAGAAAAAGCTATGATTTTGGATAAAGAAACATTTTGTAAAAATAGAAAATATAACAGATGAGAAAAAAAAAAAAAAAAAAAAAAAAAAAAAAAAATTATTATATCATATATTATGCTGAAAAGACAACAATTTGTTTTCTATTTTTAGTACTACTTAGCTATACTGTCAACCAAAAAAATTATTGCCAAATTAATAGATTAAATGCTAATAATGGATGATCATGAATGTTACATTCAATGATACAAGTATTGAAGCGTCATTAAGTTATTTTTTATTTCTACTTTTTATTTATATTTTTATGAATATTCTACTAATTTTTTTTCATTATTTAAAATAAAAATTATGCCAATATGTATAATTTGGCAATTTTTATAATTAGGCAAAATTGGTCGACGGAATAATCAAGTAGTACCCTATTTTCAAGAAACAGATTTTTTATTATTTTGAATGCACAGACAAAAATGCATTTTTTGTCAGCACTATCAGAAGATGTAAATATGAATTTTTTTGCAAGCTTGCACATAACAAGAAATTTTAAGTCCCCTGATTTTTCCCTGGCTATCTTTTATTAGATTTCCTTTATTAACGATACACATGTGGTAGTTTTAAATGTAGGCTGCTTTTTCATATTGCACACTTACCCAGCTTGCTAACATCTCATTTGGGAGAGGGAAAACCCCATACGAATTGCACAATCATTGATTGTTATTGTTTTAAATAGTCAGTGTTTATTGGTGAATCATGGGAGCGGCAAAAACACAAATATTTTTGCTTGCAGACAAACTACCCTGACTCAAAGTATGTTTCAAGATTGATAAAATTTGTCTCCCCCCCCCCCCCCTGATTCCCAGAATTTGTAGCCACCTTATCCTGTATCAGTATTGCAGCTTTGTTTTTTTAAACTTTTTTAAATTCCACATTTATATTTTTCAGTTAAAAATGATGTTTTTAAATTGAGGATCCATAACAGCTGCGATAAAACCATGAATATGTTCTTGATTTCGGCTTCAGTAGCATTCTGCCGATTCTCTCCTATCTCGTTTTCACATTTTGCAAATGTAAATCCTTTTTCCAGTTCACTTTAAAATCCTCCATTCATTGTACCACAGACGGATTTTTTCTTTTTCAAAAAAATGTGGCCATGTTTTAAAGGATGATATTACTTTTAATGGGATCTATTCATTTGAGCTCATCCATGTTGTTATTACTCTGTATGGCAATAACAATTTCACGACACTTCTCAGTAATTTCCATTGAACCATGGTTAAGGTTATCTTACTTTAAGCAGCATAAAGGCTGTTTTAATTCATGCAGCTTTTTCAATATATAATATTTTGAATTCCATCTTATGGCTGATAACAGTTTTTTTTTTTTTTTTTTTTTTTTTTTAGCCGGGTTAAGGAAACAACCTTTTCAAAATTAGAGCATGGTCAAAACGTCTCACAATGTTGTTAGCTTTAGCTCCTAGCTCCAAAACAACATGTTGAATGGATAAAAAACTATTGTAAGTTGCATATTGTGAATAATGCAAACTACACTTTTAACCTCTTTTTTTTTTTGTATTATTTTAAATTGCAGCAACCAATAATCATTTTTGATACACATATTTCAAGTATCAAAATGAATTTTTAAATTGCTAAATTGAAGAATCAGTTAATTTCGCATTGGTTAATTTTACTTTTTAGGTATCACCTTTTAAATTTTTAAAAAATTATGCTACTGTTTTAAATTTCAAACTGAATTAATTTGAATTTTGTGCAATTTTTTTAAAATAGTTAAAAAGAAAATGTATGATTGTACATTAAAGAAGTATGTTTTATTATATTTACACACATACACGTTATTCTTAAGCTCACTTCATGTGCATTAATAGTTCTTTCTTATACACAACTACTTGGCATTGGTAACATGGTACTCTAGTAAATGGCCGAGTATTCAGTACTTGGTCCAAGTGCTACTCATGCACGCCTAATATTTATGAAATAATGTGGCACTGTAATCAAATACAGGAATTTTTGCTTATGTGCAGTTGCAGTACAAGCTTGAACGATTGCTTAAAATATATCCTCACACATATATGTTATATTCCACACAAAGTAGTCCATCAAAGTAGTTTGCACTCATGACACATTAATGGAATAAGGCCAGGAGATAACATCCTAAGGGATATTTCCCCTTTAATGTAGACAAATGCACTGTACATTTTTTTGGAACACCTTTAATTCCACATCAATGAAACAATTGAATTTGGAAAAATGCAATATCAAGCAGAAGATTTCATGCACGTAATTCGAATCATGATAAATGATCTGCAGTTTTTATTCTGAAATCCGATTCTATGCCAATGTAACCCGCCTTACATACTTTCATTAGGGGGAGGGGAGGTAAAAGGATTTCATAACAAACTTCTAAACTGCCTATCAAATTTTGAAAATTCATCTTCTACCAGTGAAATTTAACCTGCTAAAACAAGAATTAATTAGCTTTCTTAGACTAGGGTGTCGCTGGAATTCTTTGTTCAAACAAAATCAACCACAGGGAATGATGAGAAATCGAATATTATGAGAGAAATAAATAATGAAATATTATGCAATAGATACAAAGAATTAATGAGATTTTCTTTTTAGGAAAGAATTGTTTTCAAAGATTAATGTTTTTTAGAATAAAATGAAATGAAAGGTTGACTTAAAGGTATGGAATTAAATGTTAAAATATTATAAAAAGAAAAGAAAAAGTTCAATGTTAAAAGATTTTGGAAGTAATTAATTTAGGATTAAGGCAAAATTTTTTTATTATTACATATATATATATATATATATATATATATATATGTGTGTGTGTGTGTGTGTAATAAAGTGCAAAATAAAATCTGCAGAAGAGCAGCATCCCTGTAAAAGTGATACAAGTTTTTTAATATTGAGGCATTTTAGACACAGGCTGAGGAAAATGGTTTGAAAGTATCCTTATTGAAAATGGAACAAATTGTTTGAAAGAGTGATACTTACTTTTGATGGGTTGAGAGGTGTCCGGAAGCAGAGGTGACAAGAAAGAAGGAACAGGTCTCGCCATCGGAGGCGTGATCACAGGAGGAGCGGGACACCACCCCCAGAGTACATAAAAGTGTTGGCGACATTTTGGGTAGCAAACTGAAAACAATAACACAGGGTCAAGTTATTTCCCCCCCCCCTTTTTTTTTTTGCAGTTTATTTTAGCATCTTCAGAATATCACCATTCACTTGCATGTGCTTATTAAACAGTATCGGTACTACTTGGTTACCCTGTTGACCAAAAAACGATCACCAAACTATAAGATTAAATGTCAATGATCACAAATGTCACATTCAATGACATTAAATACGATACACATATTTAAAAATGTCATTAAGTAATTTTTATTTCGACTTTTTATTGATATTTTTATTAATATTCTACTAATTATTTATTTTCTTGTTATTTAAAATAAAAGTTACATCAATAAGTATAATTTAGCTATTAGTTTGGCGATTTGTATAACTTGGTGAAATTTGAACCACAGAATAACCAAGTAGTACCAAGGTATCTTATGCTTTTTTTTTGTTTACTGTTGTCATTTTTTTATGCATGCATTTTTATTATAACGTTCATTTTCTAATGTTACTCCAATATATTTTGGAGTTAGCATGAGAACAGCACTCTTTTCGGAAGGAAGAAGGGGAAATCAGTTTATTGAATGACTTATTATTTATTCAAAATCCAATTATCTTTGTTCAAAATTTGCAAATAGTATTTAAGAAAATAGATTTTAAATTCATTAGAGACTTTAAATTCTGTATGCTTTGTAAGAAAGGAGAGAGAAATGACAATTTCAGTGGTGGAGGAAGGGGCGGGGGGAATTATAGAATTGATTTTTTATTGTTTAAATAAAGCAACAGATGGAGTAAGAAAAACTATATAAGGCTCTTTAAAAAAAACACATGCTCTTTGAAAAGAGCCAGGCTAATTCTAGAATCATAACTTTTTTATTATAAAGATGAGTCTTATGATTTTAGTATTTCGTTGTCAGGTTGTGTGTTGACAGAAATCATTTTTTCATGTTTAGGTCTGATTTGAGAGAATTTTTTTTTTTTTGTCAGGTTTTGGTATACTTCAAATGAAGTTTTCAGATTTGTTGTCAAGTTACATGTCAATGGAAATTATTTTGTGGATCAGATAGCAATTCCATGAATCTTTTTTTCTAATTTTTCTTCTTTTTTTATGTTTTTATTTCTAATTAGCCAAAAATTACACAGATTCTTTGCAATAAGCCTAAAAAGTATGAGATTAATCAAGAAGTAAATGGTTATATTCCAATTAGCCTAACAATCTCTAGTCTCTCTTAATTAGCTTATGAACATATACATAAAACCATTAAATGTAATACAATACACATCATTAAAACATCATCAAAAAATAAATTAAAAGGAATATCAAATTACTAATACTATGCTACAAGAGATACATTATTAACTTTTCTGCAAAGAAACTTTACAAATTGATTTTAAAAATAGCAGAATAGTTTACCCATCCAGAACATATTTTTGTCTATCATCAGCGAATCAATAGAAATCTTCATACAGAGTGATAATATTTGATTTTATTGATTCAAATAAAGAGAAGCCAACAAAATATAACTTTATATCAAATAGCACTTAAATGAAATAGTTACTATTTAAAAGTATTTTATAATAGCTTTTTGTTACATGATGCATTTTACAGCAATAAAATTTTGCTGCACTTGCCCCGAATGAAGGAATGGTAATTAATAAAAATTCATATCAGCAAAACAAGTGGATGATATTCTTTGTCTTAGTAAACACATATGATTTTTCAAACCGTGATTATATATGGATACACGTATGATGATTAATAGGAATGTCAAACGCTGGAGTATCCTATATTTTAGAATTAGATAATAATTTAGTGATTTTAATAAGAACTTTCTATTTCTTATAAAAATAAATAACAGGCTAAAAACAGATAATATATTACAGTAGACTCCCTCAAATCCGCACAGCTTGGGACCAGAGGTTGTGCGGATTTTAGAATCTTGCGAATTTCTGGTCATTGCTTTGTTTACATTTTTTAAACAGTAATTTGAGTGCACTTAATAGTGCAATCACAACTATAATGAATGCTTACAATATAATAAAATATTAAAATAAGTAATAAACTAAAATAATAAAAATTTAGATAATTTTTAAAATGATTAAAGTACTAATAGCAAAGGTCAAGTTAAAAATCAACAATCAATAGTGTATGATTAAATATTCATTATAAAGATTAAATGTATTTTTCCAAAATTATTCAACTAAACTTGCCTCAAAAAATACATTACTAATTTACATCAAAATCATAAAATAAGGATAATTTCTTTCAAGTTTAGCCAGGCTTAATAATCAAAAAATCTTGATTAATGCATAAATATATTTGATAAGAAGTTTGTGATTATCAGTGATAT
This sequence comes from Maratus speculifer, assembly GCA_964019185.1. Lineage (NCBI taxonomy): Eukaryota > Metazoa > Arthropoda > Arachnida > Araneae > Salticidae > Maratus > Maratus speculifer. The sequence goes on along the minus strand of OZ025298.1, from coordinate 66,682 downwards.
CAGCAATATCTTGAATTTTTTCCTAAAAAATTTATTCTTTCTTCGTGAAAAAAACATGAATAGAGTATTATTAACAAATTACAAATAAAAAAATATATGGAATTGATACAAAACTAAAAAAAAAATCAAATTTTGTCCCAATATCCGAACTGAAAGTTTCATTGTTTACATCCATAAAATATGTGCGGATTTTAGAGAGTTGTGGATTTCTGGTTTGCGGATTTGAGGGAGTCTACTGTATTTTGAACGTGTTACAAATAAAATGGGAAAATTTTGATTGGAACAAAACTGATATTGATATCAAAAGGCAAACCCCCCCCCCCTTTCCCCCTAAAATAATATTATATAGGCCCTTATCAATACACATAAAACCCTGATAAAGTGGAGAAAACATTCAGAATGAATCATTATAACAAGATTAAATTGAATAGAAAAACAAAATCATACCAGACACTAAAGACAACCTTCAAATGATCCATAAAATTACATTAAGTGCTCATTTCAACAACAAAATATATATATATAATTAGAGATAAATCCAGATTAATAATTTTATTTGGCCACTTTTAAATTTCATTTTTCTGTAAGAGTTGGTATTATCAGTATCATCTTAAGGGAAACATTGTTCAAAATGCCCAATTTGACAGCATTTTTGAAATATATTTTGACTTCATGAAAAAATAAACCAATAGAGCACTGCACATTACACAATTCCTAAACAAGAAAAAGTGTCAACTGAATGTGTTCGGAGCAAAATTAAATTTAAACAAGTAAGAAAAATCATGCTTTAAGCATAGATTATGAAACACTTTCCAACGCTTCCTGAAATCTTTAACAAAACTTTGTTAATTAGGGAAATAATATGCAACTGTCCATAGCCAAATATGTTTTGATATACTTTTGAACAGAAGATCTTTTGAAGATCATCATGAGACAATAACTCAAGATGTAATTCATTTGTCAAAAAATTTAAGTAATTATTCGATTTTGAACCACTTGTCATGCTTTTTTATTCAAAAAGGAATTTGTAAGTGTATCAGAAAGATTAGAGGGTAAAAATGTATCAGAAAATGTGACACATTCAGTTCTTTTAACTTAGAGAAGCGCAAATTTTGCCAATAGGATTTTTTTCTCTCACGAATGGCACCTTTTATTATTTGTGCGCATCCATTAAAAACAATATTCGGATGCTGAAATGAAACAAACTGACCCCTTTTTTTTAGTGAAATGAGTAAAAGATAAGCATTTTAAATGCATGTAGTATGTTTTTTGGTACTACTTGATTATCTTGTTGAACCATTTCACCCTATTATATAAACTGCAAAATGAATCGTCAAACTATACAAATGGAGAATGTTGCCATTCTGAAATTTTAAGTTAGAAAAATGGATGAATTTCAATTTAAAAAGTCACTAAAGAACAGGGTTATTTTAATGATGAAATTCACTTATGGCAGAGCAACAGACAAAATGCTAGTAAATCTGTGGATCAACACTGATCTACCGATGGTACTTACCATTAAAATTACTTATTATAAAATACTTTTAGTATGTCAATTAGTTGAAATGCTGTTTAGAATGAGTTACAGATACATTCCTTTATTTTGTTCCAAAAACATTATTGGTTCAAAATGATACATCTATGTGATACAACATAAATGATACAACACTATACAAAAATATCTTTAAAAGGACTTCTTTTGCCTTTGCATCTTTTTCAGCTTTCTTGGCGCTGAGGAAGGAGGATGGGAATTTTTCAGTGCAGAAATATTTCTATATTTATAACATAAGAACATCCCATTTGTACATTTTATAATTCTACAAAATACTAAGAAAATAATTAAAAATAAAAGATTTGAGTGGGGTTATAAAAAATCGCATAAAATCTGTGTAAATTCAAGTTTATATAATTTTGTGTAAATTCAAATTTAATCAATCCTTCTAAAACCCTTCAAATATTTAGCAAATGATTAATTTAAATCTTTTAATTTAGTTTAAACAATTTGCGTAAAATGCTTCTGAATGTAAAATTTTCATGAATTCATAACGCGGTAGATAAAGGGTTAATTTTATTGTTTGGTGACAGCTTTTTGGTCAACAAAAAAATCGAGTAGTACCAATATTTTTCAACTGCTCGATTAAAATAAAAGTACAAAATATTTTAAAGTCTTCATGAAAAATAGACTAGACTCAATTCGATTTTACTCTGGCAGAAATCAACGAGATTCCCGTTGGCCAACGAAGATTCCAGTTTGTCTGTTTTGCTCAGAAGTTCCGGTTCTGTGACTACTTGACGGATGTGAACAAAACGGGAGGACATGTGATCCGCTTGGGGAGGTGCATCTGCTTTATTTCCAAAATGCACCAACTTTCCACCAAACTATAAAGAAATACACATACTTTTAGAAAGAGTATATTAAAACTATATTTAAATTTAAAATTTCATTTTCATAAATGAAAATTTACATTCACATTCACACAAAATTATTTAAACTTTCTAAATAGCACTGAATGAAAATTTAAGTAAAATGAATAGATTCATTTATAATTATAAAAATATTTTATGTTATCAGGTACGCATAGTTCTTAGAATTCTATCACAACATGAAATGAGTGAAATATCAAATACAGAAATCCATTTAGACATACATAATGAACCTAGCTTAAATAAGAGGATTTGAAATTCAATTTTTCTTAGAAGGGGAGTCTCCCTACAAAATGGAGTGACGATGAAATGTTTGGAAGGGACAAAAAAAAAACTTTAAAACCGATTGTTATTTTATGTGATATTTAGAGAATTACATTCATAAGACACTAAGAAAAAATACATTGTCAATTGATTGGGGAAAAGAAACTGCATAATTAGTTTTAAAAACACACTTTAACTTTTCTTTTAAATATGAAAGTTAAACATTCTTTGTCTGGAAATCATTTGATTCATTTTTTATGGTATTGACTCTGCTGGAGTAAAAACAGAGAAAACAGTAGTACTAGACCTGTGACTAGAGAACATTTATTAAGAAATGTAACATAACATTCAGTGAGATTGTATTTAAACAACCAGAGTGACATATTGCATGAACGGAGGCCCAGGAGAACTAACAAATGAAAAGTATTCATGTTCTGCCTGTTCAATCATGCTCTCTAATTTAATAGTGTCGGATTAGAGAACATTTTAATTCCTGTTGTCATGATGATCTCATTTCCCTACACCTACTACTAGTCAACTAAAAGAATTGCTTCTTAATAATTAAATTTTGTCCAACACTTAAGATAATGGAATTTGATTGTTAACAGCAATGAAAAAGGTCCAGCTGAAGGTTCATGTTATTTAAAATTAAAATACAAGTTCAATCCATAAATTCAAATAATTCAATGCCAGTGTTGAATTCAGACACTTTTCTCTGGGAGGAACTTCTGTGGCTCCGAAAAAGGGGAGGGAGACAATAGAGTTCTGAGGGAGAAATTACACTTTTTTGCCATTGAAAACAAAATCTCAAAATTTCCAAGGGGGAGGAGACATTTGATAACTCCAGACATTTAGAATCCCCCCCCCCTCCCCGGGCCACCCCGTGAATTCAAGCCTGGTTCAATACAATGCTTAATCCAAGGTTAATTTTGAAATACTGCCAGCGCAGCGGGCTGCTAGTATTAAATAAACTGATAGAATGGATGGGTGATATAAAAGAAGTGAAGATTTATATGTCATTTTTTTAGTTTCAATTAGGCTCTTAAAATTGACTAAATTAAGTAATGCAGGATTTTGCAAATACTGATGCACATAAACAAATCATCAAACACTTTTGAAGCTGAGCTAGATTGAGAAATTAGAAACAGTAGAATCCCTCAAATCTGCACTCCTAAAATCCACAACTCTCTAAAATCCGCACATACAGATGTAAACAATGAAATATCCAGTTCAGATATAAATGCAAAATTTTACTTTTTTATTTTTATATAAATTCCATACATTTTTTATTTTTGTTAAGTTTATTGAATTCATGTTTTTTCATGAAAAAAGAATAATTTATTTCTGAAAAAATCAAGATATTGCTGATATCATTGGTAATCACAATCTTACCAAATATGGTTATGTATTAATCAAGCTTTTTTAGTTATTAAGTCTGGCTAAACCTGAAATAAAGCTTCGTTATTTTATGATCCTGATGTGAATTAGTTATGCACCTTTATGAAGCAAGTTTCATTGAAAAATTTAGGAAAAACACATTTCATCTTTATAATGAATATTTAATTGTACATTATTGATTATTAACTTGGCCTTTGCTTTTAGTATTTTAATCATTTTAAAAATTATCTAAATTTTTATTATTTTAGTTTATTACTAAATTTAATAGTTTAGTATATTGTCAGCATTCATTATATTTTTGATTTCATTATTTATTACTTTAAAAATATTTAACTGTTTAAAAAAATATATACAAAGCAATGACTAGAAATCCAGAAAATTCTAATATCCGCACAACCTTTGATCCCAAGCTGTGCAGATTTGAGGGTGTCTACTGTACCACCAAACTTATATTAGCACTTATATTAAATAATGTTTAACTCAGTTTATATAGGGTATCGAATTCATAGAAAGAATGATTATTTTGTCGCTATTTTAAATGACATTAGAGATTTTTGTCCTCATAAAAATTACTGCAAATTCAGAATTTTTCTTTTTTATAATTTCAAGATTTAATGTAATATTTGTGATAGGATCATCAAAATTTATTCTAATCCAAATGAAATGTGCAAACATAATTTCTTACTCCTCATATTATCTTTATTGGTACTACTTAGTTATCCTATTGACCCATTTCGCCAAATTACACAAATCACCAAACTAATAACCAAATTATACAGATTGACATCATCATTTTAAATAACCAAAAAACAAATAGTAAAATATTAAAAAATATACAAATAAAAAGTTGAAATAAAAATCTGTTAATGATGTTTTAAACATGCGTATGATATTTAATGTCATTGAATGTGATATTCACGATCATTTATTATTGGCATTTAATCTTACAGATTGGCAATGTTTTTTGTTTTTTTTAGTCGATGGGATAAACAAGTAGTACCACTTTATTATTATATTAATCATATTAAATCAGGGCCATAGCTAGAAGTGAATAGCAGGGGTGGGGGTGGGGGGCTCATATTTTTTTTCTTTCTCTCTCTGACGCAGAAAGATAAATTTGTGCCTATTCACACTGTAGGTACTATATTTCTTATTAAACTGTTGTAATAACTTCATTTTATGCTAAGAAAAGAATAGGAGGATGAAAAATTCGAGTGCATAACTAAGGCAATAACAAACATCATGTTCCCTTTTTATCTGCGAATAAGATGAGTGAGTATTGAAACACTCATTTTAGTTACAATTTAGTATTTCTGCGAAACTTCGAAAGGGCCACAAAGCTAAATTAGGTTTTTGAATAGAATTTCATTTAGATTTTCGGAACATAAATTCATTTAGTGACCTTGGTATCTTTTCCAGGTGGGGGGGGGGGGGGGAGGCTAATAATTTTTAAGAGGAGGCTGAGCTGCCCATAGCACCCCCTTAGCTATGGCTCTGTATTAAATATGTGAAACAAAACAGTTAATCCATAAATGCAATATCTTAAAAAAATCATTTTTGTTTAATTTAACAATTCTACATGTACATTATTAAATTACAAAATCTTCAGATCTAAAGACTCAATGTCAATTTATTAAAACACAATTTTCATATAGCTCTTATAATATACAGCATCTTGACATTTGCAGTTAATAACGTTAGATTATTTACAAATTTCTAAGCATATAAGTTTTCTTCAATGTTCAGAAAATCTAATTTAAGAAAGTCAAATTAGCCTGATTGTATTTAATTTACTTTTTCTAATATGTTATAAAATTCAGTTAAACTTTCAAAAAAAAAAAAAAAAAAAAAAAAACAAGGAATAAAAAGGTATACATGTTATTTCAAAATTAAAAAAAAAATTATTTAAAAAAATCTTACATTTTTTTAAGTATGTGCACAAAAATTCATGAAATACAGAGAATGGTAAAAAGCCAAGGATATTATTCAAAAGGTTTCAAACAGATTTGATTATTAAGAATTTTATTATAATAATATATTATTAAGATTAAATATATTATTAATTTACCATTCATAATGTAATGTCAATTATTCTAAATACATTCTTTTGTACAAAATCTTACGAACAAATTAAATTTATATCTAGTATACCAATATGCTCATATAAAAGAACCTATTTTCCCCAGTAGCGTAAGCTAGGAAAGTTTTGAATGGCATTTATTTTTTCAGTTTGTTTATTAGACATTATAATTTGGCATTTATTTATTTATTTTTTTATGGAAAGTGGTTGACAAGTAATAGACAATAATCAGATAATTAAGGGAAATATTTTTTGTTTTGCCAAAGTATCAAATGTGTAAAAAACAGAGATGGAAAATGTATTCACATAATCATTGCATTTGTTCTAAAAGCCTTTCAAATATTAAAAATAAGGGTTTCAATTAATAAATTTAAAGTTTGGACAGGCTTTGGTAATGATATTTAGAACTTTACAATTTTTTTCACCGATAAAGTGCATAATGTAGTGAATGCTAGGAATGCAATGGATACTGATTTTGCCAGATATCAAATATCGTATTTCCAATATCTGATTTGCCTGGCGGATTTGGATATCTGGTACTAAATATGTTTTTTAGTTATGGTAAATGTTTGTTTATTTCTTTATGCAATGCCATCGCAAAAAATAAGTTGCAAACATGTTTCACACACCATTATAAAATTTTAAACATGTTGCAATATATTTTACAAAAACTATATATCTTTGACTATTCAGGCATGAAAGTAGGAAATGAGAAAAAAGGAGGAAAATTTTCTTCATTTATACAGCAGTGCCAAACTCATATAATTTAAGTGTTGTGTTAACAGCTACAATCAAATTAAATGTAATTGCACATATTACTGGTTTTTATTTTAATAACTTAGAAAGTATTAAAATTACTCTTTACTTCACACATACATCTCGAAAAAGATATTCCAGAAATTATCCCAAAGTGTTGGATAAATAGTACAAAATATTCTATTCCAAAAAACTTCTTTTCACTTTAAATTTTTTAAGTCTAAAAAAAAAAAAAAAAATCTTGAAAGACATTTTGAGCATCTTTATTTACATGACATTCAGATGCTTATATGATATAAGCTCACCTTTCATTTATGTCTCTTTTTCACAGCAATTCAAGAACAAACTCAAAGAATTTGAATAAACAAAATGTCAGATTACAAAATTTTTCAGCCCCCCCCCCCCCCCCCCCAATACCCTACTCAAATTTTCTTTGCATTTTGGCATTAATCCACAGAATGTTCAAAATTGCTCTAAAAAAAGGTGGAATTCCTCCTTTAGGAGGAACTTTTTCATGCTTGCTATTAGGGCTTGAAATTCAAGTTTTCCCAGGAGGAGAGAGTTTCCCTCATAATATTTGTAAATTCAAGGGAGTTAAACTATATGAGAGGGAAAAAAATTATTTTTTTATACCCTATTATTTTTTAGATGCCACTTAAATATTTACAATTTATACCAACATGACAAAATTCCATTGAAATAATTTAAGTCAAGTTCTCAAGATAATTATCCAAAATGTTTATTTTAATTAAAACAAAGGAAAAGAATCAAGCCTTTTATATGTGGTATCTATTTTTCAATTTTCACTCAATGTTATGGGCAATTAATAACTGAGTTGGTAAATGAATTTTTTTAATTTAAATTTTATTCGATTTTGTGTGGTTTAGAATCTTTCATAGGTTACAATTTTGACAAACAGAACAGAGCAACTTTTCTAACACATTAAATTATCAGACATACTTAATTGTGCTTTTTTTTTTTTTTTTTTTTTTCTTTTTGTAAAATTTGATGTGCATTCATTTTTAATTTGCTTGCAAGAATAATGCATGTAGATGATTGTATTGACAATATCATTAGGTGATTGAATATCACTTAGTGGAATTATTGTCAATATTGTAATCTTTGGCATTTTAGCTAATTGAATTATGTTCTACTATGAATTGGAATTTTAAACCCATATGAAATTCTGAAAAAGACATAATCAGTAGATTTCTTCTATAACATGAGAAATGGTTTATTTAAAAAAAGTCATGTTCTAATTTCTGTGAACTATGCACATCAACTACTTATTGTTTCTAAATGTGCTTCCTTGAGGCTTATCAAAAATTTTTTTAAATCATTTAGAAAACGAATCCAGTCGAGAATGGACCATGTGGTGTCTGCATTTTATTTTGTTTATGATTTGTCCAGGAATATTAATGTTTAATTCATGCCGTACGTAATATATGACTCTTATTACATAAATCATGTTTTGATCATCATAAAAATGATGTTTTTGCTGATTTTCAATAACTCGATGGGGAACATTTAAACATCCTGCTTTGGGCAATGCATGTCAGCATTTTATTTATTTATTTTACAAAATTCTTTAAATTTAGAAGAATTTTTATTTGAGTAGGAGGTCAAATTGTCATTGTTAATAAAGAAGAGAGTATAAAAATTACAAAATGTGCAGGTGCAAATTATCAGATATGGGAAAAAACTAATCCAAATAGAAACGCCATATAAAAGATTACCTTTTAAATGAAAAAAAAAAAGAGGTATTATTGAGCACAATTGATAACAAAATGAGCGATGATTTTGAAAAATGAAAAAAAAAAACTAATGTTAAATTAAGATTAATTAAATTAATTGATTAATTAAACCATTAATTGTTAAAAAAACATGTTTTCTTATTTTTTTCCCCAAATTTGCAACACAAGATTTAATATTTTGTTTAGTGCTAATTCCAGACTCATGTGATAGAGTTCATACTCCAGTGACCATTACTGCCCTTTTAGTTATTTCTTGCTTCAGCACGGGTATAAAATTCACAAAATACGTAAATTGGTCATAGAAAAAATATCGCTGATTTTGTCCATCATGGCAAAAATAAATTTTTTTAAATTCTTGACCAGTCTGAAAAAATTTGAACTTTGAGGGAACGTGGGCAGTGGGAAAATATAACGAAATTCATCAATCAATTACAGTAAAATATCGTCGTCAGTCAATAACAAAGACAAAACAAATTTTTCAGCTGGACACAGGAAAATAATTTCTAATTTCATCAGAATGTCACAAAAACAAAAAGGGAAATTTGCCAATCAGTCGCAGAATAAAATAGCTAAATTTGTTAATCAGTTGAGAGAAATAAATTGTGAAATTTGCCAGTTGGTCTTAAAAAAAAAAAAAAATTGCAAACTTTTGGAAGATGAGCAAGCGAGAAAATTTTGTGAGAAAAATTATAAAGCGTTTCAGCTAAACCCAGAAAAAAAAATCATGGATTTTGTATAATTGCCGTAAGAGCAAACTAAGATTTGTAAATCGATAGCGGAAAATATCAAGAAAATAATCAGTCGGTCCTGAGACTTGATCATCCCTTGACAAAGTAAAAAAAAAATATTTTTTGGAAACAGGAATGACACAAGATTCTTTAGGGCATGAATCCTGCCATCCTGTCCCGAAATTCAAACCATGTATGTGTATATTAATAATATTGAATGAAAAATGCAATTCAAACATTTAAATACTCTGTTTATTTGTCAATGAACTGCTGAAAATTGCTAATAATTTGCACAATGAAATGCTGATAATTTTTAGAACAAATACTACATGTTTATTAATATGCCTATAATTGTAAAGTATTTTCACAAAGAAATACATAACATGCTTTTATAATATAAACATAAAATGTCTTACTAATATACCAATGGTTGAAGAGTTATCTCCAACATAGGTTTAATTGGTGTTTTTTCCATGTTTTAATTATTTAATACTGATTTACTGTAAGCTACATTTAGTTTTAAGTTAAATCACCTTGAAATTTATAAGAAAAAAAACACTTTTAATTTTAAATATTTATAATGAAGTCACGAATATAACTAGTTGGATGCACCAATCCCAAAACTTGCTTCTATTTCATAGATCTCAATGTTTCAAAAAATATTTACAAATATTAATACTACTTCAATATTTTTAGTTCAATATTATACCAACTTTGATTTTAATCTAGAATTTGTGCTGCAGCCAATTAAGTAGATTAAGAATAAGTTAATCTTGATCATGATATATATTAAAATCAATATTTTTTTGGTTTTTCTGCAGTACATCAGCTATTTGCAAATAGCCAGTTTTAGCAAAATACACACAAAGTTCCCATTGCTGCAACAACCGTCAATTCACTGCATAAAAGGATTATGAAAAAAAAATTACAATAAAAAGGATACTGCCCAGTTAAACTGATGGCATTGAACTCACAGGCTACGCATACTAATTGTATATTACAGCCTCATATTTTCAAGTGTTAATGTTGTTCGAAAATTATGGGGGGGGGGGGGGGGGGAATAGCTCCCTTTCCATTTTCCCTTTTTATACTTAATCATTGAATTCCCTAAACTAATCGGGGATATGCTTTATCACATAAAAAAAACCTATATACAAAATTCATAGCAAATCAAATAATTCTTTGGAAAAACCAATTTATATATCCGGAGGCCCGTACCTGGCCCAGCAGAATGCTTCTGAATTTTCTAACAAACCAGGCTGGCAAAAAATTTAACGGGCCATAGGGGCGACAAAAAAATATGAGCTATTTTCAATGAATACAGCTTTAACAAGAGAATGAGCAAATGTGAGTTATGAGCCATTGCTAGTTTGATAACATCAATACAGTAACTAACTTATACAGTCCAAAATCGGCATTTGGCAGTTACATTGTGCCTAACCTGGGCATAACATTTTTTTTTAGCAAACTTGTGTAGGGCCGAGATCAGGCTTGTATTGTTTTTCTACATATTGACAAGCCTGGTGGGAACTAGACTTAATTGTTCTTAAGATGTGTAGAACAGACATGATTTGTAAAATTATTAATAGCAATAAAGAACTTAGGTTAATGTTATCTTTGGATATATACTTCTTGGTGGTTCTTAAATTCACTTCTCAACAATGCGAAAGTTTTACAGTTAAAAATTAGAAAATGAGTCAAAGTATAAAATTGACAAGCCTGACTATCTATGATAATTGGAATTGAAAAGAATTTTTCATTTTTAATAAATAAGATTTTTTATATACTTATTGAGATATAAGAGATTCTTGTCAAATGGTTGCAGATTTTTCACCATTCCAATGCTGTCACTTCCAGAAATTCGATTCTAAACGCTAAGTACAGTATTTTCTTAAATTGCTTGTATCAAAAAATGGATAAGGTTATTCCATTACATAGTTTCAAAATAAAAACACCTGCTAATCTTATGCGTTTCCGAAAAAGAAATGAATTCGTATATTGATATTCGTCATTTATGCATATATTTTTTTTTCTGCATCTTTTTTAAAAATAACACCAGCTAACTTGGAATTAAATTAATAAATCATATTCTATTAGTATTTTTTTAAAAAGCCAGAAAGTCTCATATAAAGAATAGCATTAACTCTTTAAAATCACTTTTGATTTGTATTTCCTTTCGTAAAATCACGCACGTTATGAATATTAGAAAAAAAATCTGTAACAACAGGTAAAAATTGCTTTTAAAACAAACGAGGCAGAACCCGTCGAATTTCGACGAAAGAAAATGTTTAGGAAGGAACTGTTTCATTGATTTATAATAAGCCCACAAAATTAGCTACAGTAAAAAATGCATCTTAGATTGGTCAGACTAACTCTCAAACAAATATTATTTTAAGCTAAAAAGAGAAAAAAACTTTTTCTATAAAACTTAGTTGTCCAAATTATTAAAATTAAACTTAAATCGCACATGTAATTAATAAAGTATAACAAAGATAAGTTATTGTGACGAAATTATCAAGAAATTATCTTTTGTTTGGTATAAAGCAAACGAAAAAAAAAATATTCCAAATTGACATGATCATAGAAATTCCCATGTGAAATCTAAACCCGTCATAATTTTCATACTGTCAAAATTTACATATGCACTTTTCTTAGTATTTTAATTTGATCATTTTAAAATCATTTGCTTTTTTTGTATAAAAAGACGTTATTTGCATCCGCTAAAAGTATTCCATTTTTACGGATCCAGTCTTAAACAGCATCTATAGAAAAGTTTGCATATGACGTCATTAGGACGGAATATTACACAAACGCAGCAAAAGCAATATTCAAGGCACTCGGCAAAATAAATCGGAAATGTGATGATTCACAAATCTTCACTTCTTTATTTATAATAGCTCCATGTTTTATCAGAAATCATTCATTTGCATATTTTTTCAAATTTGGAAAATATTGCATACATGCGGATAAATATAATTGCATTTATTTAGCTTTCTGATATGAACTGAGTAAATGCGGTGAAGTCACTCGAATATTATTTAAAATACAGTTTTGTGAAGAGAAATTGTTGTATTCTTTGTAAATAAGGTTTTCAGTAAACTAAAAAACCATTTAATTGATGAATAAAATATAATAAAAACAAATTTCATCGGATTTTATGTCAGACGGTCTTTTGACATGATTTTTTATTTCAGTTGGTTTTTATCAATTTTAAGAAAAAATGGCGAATTTATGTTGCCACAATTACAAAATTCGTACTTAAAACTATAAAAAAATTAATAACTCATAACAAATTGAGATACAGCTTTCAAACAAATTGCATTTAAAAGTACATTTTTTCTCAATACGACGGTATAAAAATTTAAAATGTGCGATATTTAGAAGTATAAAATTTGTAGTACTGAAAATTGTAAAACTGAATTGCATGCGAAAGTGTTGCCATTCACAAAATGACGTATGCGTTACGCACAGATACGTTTGGCCTTTATAATATTAGATATTACTAGAAATAAGCTTAGAATTTCATCTAAAAGCTTTAAAAAAAACCATAAAAAAATTGATAATTTCAGAACTGATAAGTTCGTTCGTTACTTCTGGTGATATATCCGTTAAAAGAAATGTTTGTATAAATGGGACAGTTTACTCCAGTACTTTTTATTCGTAAGAATCTTATGAAGTCATGTGTAAGGATCATACTTTTGTTGCTTGGAATAAATTACAGTTAATTTTCTTGCATAGATATTTTCACAGAAAATTTTAAATTTCAAAGTTAGCTCAAAAAATTCAAAAATTGCAGAGAAATAAACTTAATATATTACAATGAAAATTGTAACGAAGTTTGACAAAATTTACAACAGTGGACTAAACCTTACTAACAATAGTACACAACAAGATATTGTTTCTAAATGTTAAAAGCAAAACAAAATAGAACTTTAAAAACTGTATTGGAAATGGTAGACTTAGGATAAATGTTTGGAACCAATTTCGTTTCATTAACATAAAAAAATTACGCAAAAGAAAGACAAAAATTGCATTGTAAATCGCATTAAAAATCTTAAAATATTGAAAATCACGTAGGATAAGATATACTGCAATTAGGCTGTAATTTTTAAATTGAATAATTTTTTACAAATGCAAAAAAGAAAAAAATAAGAAAGAAAGACAAGGCAGTACACAGAAACATGATAAGAATCACGTTGAAAATAACTTTAAAAATCCATAAAATTTTTTAAAAAAGAAAACTTGTTGAACAAAACTTACAATAATTGTGAAAAGTTTGAAACTGAATCCCTTTTACGAATTAGAATGCCAAAAAATCGCTGCAAAATGAAAAAAAAAATTGCAGAGGACAAAATTTACTCTAGTAAAATATGTTAGTTTACATTACGAAAGACGTAATGAATTGGGGTTTAAAACAGCAGAGTGCTGGAATACAGTGGAAACGTTATTCTTGCTGATTTTATAAACCCCCCAAAATTAAGTTATGTTAACTATAGTAAATAAAGACATTGTTAATTTAAATTAATGTTTAAATAAAATGTAAGTACTTTAAACAAAAATAAAGATAACATATTTAAAATACACATCCATTTATTAAAGTTCAATATATATATTTAACAGAAACATACTTAATCTATATCATAATAAAACAACAATTAAATCAATTAAAATCTTAAAATATAGCATTTATCCATAGAATTAATTTGTTTATAGAGGAGAATATCAGAACAGAAAAGACTCACGACATGATTGCTTTTAAGTATATTACCAGTTACACTCCAGGACTCTGATGCAAAGGCTTGATCGGTCTCAGGAAGTCAATACTATTTCATTACGTGAAATGCTTTACCTCGAGAACGATCGGACACATGAAGATACACTTGCCTCCATCATCGGCTTATTATCTAAAATGCCATCACTTAAGCTTCTATGGAAATTGCACAGCAGTAAGTCTACATGAGCGTCTGACGATTACCAGTTCTAACAGGGAAAAAGATTTACACTAATACCGATGTCACTCTTCCTGAAAAACACTTTAAACCGCCTTTAAGGCATTTAAACTAAAAAAGGCTCGTCACATCACTCCAGGAGACAGTGGCCAAAGTTCTTTACACTATCAGGATGACTCAAATTTAAAAGTCCTTTAATAAGGAAGACGAACTTAAAAGCAGAAGTCCAGCTGAACTAAAATCATCCTTAACATTTACTATGCTGACCAAACATCTGATAAAACTTTACTCAAAACATTAGAACAGTCGAACAAACAGCAGCGGAAGGAAAGCGTGAATGAACTGATAAAAACCTGCCCGCTATTCTATTTATATCTTACCGGCAGTCTAAAATGAATCTCTACACATGACAGCTCATCCTTCTCCCGGCTTCCAGAACGTCATATGCAAAACTAAGGATGATGTGTATTGCATGCAATCTACGATTGCAACGCCATCTGTTATTACCTCTGTGAGTTACTCAAATAAACACATTGTATTTGACCAGGAAGCACGTTTAGGGGTTTAATATGTTGCCGGTGTTCATCATGAACAGACAGGCAGAATTAGAAACAAACAAATTTCCTTTAAACTTATTAAATACAAAAATACACTTTATGGGAAATGACTATTGTTTGAAAAGGTAAGATAAATTTATTCAGTTACTTTAATAAAATTATTTTAAATAATCTATTGAAATGACTTTTGTTTTTAAAAAGGTATCATAACTATGGTAAGTTAAAGAGAAATAATTAACATATGGAGATAATTAATATAGGTATTTAAGAAATGAATTAATGCAACTTTGAGAAATGTTATAAATTAGTGCAAGGGTGATAAGACAAAGGTCCTACTATTTTCTAACAAAATATTTGTAGTCCAAATTATCAAATATTCAAAAAATAAGGAGGACAAAACATGTTGCATTCTGCTAAAAAGTTTGAAACGGAATTATTTCTGAATCTCAGAAAAAAAAAAATCGCCGCGAAACAACAGGAAATCCAAAAATCACAGAAGAATTTAAAAATAGTTTGTGGATTCCAAATAAACTTAATTGAAAAAGGACAAAATTTACTACATTGTGCTAAAATATTAAAAAATGATTTATTTTATTAATGTATGGAAAAATTGTCAAATATCGCAGAGGACCAACTTTACTACAGTGGGATAAAATAGTCTAACAGAAATTATTTGCTGAATGTTAAGAAATTGGCGCAAAACACAAAAAATGGAAAAAAAATTACAAATTGCAGAAGATAAAATATAATGTATTTTGAAGTAATAATGTCAAGTTCTAATATTACGTGTAATTATGAAGGAATCCGGGATATGGCTCTAAGGGTTCTGCGCAGAAGAAGGGCTCTAAGTCACCTGAATTACAAACAACCGCTAAAAGTTAATTAGTTCAATTTGTAAACATTGTAGCTGAAAAGAGCTCGTAAAAGTCAACGGCCGATCTAAAATTTGCGAGTTTAAGTTCTATGATACGAAGACTGAACATTTATTAGGAAATACTTTGCTTATTACATAAATCTGTTGTGTATTTCACGTACTTCTCTCTCTTCATCTCATCATTCATGAGAAAGTTGTATAGTGTATATGACACGTAGCGCCATGTATACAACATGATCGGTATTTCAAAATGTTGTGGATAATTTTGGATGTGTCCGTGAGATAGTTTGAAGTCTAAAATATATATTGTGCAATATGTATACAAGGGTAATAACGTTATCCACTTTAATTCTTTTTAATGCTACAAAGAAGTTTATTTTTTATTTATGCATGAGAGAGCATTATTGTCATCGTTGAAAACTAAAAAATATAACCCTTTTAGTGCCAAGGAGTGCCGTCGCACT
Source organism: Maratus speculifer (assembly GCA_964019185.1). Classification (NCBI taxonomy): domain Eukaryota; kingdom Metazoa; phylum Arthropoda; class Arachnida; order Araneae; family Salticidae; genus Maratus; species Maratus speculifer. Next base: position 50,434 of record OZ025298.1, on the reverse strand, counting down.
GCTCTCGCTAGTTGTGAAAAATTCCAGCGTCGCGATAACGCTCTTTTTCACAATTCATTTTTGGTGCGGGCAGTGTTTGATAAAGTGCTATTTAAATTTATTTAATTTATTGTTGCTTAGCAACAGAAATATTAAAATGTAAGAAGTTTTCTAATTGCAAACGATAAACTGTGAATGAAGGACATTATCCTTTTATTTCTGCAGTTTTTTCTAATCTGTGTGAAATAATATCTTTGTTTTTCTTGTTGTGATTTTTGCGATGCTGGCATTTTTCAAGCAGCACGACGGCGCTCCTTGGCACTAAAAGGGTTAAGGAGAAATTTGTAATTCCTAAGTACTGCTCATTTTTTCATGTCAAATGAATGAAATATCAAATGATTATTACTACACCCTAATATCGCAATTAAGATTAAGTAAGAGATATTTGTCGATTTCTAGGGCTGTAAAGTTGTATCTTTAGAATTGGATGAATTACATGTCCATTATTCTATCAAATTTTATGGTTTGTTTGCATGTAATGACGCCAAATAAAATTGATCAAGAAATCGAGCCAATACATTTTATGAAGACAAGTCTTCTAAAATCTTCTTCTTCATTCTTCTTGTATACATAATCAAAAAGTTACTACATGAAATCTCATATTTGTTTGAAAAAAAGAATCTTAAATTAAGCTGTGAAAATTGGTAGAACCTTAATGTGGTGTTATTACCCCCAGAACACCTTAATATAAGATTAGGATAAATGTTTGAAAAATAGTCCCTTTTATGAATGTCATAAGATCACGGACTGCAAGAAAATACTAGACATTGCATTAAAAATCGCAAAATTTCCTATATTTAGGCTAAAATTTTGAAAAAGAAGTTTGTGTAACGAATATCAAACTCGCAGCAGAACGCAAAATAAATAAATAAATAAAAATAAAAAATAAATAAATAAAAAAAATACTTAAATAATAACAATAATCGCTAACAATAGCATTTAAAATAACTAAATATTCAAAAATCGCGGAGGAGACATTTTAATATATATAGCTAAATTTTTTTCAGAATTCCTTCAATAGTGTCTAAAATTTGGAAAAAACGATAAAAATCATTTAAAAATAGGTTTAGAAAAAATAACAGAATAAAATTGGATATATTTTTCTAGAAGACAGTAATCGATACGCTTTCCCAAATGTTGAAAAATTGCTCCAAATGAACGCAAAAAAAAAATCTGATTTTTTTTAAATAGCAGTTGATCAAATTCACTATGTTATACTAAAAGTTTAACACCGAACTAATCTTACAAACGCTTAAAAAATGCTGCAAAATGACAGAAACATTTTAAAAACCGTTTTATGAAGTAAACTTTATTGAAAAGAATTTTTTTTACATTAATCTTAAATGTTAAAATACACTTCCTTTACTAATGTCGAAAAATTGAGAAAGGAAATAAAAACCCTTTTAAAAATCGCTGTGGATAAAATTTATGACAATGAGAGCTAAAGCATTCTAACAGTAATTCACTTCTGAATATTAAAAAATATTACCACAAAAAGCTAAATGCATAAAATCACACTGAAAAAGACAAAATTCAATCGTGGGAGACAAAATTCAATATGTTAATCTGAAACAGAATTCCTTTGTGGATGTCAAAATATCACCGCAAAACGTAAAATAGGCTAAAAACTGAAAAAAAAAAAAAAAAAAAAAAAAAAAAATCGTGGAGATAATATGTACTACATTAAACTAAAAGTTTAAAATATTTTTTTACAAATATAAAAAGCTGCAGCAGAATGAAAAAAAAAAAAACCCACTAGGAATGACATTGAAAATCTCACTAAAAATAGGTAAAAAATTAAAATGCGGAGAACAACTTATACTATAGCAATTTCAAAGTTTAAAACCTAACTTAATAATTTACATATATAATGGATTATATGTTAAATATAAATTACAAAAAAAAAATAGTTTTTTTTTTAATTTAAAAACATAACTGATGGCCAATTATAAAAAATTGGAAAGAACTTTATTTTGTCTTTTAAAATGAAAATACCAGGAATCTCCCTAAAATAAAGTTTGCGATGTTTTAACACTAGAAAGCCGGGAAGGTGTCAATTTGACATTGATCATTGGACTAACTGTCGACTCGAACCGGAAAAATCTTCAAGAAATAAGTTATATATCATTTGCAATGAAATGAGCTAAATAAATAAACTAAACAATTTCAAATTATTTTTCTGGTTTAAAATTTATTTTATAAAACTTGCGTAAAATTACCCGGCATTCTAGTGTTAAGAAGTAAAAGGAGGGGTTTTTTTAACCCTGGCAGGAGAAGGAATAAACTTTTTTAAAGCAGATCAAATGGGGTATCTGTTTGTATGGATTTAAAAAATTCTAAATCGAATGACACCATCTGAAAGTCGATATGACCAATTTTTTCAAATAAAAAATTTTACGTTTTACGAATAAAATGGCATAACTTATATTTTAACAAGATAAAATAGGTTTTTACAGTAATAAATGGTGGCCACATACAAAAATTTGGGGAAAGCATCGTTTTGTCACTAGACATGATTTAATCCTCCCAAAATAAAACTTTACCTTGCTTTATTTTAGAAGGGGGGAGGTACATTGAGGGATGGGGATAGTTAAACTTTTTAAAATTAGGTGAAGTGGTATCATTTTGTTATGTATTTTCAAATTCTGGATCAAATAACATCATTCGCAAGTCCATACAATCGTTCTTTATAAAAGTTATGGTAGGTTTTATAAATATACAATGTTGAAAGTTACATTTCATCATTGAGCACAGTTTTGACATTTATTTTACGTTCAAAACTTATTCTTTTAAATCATATCAAATAATATCAAGCTTTTTAAATGTCCTCAAAGCAATAATGATCACAATCAGGATCATAAAGATTCTTCAAGGTTAGTAAAGGTGTCAAAATATCCATGTATTCATAATTTTTTTTATTGATAGAACCATTCATGACTTTGTATTCATAAAACCTGCATAACTTTGTAACGTATAACCGTATCGACTTTTGGAAGTATCATTCGACTCCGAATAAAAAAAAATACAAAGCAGTTTGCTATGTATTTTTACAGTGTATTTTTTTAGTGTGACAGTGTATTTTTTTTTTGTATTTTTTTAGTGTGATACTACACTTTAGCTAAAGAAAAAAATTAAATTCTACACCAGAGTAAAAACCTGCCTTCTCCTCCTCCTCCATAAAAAAAAAAGAAAACTTTTTTTTTTTTTTTTTTTTTTTTTTTTTTTTTTTTTTTTTTTGAGGGGTGCATTGGATTTTCATTTTTAGTGTCAAAATAAGTTTTTCCAAATTTTCGTGAATGGCACTCAGTTGGTGGATTTACTCATATTTCAGTTTATTTTACATGTACAAATATGCAAGACAAATGCCGCCCTTTTACGGTGCGCCCTGAGGCGACTGCCTCACTCCTGGCGCCGGCCCTGAGTACTAAATATGTTTTTAGTTACGGTGAATGTTTGTTTATTTCTTTATACAATACCATCTCAAATAATAAATTGCAAACATGTTTCACACACCATTATAAAATTTTGAACGTATTGCAATATATTTTACAAAAACTATATATCTTTGACTATTCAGGCATGAAAGTAGGAGATGAGAAAAAAGGAGGAAAATTTTCTTCATTTATACAGCAGTGCCAAACTCATATAATTTAAGTGTTGTGTTAACAGCTACAATCAAATTAAATGTAATTGCACATATTACTGGTTTTTATTTTAATAACTTAGAAAGTATTAAAATTACTCTTTACTTCACACATACATCTCGAAAAAGATATTCCAGAAATTATCCCAAAGTGTTGTATAAATAGTACAAAATATTCTATTCCAAAAAACTTCTTTTCACTTTAAATTTTTAAAGTCTAAAAAAAAAAAAAAAAAAATCTTGAAAGCATCTTTATTTACATGACATTCAGATACTTATATGATTATAAGCTCACCTTTCATTTATGTCCCTTTTTCACAGCAATTCAAGAACAAACTCAAAGAATTTGAATAAACAAAATGTCAGATTACAAAATTTTTCAGCCCCCCCCCCCCCCCCAATATCCTACTAAAATTTTCTTTGCATTTTGGCATTAATCCACAGAATGTCCAAAATTGCTTTTAAAAAGGTGGAATTCCTCCTTTAGGAGGAACTTTTTCATGCCTGCTATTAGGGCTTGAAATTCAAGTTTTCCCAGGAGGAGAAATTTTCCCTCATAATATTTGTAAATGCAAGGGAGTTAAACTATATGACAGAGAAAAAAAAAATATTTTTTTATACCCTATTATTTTTTACATGCCACTTAAATATTTACGATTTATACCAACATGACAAAATTCCATTGAAATAATTTAAGTCAAGATCTCAAGATAATTATCCAAAATGTTTATTTTAATTAAAACAAAGGAAAAGAATCAAGCCTTTTATATATCGTATCTATTTTTCAATTTTCACTCAATGTTATGGGCAATTAATAACTGAGTTGGTAAATGAATTTTTTTAATTTAAATTTTATTCGATTTTGTGTGGTTGAGAATCTTTCATAGGTTACAATTTTGACAAACAGAACAGAGCAACTTTTCTAACACATTAAATTATCAGACATACTTAATTGTGCTTTTTTTTTTTTTTTTTTTTTTCTTTTTGTAAAATTTGATGTGCATTCATTTTTAATTTGCTTGCAAGAATAATGCATGTAGATGATTGTATTGACAATATCATTAGGTGATTGAATATAACTTAGTGGAATTATTATCAATATTGTAATCTTTGGCATTTTAGCTAATTGAATTATGTTCTACTATGAATTGGAATTTTAAACCCATATGAAATTCTGAAAAGGACATAATCAATAGATTTCTTCTATAACATGAGAAATGATTTATTTAAAAGAAGTCATGTTCTAGTTTCTGTGAACTATACACATCAACTATTTATTGTTTCTAAATGTGTTTCCTTGAGGCTCATCAAAATTTTTTTTTTAATCATTTGAAAAACGGTTGTTATCAATCGAAAATGACCATGTAGGGTCCACATTTTATTTTGTTTATGATTTGTCCAGGGACATTAATGTTTAATCCATGCTGTATATCACTATGCTATATATGACTTATTACATAAATCATGTTTTGATCATCATAAGAATGATGTTTTTGCTGATTTTCAATAACTCAATGGGAAACATTTAAGCATCTTGCTTTGGGCAATGCATGACTGCATTTTATTTATTTATTTTACAAAATTCTTTAAATTTAGAAGAATTTTTATTTGAGTAGGAAATCAAAATGTCATTGTTAATAAAGAAGAGAGTAGAAAAATTACAAAATGGACAGATACAAATTATCAGATATGGAAAAAAACGAATCCAAATAGAAACATCATATGAAAGATCATCTTTTAAATTAATAAAAAAGGAGGTGTGATTATTGAGCCTATTGATGACAAAAAGTGCCATGATTTTGAAAAATGAAAAAAAATCTAATGTTGAACCATTAATTGTTAATAAAAACATGTTTTCTTATTTTTTCCCCCCCCAATTTGCAACTAAAGATTTAATCTCATTTTGTTTAATGCTAATAATTCCAGACTCATATGATAGAGCTCAGACTCTAGTGACCATTACTGCCCTTTAAGTTATTTCTTGCTTCGGCACGAGAATAAAATTTGCAAAATACATAAATTGGTCATAGAAAAAATATCGCTGATTTTGTCTATCATGGCAAAAATAAATTTAAAAATTCTTGACTGGTCTGAAAAAAATTTGAACTTTAAGGGAACTTGGGCAGTGGGAAAATATAGCGAAATTCATCAATCAATTACAGTAAAATATGGTAAAATTTGTTAATCTGTCACCACGAAATATTATGAAATTCGTCAGCCAATAACAAAGACAAAACACAACCTGAACACAGGAAAATAATTGTTAATTTCATCAGAATGTCATAAAAACAAAAAGTGAAAATTCGTCAGTCAGTCGCAGAATAAAATAGCTAAGTTTGTCAATCAGTTGAAAGAATTAAATTCAGAAATTTGCCAGTTAGTCTCTAGAAAAAAAAAAAAAAATGCAAATTTTGTGAGACGAGCAAGCAAGAAAATTTTGTGAGAAAAATTACAAAACTTTTCTGTCAAATGCAGAAAAACAATCATGAATTTTGTATAATTGTCGTAAGAGCAAACTGTGAGATTTGTCCATCGATAGTGGAAAATTAAACGAAAATAGTCAGTTGATCCTGAGACTCAATCGTCACTTTACAAGAAAAAAAATTTTTGCTTTTTTTTTTTTTTTTTTTGGAAACAGGAATGTCTTTTCCACAAGATTTTTTAGGGTATGAATCCTGCCATCCCATCCCAAAATACAAACCCTACATTTGTATATTAATAATATTGAATAAAAAATGCAATTCAAACATTTAAATATTCTGCTTTTTTGTCAATGAACCACTGAAAATTGCTAATAATTTGTACAACGAAATGCTGATAGTTTTTGCAACAAATTTTACACATTTGTATAATTTGTAAATTTGTATATATTTGTATAATATATATTTCTATAATTGTAAAATATATTCACAAAGAAAAATATAGCATCTTTTTATAATGTAAACATAAAATGTCTTATACCAATGGTTGAAGAGTTATCATCTCCAAACATATGTTTAATTGATGATTTTTTTTCCATGTTTTAATTATTTAATACTGTTTTACCGTAAGCTACATTCAGTTTTAAGTTAAATCACTTTGATATTTATAAGAAAAAAACACACTTTTAATTTTAAATATTTATAATGAAGTCACGAATATAACTAGTTGGATGCACCAACCCCAAAACTCTATTTCATAGATCTCAATGTTTCAAAAAATATTTACAAATATTAATACTACTTCAATATTGTTAGTTCAATATTACACCAACACTTTGATTTTAATCTAGATTTTTTGCTGCAGCCAATTAATTAGATTAAGAATAAGTTAATCTTGATCATGATATATATTAAAATATTTTTTTTTTTTTTTTTTTTTTTTTTTTTTTTTTTTTTTTTTTTGTTATTCTGCTGTACATTAGCTATTTGCAAATAGCCAGTTTTAGCAAAATACAAAGTTCCCATTGCTTATGGAAAAAAAAAAGAAAAATTACAATAAAAACAATATTGCCCAGTTAAACTGATGGCATTGAACTCACAGGCTACGCATACTAATTGTATATTACAGCCTCATATTTTCAAGGGTTAATGCTGTTCGAAAAGCAAATTAAGGGGAGGGGGGGGAATAGCTCCCCTCCCATTTTCCCTTTTTATACTTAATCATTGAATTCCCTAAACTAATTGGGGATATGCTTTATCACATAAAAAAAACCTATATACAAAATTCATAGCAAATCGAATAATTCTTCGGAAAAACCAATTTATATAATTTAAGGAGAGTCATCCCCCTCCTTTATACTTAATCATTAAACTTCCAAAACTTTTCAAAGTTTTGCCTCATAAAAAAGAATGTACATCCAAAATTTAGAGCAGATCGGATAATTCTGCATAAAAACTCATTTATCAAATTCAAGGGGGGGGGGGGTAATTTCCCATATCCCTTTTAAGTTTAACAAAAGAACCCCACAGCTAATTAGGGAAGTATCTTTTCACTATGAATCTGTATCCAAATATTAAAGCAAATCAGTTAATTCTGAAAGAAAGATCATTTACCTAAATTAAGAGGATTAGCCCTACTGATCCAATGCATATACTTATCCAGTATCTATCCTATACTTATCCAATGAACTCCCAAAAAAATCAGGGAAGTGCCTTAATACAATGAACCTATATCCAATTTTTGAAGCAAATCGATAAATTCTGCATGAAAAATCCATTAAACTAAAAAGGGGGGGAGGGGGAGTTACTGCCGATTTCCCCCCTCTTAGACTTATCCAATGAACTTGCAAAACTGATCATGGAGGAGTCCTCATCAAAATGATCCTATGTCTAAAATTTGAATGAAATCTGATAATTTTACATGAAAAACCTTTTATATAAATTAAAGGCAGGGGATTAGCCCCCTCCCATCCCCCCTCTTTATACTTATCCAATGAACTCCCAAAACTAATTATGGCAGTGCCCTCATCAGAATGATCCTATGCCTAAAAATTGAAGTAAATCTGTATGAAAAACCCATTTGTTGAAATTAAGGGTGGGGGATTAGTTCCCAAACCCCTCTTTATACTTATCCTTTGAACTCTCCAAACTAATCATCGCAGTATGCTCATCAGAATGGTCCTATGCCTAAAATTTGAATGAAATCTGATAAATCTGCAAGAAAAACCAATTTATCGAAATTAAGGGAGGAGAATTAGCCCCTCGTTTCGCCTCTTTATACTTATCCAAAGAGCACCTAACACTAATCACAAAGTGCCTCATCAGAATGATCCTATGTCTAAATTTTGAACGAAAATTGATAATTCTGGATGAAAAACCCATTGATATAAATTAAGGGGAGGAGTATTAGCCCCCGTTCTCCCACTTATACTTATCGAATGAACTCCCAAAATTAATCAGGGTAGTGCCTTATCAGATTATACCTATATCTGAAATTTCAAGTGAATTGGATATTTTTATCACGAGTTATGGCGCTACTCATGTACATACATACATACATACAGAACAGGCGGGCACATCAGGTCTTTGATAGCCTGTATTATTATTACAGTACCACCTTCTGCTGAAATATTTTCAAATTGAAAGAATACCTTACAGCCATTCCCAGAAATGTATCCATAGAAATTTTGTTCAATTCTATGCATAACTTTATACAGTATTTGATGGTAGAACAATGAAAATGGCACAAAAATTGCGACTACAGCACCGCCTTACAGTGAATTTTTTCCATATGGAAGATGGACCTGCTGGCTATAGCCAAAAACATACACAAGTTATTTTGTTCATTCTATGCATAACTTCATGCACCTTTTGATGATATGATCGTATGATTGCAACACTGGGACAGACAAAGGTTTTGAATAAACACATTTTTGGGGATATTGGATCCCTAAAACATGTAAATTCATCAAAAAAAATTGATTACATTACTTTCTTCTATCAAGGGAGAAGAAAGTAAAAATAGGCCTGTTTAGTTGCTTAACTTAAAAACCAATTAACCCATTGTTTAAATTAAAAGAAAGAAAGAAAATTAATAAAATCATAGTTTAATAAAGAACTTCAAATTTTATAAAGACCAAAGACAGAAAGCCAACATTTAAAAAATGCATAAATAATGTAAGTAAAGGTAGCAAACAGCCATTTCGAATTTACTATCATTCGCACCCATAATTGGTACATAAACCAGCGCTTCTCTGTTGCTTTGCTCAGCTTAGCTTTTTCTAGCACACTGAGTCTTGTACTGATAAAGAATCTCGATAGTAAATTCAAAACGGTTATTTGCTACCTTTTCATGCATTATTTGTGCATTTCTAAATGTTGGTTTTCTATCTTTATACATTTTTGCAAAAATGCTTTATTTGCTATATTGACTTCCAATTTTGTTTTAGAATCTGAAAGTAAAGATACAATTTTCTAAAAGATATAAATGTAAATTCTTGAATTATTACAGAGTTTAAATATAAATAGTAGGAAAGCTGGCAAATTCTTTAAACTTTTGAGAATTACCTTTTACTCATTGATAGGGAATTTATTATAATATTTCATCTTTTGCATTATAAACAAAAGTTTTTAGGCATTGTTTAGGATCAAACAATTACTGTTATTCATCTATATTTGCCTTGCTGCATTCTGCCGGATATCTGATAGAGAAGCCGGATATCTGGTGATTGTGATTCAGATATCTGATGATATTTCGGATATTGAAAAATAAGCCGGATATGCCGGATATCTAATGCATCCCTATTTGAAACTTTAAGATAGTTAACAACATATGCATGATATAAATTTTTTAAAAAAAGTATGTCATGTCAAATACCAATATCTTCGAATAATAATTTTTGAAAAAATCTTAAATTCTTGCTTTAAAGTGCCGTCACTTAAACAAAATGAATACCTGTATTATATTATTATTTTTGAACTTGCTACCCATTTGAAAGTATTAATTACTCGACTATTCAGAAACTGGGTATTAGCAATCACACATGTACTACATAACTACAGCAAATCTAATTATATATCATAGGAGTCTTTGGAGGATTCCAATTTGTGCTGTCATCTGTCTGTAAAACTTATATTTAATTAAGTTCTTAAAATTTAAGGAAAACATGCAATTAAAATATGAAGTATAATTCTATATAATATAGAAATAAGCATGGGACCTGGCCCAGCAGAATGCTTCCGAATTTTCTAACGGACCAGGCTGGCAAAAATTGAACGGGCCATAGGGGCGACAAAAAAATTTACCAGCCTGTTGTAAAGATTTGGGCAGTAACAATAAAATGTGAGCTATTTTCAATGAATACAGCTTTAACAAGAATGAATAAATGTGAGTCACGAGCCATTACTAGTTTGATAACATAAATACAGTAACTAACTTATACAGTCCAAAATCGGCATTTGGCAGTTACATTGTGCCTAACCTGGGCATAACATTTTTTTAGCAGTCTTGTGCAGGGCCGAGATCAGGCTTGTATTGTTTTTCTACAAATTGACAAGCCTGGTGGGAACTAGACTTATTGTTCTTAAGATATGAAGAACAGACATGATTTGTAAAATTATTAATAGCAATAAAGAACTTATGTTAACATTATCTTTGGATATATACTTCTTGGTGGTTCTTAAATTCACTTCTTAACAACATGAAAGTTTTACAGTTAAAAACTAGTTGGATGTGCCAATCCCAAAACTTTCTTCTATCTCAAACGTACATTTTAATATTAAAAAAAATAATTGCTCATTTTAATGCTTTAATAATTTTAATTCAATACCATAGCAACTTTGATGTTCATCTTAAATTTCCGCTTCAGTCAATGAATCAGAGTAAAAACGAATTTCCGTCTCTGCACGAGCCCATGGAAAATAGAATGATAGGCAGATTTTTTTTTTTTTTTTTTTTTTTTTTTCAAATTCAGGGAGAACTACTTGCCATATCAAAAAATAATCATATACAAAAAATTTAGTTCAGTTCTAGAACTAGCTTTTACTTAACATTTTTAGGTGGTGCAATATTGAAAATGGCACAAAAATCGCGATTGCAGCACCCCCTTCTGGCAGATTTTTTTCAAATTCAGGGAGGACCAACTAGCCATATACACTTACACAAAAAATTTGGTTCAATTCGATGCATAACTTCATACACTTTTGGTCGGTACAATATTGAAAATGGAACAAAAACCGCAATTGCAGTACCCCCTTCTGGCAGAATATTTCAAAACTGAAGGAGGACCTGCTTGCTACAGCCAAAAACATTCACAAAAATTTTGGTTCAGTTCCATGCATATCTTCATACATTTTTTGAGGGTAGAATGGCGACATACACACACACAGACACACACACAGACACACACACAGACAGATAGACACAAACACAGACACACGGACAGACAGACATTTTGTAAAAACAGGTTTTTTGGAATCTCTGACCCCTAAACCGTGTAAATTCATCAAAAACCAAAAGTAAAAAAAATGTCTATTATAATACTTTCTTCTATTGAAGATAGAAGAAAGTAATTAGAAAATGAGTCAAAGTATAAAATTGTCAAGCCTCACTATTTATGATAATTGAAATTGAAAAGAGTTTTTTCATTTTTAATAAATAAGATATTTTTATAAACTTATTGAGATATAAGAGATTCTTGTCAAATGGTTGCAGATTTTTCTCCCTTCCCATGCTGTCGCTTCTGAAAATTCAATTCAAAACGTAAGTACAGTATTTTCTTAAATTGCTTGTATGAAAAAATGGATAAGGCCATTGGATGACATAGTTTCAAAATAAAAACACCTGCTAATCTTATGCGTTTCCAAAAAAGAAATGAATTCAAAAATGTATCAGAAAGTAGATTTCAGAATAATTTGGAATCTTTAATGAAATGATGTAGAAATATTTTCAAAAATCTGTTTATTATACAGATCCAAAAGTTATGATGTTTTCAACTTTCTTTTTGTCTGATTCTAAACCATATTGATTTTTTAACAAACATTTTTTGAATGTTAAAAGTCTCCGAATCTAAGTAATCATTAATGTTGCTATTGTGCATTTCCCGTAAAATCATACCATAGATATGTATGCGGTATTCTTTAAAGGAACCTTAACTGCATGATAAAAAATCTGAATTTTTTAGAAATAGTAGAAATTGTGACGGGCCAGAATGGGAAACACCTGATACTTTCTTTTATACAGGAAATAACTTTTAGTATTTTTCAGCAACGTATATCATTTTCATAAAATGTTAAATAGTCAATTACAATTAAAACACACAAAAAATCTCCCTATACCATTATGTAATGGAATACTTCTATGTGGTCTTGTAAATCAATAACAAAAGTTTTTTGCACCACAGATTGTGCAAAATGTATACAGTCAAAGTCCGTGCACCCATAATCTGCAATTTTCTATAATTCGCGTTACTTTATGAATGTAAACAATGAAGTAAACAGTTAAGAAAATTTAATAATTCATGATCCAAAAATTACTTTTTTAAAACAAGCAATAAAAAATTGAAAAAAATCATAATGTAACGGCTGCAACATGTGCGGATTATAGAACTTCGACTGTATTATAATATGTATTTTACAGATGCATAACAATTTATTGTGTTTATTAATAATTTTATTTTTATTTATTATTATTTATACTTTTTTCCCCATTGACTGTAATGTAACGGAATACTTTTGATTGTCCCTGTAATTGATCTATTCAACCGATTTTCACAAAATTTGAAATGACTCGACAAAATTATGCAATAATCATATATTTCAAATTTCAAACTATTAAAATATATTTGAAACTTTTTTTCCCTTTGACCATAATGTAACAGAATACTTTTGATTGTCACTGTAACTGATCTATTCATCCGATTTTCACAAAATTTGAAATGACTCGACAAAATTATATAATATTAATATATTTTAAATTTCAAACCATTCAGTTGGGTAGTTTTTGTGTTGTTATATGTGGGCAGACGAACGGACCGAGCGACAATGATAGGTGCTACGTATTTACATAATTATGAACGCACCTAACTAGCTTTTGGAAGGTAAGAAAAATTTGCGGTTTTTTTTTTTTTTTTTTTTTTTTTTAGTTATTTATTAACAGGTAAGCTTATTTTCAATAACAATTGAAGTGTTCTTTTGACTGAAAATATTTTTTAAATAAATGTCAGCTATAGGAAAATATCAAGAAATGTGATAATGTGAAAATAAATACCAAATGTATGAAGAAAAAAAAAAAAAAAAAAACACTGATATTTTGAAAATAAATATTGGATATAAATATATATATATATACATATGTACATATATATATATCAAGAAATATATCAATGGACCCTGTATGAGATATCATCGAATATGGATTTATGGATTTTATGGATGTAGACTTCATTTAACAGGCAGTACAGATGCTGTTGACCAACATGACCTCATTGTTTTCCTAATAAATTGTATCCTTAAATAAGAATCTCTCAGCCTGATAATTTTATTGCACTTAGCGACATCAAGAAAAAAATATTCTGTGCCCTACTGGTTTTACCTAAAAGGTATTAATTGTATGTGACATCCACATGGAAACAAATTGCTGTTGCAGCAATTAAATAAAATGTTTTATGAATTAAGTAAACGGGAATCTTGAAATTTTGTGATACTTATATAGAAACTGACTTCAGCCTTATAAAGTACGACATGCATACTTTTTTTTTAGCTCTGCTACAAAACTTACAGCTCACTTGCAAAAATTAAAAACTGATGTGGAATTCTAATGTGGATGATTAAAGGTCCTTTCTAGAATAAAATTTATTTTCAACCATAATTATACCAGTTCATTAATAAAAATATAATAGTATAGATAGTATAAATATAATCAGTATAAATTTTAGGTACATATACTTGAACAGGTACTGCTTCAGATAACCCAACATGAGAGAGTGACATCATGGATAAAATATGTGCAACAATCACAGGTGTAAGCTCTCCTAATTCTATTTGTGCCATGTTATTTCGATATTCTTCAACACTGCAAAAAAAAATTTAATACGTAAAAAATAGATAAATAAAAGCAAGATAAAAATTTAAAATGCCAGAAAAATTATGTTGATTTCTCTTTCTTATGAAACACACAGTCAACTTAAATTTTGAAATAGGATAACTAATATTGTATTAAAGTTAAAAATGCATTTTTTTTTCTCCTTGAAATAAAAACTATCGTTTTTTTTATTTCAGATTCAAAACAGGCTTGTAAAACTGACTAAATTAAATGCTGCAGGATTTGAGGCATCATTATAATTTTGCAAATGCAGATAATGAAGCACATACACAAAACATCAAAAACTTTTGGGGCTCAGATAAATGGTGAAATAAATACCGCTAAACAGAACATCAGCACTTTGATTCATGTTAGACATAGTTTATACAGAATCTAATTCCTAGAAAAGGTGATTATTTTGTACACTGTAAAAAAAAATCAACCATTATCTTCTTCCTAAAGGAAAAGTTTTCCATTACGATATGGCAAACGAACGATCAGAAAAAGAATCTAAACGGTTATGGAAAAATTTCTTATCAGAAAGATAAACTATTTGAATCAGATAGTTTTCCGAATTACGGAATCTAGTATTCGTTGAATGTTCTGTGCAGGCCCAGCGACGTGTGATTAAAGAAGGTATCACGTGATTTAACAGAAAACAGAACAGAAGAAGGTTGTTTTTATTTGTGCTTGCATGAACCGTCTCCATTTTGTTGAAGATGGAAGTTTTTATTTTCTAAATCCAGTTGCGTTTCTTCTGAATTGGTAAGTACTAATATTTATGTACTTTAATTACTTTGCATAGTATTAACTCCATGTTTATGTTTGGGTATATGTAGAAATTTTTGTATATATTCTTAGTATTGGGGGTTTGATAGCAAAATTAAAAAAAAAAAAGAAAGCGAGAAAGGTTTAGCGAAGAACGAGATAAAGAAAGAAATGGACATGACAAGGCGGTATGCAAATATAATGTTATCATTTTAGGGAACGGGGAGGGGGGGGGGCTGACATATGATATCCTAAGATATTTTTAGGGGGAGAGAGGGGTTGTCTTTTGATATCAATATCATTTTTGATTAACTCAAAATTATCTCTTTTTATTTGTAACATGATTTTTTGGTACAAAATAATATGTTTATCTTTTACTTACCCATCATACATAGTATAGGGTAAGTCTTGTAATAGTTTTGAAAGTCGATTTTTTTGACAAATTTGCACGTTTTAGACAATGGAGATTCCGAAAAACATATTTAGAAAAAAATTGCCGTATGTCCATCTGTCTGTCTTTAAACGCTCCATCTCCCGAACAAATCAAGACAGATACTTGAAATTTTGTGTGTAGTTAGTATGTAAGAATGGAGCAAAGTCTATTTAATATCAGTGACCTAGAACTTCTATTAACTAACTGATATAGACTGATCTATTAACTGATCTATTAACTAACTCTATGAACTAAAGTTATCTGGAACTTTTTTTTTCGAATCAGGGCCGTAGCTAAGGGTTTACTATGGGCGGCTCAGCGCCCCCCCCCTAAAATATTTTGATCCCCCCTCCCCTGGAAAAGATTCCAAGGCCACTAAATGAATTTCTGTACCGAAAATTCTAAGAAAGTGCTGTTCAAAAATCTTATTTAGTTTTGAGGACCTTTTCACAGTTTTGCAAAATTGCTAAATTGTTTCTAAAATAAGTATTTCAACACTCATTTATCATATTTGCACATACGAAGCGAACATGATGTTTAATATACTAGTTATATACTCAAATTTTTCATCATCATATGTTTTTCTTAGCATAAAATGAAGTTATTACAAACAATTTAATAATAAACATAGCACCTACATTGTGAATATGCAGTAATTTATCTTTCTGGGGCTGAGGGAGAGAAAACAATTATGAGCCCCCCCCCCCCCCCCATTGTTCCCCCTACTAGCTACAGCCCTGTTTCGGACTCTCGAAAAATTCGTTCTGATGAAAGGTATATAAAAATTTTCGAAATTTGTTATTTTAAGAAGTGGACATAAAAGGCAATAATGAAGTCTATCGGATATTTAGTAGCCGAGATATTTGTAATCCTGTTTTCCACATTCTTCGATTTTTCATGACCTTGTATTTTATTCAAATTTTAATTTAAAGAAGACTTTAATTGGGAATGAGACGTTTAATCCGACGCAGTAAACTGTTAGTTAATATGATTAAAATTTTTGGAGTTATAAGGATGTTTCTTTTATGCAATTCGCTACTACTTGAGTAGCGAATTGCATAAAAGAAACATCCTTATAACTCCAAAAAATTTTAATAAGTATTTAGTTGGTGTTTTATATAATTTGTCGAAATTGATTCATCAGCAATTAATTAATCGAGCATTAGTCTGCATATTAAAAATATTTAAATATACGTTTAAATTTGTTTTTTTGGAATTGCAATACATTTTATAAATAATTTACACGTTTTATTTTCATATATTATATTTGTACTAGCTGAGCTACCCGGCGTTGCCCGGACCCGTAATAATATTCTTAATTAAACCTGAAATTTGTACTACAAAATCTGAAAGGGAAAAAAATCGCGAAACGAATCCCGGCTGCCTACGGTACCGTTTAGCAGAAATGCTTCGCACACACGGCAAACTACGGCACTCTCGCCCTATATTTGATGTTCAATACTCTTTAAAATATTTAGTTTATGTTATAATATTTATCTGAAAGCTCCAAAAGGTTTTGTGGGTTTTTTTGTTTTTTAATTTTTTTTTTTTTTAAATCGATTTTTTATTTAAAAAAAATCAGATTCTTATAAATTTAGATATTATTAAACAGCATTTAAAGATATTGCTCAATGCATAACTTTAAAATCTCTAAATTGTGGAGTTTTAAAAATTCGGCAGCATATCAAAGAATCATAATATAAAAATCATTTGTGGTTTCGAAAAACTTCATTTTAAATAGAGTATGTCATCCAAGTAACGAATTAATAATTAATATATAAGGTTGTAATTGAGCGACTGAGAAGAAATTTACATATTTAAAATCAGCGAAAAATTCTTCATCTGAATTGATAAAAATTTAATTTATAAATTTAACATTCGACTGTCTGCATTCCAAAAAAAACCTGCTCTCGTTCAAAAAGATTTATGGAAATTGTTTCTTTGAATGGAAATAAAATGAAATTTTTTAAATGGATTTTTACGGATTTTTCAGCTATTTACAGGAGTATGAAAATAATTTTTAGAATTACTGAAAGTGGATTTTTTTCTGCATATAGCTGTTTAATTTTTGAGCTTTTAGGCCCAGAAGAACTTAAAATATAGCTCTTTATTTAAAAGCCTAGTACATTTATCACCATGGCAACCCTGTATTTACATTAACCCTTTTCCTTTTCTTTGAGTTTTCGAAGAAATATTCTGCGGTTTGATATAAAATCAATGCTCTTATTGAATTATGAGAACTTTTCCTTTCTTCTAATTTGACGATTTTAATTAATTTCTCAACTAATTATAAGAATTTTTAAATTCTGAGGGTCAGGTACATTAGGAAAGGACTTGGACAATCTTCACAAAAAATTGAACCACGCACATGCCGTAATTAGACAGAGCGATTTGTTATTTTATTAGTATAGATATCCATGATGAGTAAGTATTACGGTGGCCCCCAACCACTAGTTTTTACTTTCTTCCATCTTTACAAGAGAAAAAGTATTGAATTGGTGAAAATTTCCGAAATCCGGTTTTCGACGGATTTACACGTTTTAGTGATCAGAGAATTCCAAAAACATGTTTTTACAAAATGTCTGTCTGTCTGTGAGAAAAATTTTGCATGCGCTCTATCTCAAGAATTAACGCACGAAATTTCACAAAACTTTAGATTCTGTTCAGAGCCGTAGCTAGATGTGAACAATAGGGTGGGGAGGCTTAAGAGAATGTAGGGGGGGGGGGCATAATGTTTTTTCTTGCTCTCTGACGCAGAAAGATAAATTAACACATATCCACACTGTAGGCACTATGTTTCTTATTAACTGTTGTAATAACATCATTTTATATTAAGAAAAGTATATGATGATGAAAATTTTGAGTATATAACTGGTGCAAAATTACATCATGTCAGCTTCATATGTACAAATAGGATGAGGGAATGTTAAAACACTTATTTTAGATACTTTTTTGTAATTCTGTAAAACTGTGAAAAGGTCGCAAAACTAAATTAGATTTTTAAACAGAATTTCATTTGAATTTTCAGAACGGAGATTCATTTGGTGACCTTGGAATCTTTTCCAGGGGGGTTCAAAATATTTTAAGCGGGGCTGAGCTGCCCATAGCGCCCTGATTCTGTTAGACCTTGATATAAACTAGATCTGATTAGTTTTTGGTGCATATCGCTCAACAAGTAGCGCTGCTATTCTGCTTTATTCACAATTTCCACAGTAACCATATCTCAAGAACTAGTGCATGGAACTTAATACTTCGTAAAACTTAAGATTTAGTTAGTACTTGATATAACATGGTCTTGATTACGTTTTGGTGCAAGTTGTTCAATAGGTGGCATTGCCATAGTGCTTTATTCGTGTTTATTGCATTAGCACTATCACAAGAACTAATGCACGGAATTTCACAAAACTTTAGATTATGTCAAACCTTAATATAAACTAGATTTGATTAGTTTTTTGAGTATCTCTCAACAATTTGCTCTATTATGCTGCATTACTTACAATTTCTACAATAGCTGTATCTCAAAAACCAGAGCATGTATTTTCATAAAACTTTATATTTAATTAGTACTTGATATACAATAGAGCTGATGACGTTTTGGTGCAAATCGCTCGACAGGTGGAGCTGCCATGGTGCATTATTTCTGATCATCACAATAGTTCTATCTCAAGAACTAATGCACAAAATTTTCAAATACTTCAGATTCAGTTACTCTCTGGCAGTGTTGTTTAGTTTTTGGTGTAAATCGCCCAACAGATAGCACTGCTATGCTACATTTTCATGATTTCACAATAAATGTATCTCAAAAACTAATGCATGGATTTTCATCAAACTGTAGTAACTGAAAAAAAAAATCCTGATTAGTTTTGGTCAGGGTTGGCACGGTTTAAACCAATTGGTTTTAACCATGGTTTAAACCAACTGGTTTTTTTCTCAAAAAAACCAATTGGTTTTTTTCGAAAAAATCTAATGATATTTTCTCATTTTTCTTTATAATGATGATTTATTTCTTTTTTATGACTTACAAATTATTGTATATAAATATTTTTTACTTTTAACACTTTTTTCAGCAATAAGTATTAGATATAGTGGGCCTAGGGTTATTATTATTTTTTTTTATGTATAGGATGAAAATTACTATGCATTGGTGAACATATTCCATTGCTGTAAAGAAAAATCTTAGAACATATGAATTGATCAAAGATAAAATAGATTAAAAATATTCAATATTTAATATAAAATATTTTCATTAAAAAAATGCAGATTATTTAAAGCAATCTAGCATAACATGTACAAGCTTTTGAATATGGAGCTACATAACTTGATGATCTTTAAGATTTTTGTAAAATTGTAAGTTTTTTTTTTTTTTTTTTTTTTTTTTTTTTTTTTTTTTTTATTGGGGAGATAATCTTTAAAAATTAAAATCAAAATATGATGTTGTATAAGAGAGTACTAAAAAATTGGGTGCTAGTTATAGTATTTTAACAATAACAAACTAATTTTTCCCCCTTTATCTGCTAAATCTAGTGACCATAAATGCTGATTTCAGATTGTCTCTCAAAAAACAAAACCCCCAAGAAGTATCTCAAATTTATTTTTTAAATAGTGGAAAATAATATTTACATTCATTAAACTACATCAGATGTTTATTATAAGTAATCAAAAGATTGTTTATAAAGATTTTCAAAGTATTAATGTTTCACTGTGTAGAGTAGGGTGGAGTGAAATTTTTTTTTTTTTTTTTTGAAAATCAAAAACGGGTAGGTGCCAAAAGTTGCCTTTATACTAGTACATCAACTGCGTGAAATTTTACCGCTGAAAAAAATGGCTTGAGTCTGCGCTTTTGCTCCAAAAATCGAAATTTTGGGTAAAATGTCATTTTTTGACATTTTTTCAAAAAAATTAAAAAATTCCTACAGAGCTGGATAGTATTTAAAAGTGTTGCTTAGACCTTTATATTTATCTGCTTAACATATTTAAACTATAAAACAATACCTGTAGTCTGTATATTTGGAGCAAATATGACAACTTTTTGTGAAAAATCAGCGTTAACCTCTCTATTGGAGCATACAACGAAATGTTGTTTTGAATGCATTTCTTACCTAGCTGCTTTCAAAACTACTGTGTATATAACTCATAGAGGTGGTTGCATTATACCACCCGTCTCAACCACCCAATCATCTAGGCCCAGTGTTTTATTTATGCATTAATTGTTATTTTTTTCCCCCGAAGACGAGTATAAGTTTTCTATGTATCAAAGTAATATATCTCTTCTTTGTATTCACTGACTTTGGATGATTTGGATCATGCTGGTGTGACCTGCTGCACATATACCATGTATAACAGAAGAGAAGCTGAGTAGTGTATTGGGTATGTTCTTAATTGAACCTATTCAGCAGTCTATTATCTTCATTAAAATTTCATGCAATTAGTACATTATGATTGGAAGTTCTGGTATCACAGCATTCTTTCAATCAATTACATTTTATATGCAATGATTTGCCTAAACATTGATTGTATGAATTCAATTTCTAGTATGTCATCATTTATTGAACCTATTACATTGAATATATGCTGAGAAGCCAGCTGTTTAATATTATGACGATCGTCACAGATGACTGCAAACAAAATTTGCGTGTAAAACAACAATATTTCTAAAGAAGTTTTAGTATGCTTTATGTCGTTTCCTGTGTTATTCCGTAGTCTAGTAATTTCTAATAAGATTTTAGATCTATTATTTAGGTGTGTAGTACATTTGGTATACCCGCGGCATAAACTTGGATTATACATTTTGTGAGTGAACATATAGACTCTGTGCTTATATAAAGCGGAAAATTTCATTAACTTTATGAGCTGTCTTTTGTGTGAGATGTTTTCTAAATTCCTATTCCCCATTCTTTCTGAGAAATAGCTTTCCTTATGAAAAGGACTATGTATTAATTGTTCTTAATTAAAGCTTTGCAATCTCCGACAGAAATTTCTAGTGTGTTCTGAGTATCTTTTTCTTAATTTGAGAAAATATTTTTTTTAAATTATTCTCTATTTTATAAAAAAAAATTGCAGTAGGAAGTGAATAGTACATAGACAAAGATTTTCCTTATTGATCCAGTGAATCCATGTAGCTTAGAACGTTTTATATCGACTTCTCTAATAATTGACGCAGAGGAAATTCACTGGAGTTGAAGTAGCGAATGATTCAATATTATACACAATTCTAAGCTTACCCCCATGCAAAATGGTTCACAGTGACAAATAAAATTCTCCTAATTTTAAATGAGCACTTAGTCGATTAGAATCCGTACATTCCCTCATAAAGTACTATGCATTATAAGTTTATGCCCAGGACATTTCACCATCAAATGCTGTCCACTCATAAAAAGGGGATCTAAAAGTTAATAGGAAATTACCTGGATACGAAAACACTTAGAAAAAAAGGCATAAAACTAATGCAAAAAAAAGTTATTTTCAAACGCGGTTGCTTTACACATGGAGAACAAATTTTCATTGCAATTCTCTCTGACGATCACCATCACATTAAACAGCTCGCTTCTCAACGTATAAAAAATGCAAAAGTAGAATAAATGATGGCATACTTATAGTTGAAATATCTGAAATCATCTTTGAAGCAAATCATTACGTAAAAAAAATACAACTGACTGAAAAAATGTTGTGGTAACAGAACTTCCAATCACTATTCATCAACTGAATGTAAGTTTGATAAATATAATAGATGGCCGAATATTAATCCCTGTAATGTAATAAAAGTATGCGAAACATTTATAACCTTTATAACGAAAACGTAGGCTTTAATCGACATTAAACAACACATACAAATTCCGGCTATCTTAATTAATTTGAAAAGCATATAGCTATGTTGCCAAAACGTTATTGATAAAAACAATACAATAACACATATATATCATTCACCCCAACCAAAAAGTTAGTTTACAACATAATCCGACAGATATGCAGGTTTACGTCTCAGTCTACTGGGACGCAATCGTTCATTATCAGTTTTCTGTTCAGGTACCTCATGTTGCTTCTGTTCAGGTTGTTCAGGTTGCTCATGTAAAACATTTTCATCAGGCATTGCACCTCTTTTCGTATTCCTTTCGGTCCCCTCCAAAATCTGTCGATTGCTTCGAATGACCATCAAGCTCTGAGCATTCGTTCTGGTTAACGGATGGCTCCATTTCACCGTTACTCTCATAGGTATTTTCGATGATATCCCCTCTTGGAGCTAAATGTCTGATAGACACAGTAGTCTCACGTCCATCTGGTAGCTTTACGTAAGCATATTCTGGATTAGCTTCCAGACGTTCAACTTCTTGTACAATGGGCTCATACTTATTAGTACGTGAATGATTTTTCATCAACACTGGTCCTGCCTGAGTAAGCCAAGTAGGTATTGAACTTCCATTATGTGACCTTCTAGGGTGAGAAAACATGCGTTCGTGTGGTGTTTCATTAGTTGCAGTGCATAATAGTGAACGAATGGAATGGAGTGCTGATTGTAGGACTTCTTCCCACAGTTCAATTTTCTTGTTCTGAGTTTTCAATGCCAACTGAATTGTTTTCCAAATGATACCATTATAGCGTTCGACCTGTCCGTTACCTCGTGGATTATAGGCAGTTGTACGACTAGTTGCTATACCAAGTGCAGTAAGAAACCCTTTTAATTCTCTAGACATGAGAGATGGCCCCCTATCTGTATGGATGTATGCTGGCATACCAAATATTGAAAAGATGTTACTCAAATGCTTAATCACTGTAGTTGAGGAGACATCAGAGCAGGGAATGGCAAAAGGAAACCTTGAGTACTCGTCAATCACAGTGAAGAGGAAGCGATTTCTTGAATTTGATGGTAAAGGGCCCTTAAAATCTATGTTCAGTCTTTCGAATGCAGATGTTGCTTTTATTAATTTTCCTTGGTTTTTAATGAATTTAGGTTTTACTTCACAGCAGACAGGGCAGGAATTTACGAGACTTTTCACATCTTCTAGGGAAAAGGGCAAGTTTTTAGATCTAATCCAGTGATGCATTCGAACAATTCCAGGATGACACAAGTCTTCATGCAGCTGTTTTAAATTCACTTCAGGGTTAATTGCAGCAGTTATCCTTGAAAATGCATCTGCATTAGCATTTTTACTACCAGGGCGGTAAATTATATCAAACTTGAAACACGACAATTCCAGCCTCCAACGCAAGATCTTTTCATTTTTGATTTTACTAGAATGATGTTTATCAAACATAAATGAGACAGATCTTTGATCAGTAAATACTTCGAAAGGTCTGCCAATCAGGTAATGTCACCAATAACGTAGAGATTCCACGATGGCATATGCTTCTTTTTCAACAGCTGAATGATTCAATTCGGATTTGTTTAGTGTTCTTGAGAAGAATGCTATGGGTCGTCCTGCTTGGCTAAGAGTTGCTGCTATGGCAAACTTTGATGCATCAGTCTCTACTCTGAATGGAATATTGTCATCGATTGCGGCTAATGAGGCTTTCGCTATGTCTAACTTTAAACTTTTAAATGCATTTACAGCTTCTTCTGCAAGAGGAAATGCATTGTTTGATAGTAATGGACGTATTTTCTTTGAGAATGTTGGTATCCAGCGGCAATAATGGGCAAACATACCTCTTCGGAGAGATGCTGCATTGTCAGGTACAGGAAGGTTCATCAAGGGAGCAAGCCTATCCGGGTCAGGCTTGATAGTCTTGTTCTGGATAGTGTAACCTAATAGATTTACAGACTTGGTAGAAAACTTGCACTTCTTTTCATTTAGAGTTAAGTTGTATTTTTTAGTAACTGCTAAGAATCTTTTTAAATTTCGATCGTGTTCATCAGGATTTCTTCCGCAGATAGTGACGTCATCTAGATAAGGAAAAGTACCTTCCAACTCTTCATCTTGAATGATCTTGTCAATGGATCTCTGGAAGCATGCAACACCATTAGTGACTCCAAAAGGTACGCGGAGGAAATGATATAATTTACCATCAGCTTCAAAGGCAGTATAATGCTTTTCAGCATCGTTAATAGGTAGTTGATGGTATGCACTTCTCAAATCAATAGTGCTGAATATTTCATATCTCGATATTTTTGAGATTAACTCCTCAATTTTCGGAAGAGGATAAGCATCAAGCATCGTGAAACGATTAATCGTTTGAGAATAATCAATTACCATACGAGGTTTGTGATGCTCTCCTTTTACCACAAACGCTTGAGCACGCCAAGGAGAATTACTGGGTTCAATAACTCCCTCTTCCAGCAACTTCTTTACTTCTGCAGCGATAAATTTTTGATCTTCCAAAGATTGACGTCTAGATTTGGTAGCTACTGGTTTACAATCTGGAGTTAAATTAGCAAACAGTGAGACTGGTGGCACTTGAGCAACAGCTAGGGAGCAGATTTTGAGAGGAGGTCTCTCGCCATTAAACTGGATTTCAATAAGAGAATGGTCCTTCAGAATATCGTGACCAATAAGAACGTCTGCACAGAGATTTCTCATGATTAGTACTCTTACATTATTATACACATGCTCATTTAATTTCATATTAACTTCGCCGCAACCCTTAACATCTGAGCTTAGAGAGGAATTAGCCATCGTTATTGTGCTTAAGTATGGTTTAACTTTTATTTTACATTTTCTAGTGTGGAATTCATTTATAAAACTAAATGAGCTACCAGTGTCAATAAGCGCATTCAATTCTACCCCATTAATTTGCACTTTAGTAATAGACTTTTGAAGGCAACTAGGTGAGATTGGTACTGAAGCTAAGGTGTGAATTGATGCAGAAGTGTTATGGGAGATGCGCAGTGGTTTTGATTGGCATACTCTTTGATAGTGGCCCTTTTTTCCACATTTTCTGCACAGTACCTCTTTTGCAGGACATAGATTTCGTAAATGTCGGCCATTTCCACAAAAGAAACATTTTCCAGATTGATGTCCCTTAAGAGCAGCAGAAAAATTATCCTCAGTAACGTTATTCGAAGGATCCATTGCAGCCACAGGCATATGATGTGAAGTATTCATGTACGAAGCTGAGTGAGATTCGGCTAGTTCCAAAGCTCTAGCTTGATCAAAAGCATTTTCTAAGATAATGGTGGAGTTTTCTAACAAACGCTCTCTGATGCGTGGATTCCTTAAACCTCTAATAAACGAATCTCGGATGTATTCACACTTGTATTGCTCGGCCGTCACCGCTTTAAAGTTACAGTCCTTGCTGAGTTGCTTAAGTGTTTGTAAGTAGTCTGTAACAGATTCGCCACTTTCTTGTATTCTAGAGGCTAGACAATGTCTGGCAAAAATTTCATTTCGTTTGGTAACATAGATAGAGTCCAAAACAGCAATAGCAGTATCATAGTTTTCGGCATCATTAATATGAAGGAACACACTAGCAGAAACATAATTGCAAAGAAGCGGCAACTTGTTTGTTTCAGTTATATTATTGATTTCACTTAAAAAATTAGAAAAGGTTTGTTTCCAATGTTTCCATTTAGCCTCCGCACCAATACTAGCGGGATCGATATCAAACTTTTCAGGTTTTAAAAGTTGATCCATCGTACGTAATTTAGGAATAGTAAATTTTAAATGTCGATTAAATTGTAATGTAATAAAAGTATGCGAAACATTTATAACCTTTATAACGAAAACGTAGGCTTTAATCGACATTAAACAACACATACAAATTCCGGCTATCTTAATTAATTTGAAAAGCATATAGCTATGTTGCCAAAACATTATTGATAAAAACAATACAATAACACATATATATCACCCTTTAATAATATTCCCTTTAATAATATAATTACTCTGCTTGTAATTTTTTTTTGTATAAACTGTAAAAATATACATGAAGATAGTTACTGCAGCATGTGGATGCAAAGAACAGATAAACAAGGTAGAAGCATCGAAAACATGCCAAATTTTTATAAAGAGAATCACAAATAAATGTATAAATAAAACACGGTACTAAGATGATCGAATAGTTGGGCCGGGTGGTATAGGAAATATAGCCACCTCCACGACGCATGTCCAAGGTAGTTTTGAAAACAAGAGCTGCATTAAAAACAACAATTCATTGTATGACCCAATAGAGTGGTAATGCTGTTTTCTGACAAAAAGTTGTCTGTTTTGCTCCAGCTATAGGGAATAAACATATTGTTTTATAGTTTAAATATGTTAAGCAGATAAATATAAAGGTCTAAGCAACACTTTTAAATACTAACCAACTCTGTAGGAATTTTTTAGTTTTTTTGAAAAAATGTAAAAAAATGACAAATTTTACCTAAAATTTCGATTTTTGGAGCAAAAGTGCAGACTCAAGCCATTTTTTTTCAGCGGTAAAATTTTACGCAGTTGATCTACTAGTATAAAGGCAACTTTTGGCACCTACACGTTTTTGATTTTCAAAAAAAAAATTTTTTTCGCTCCACCCTAGTGTAGAGTAGTTTATTGTTTGGACATAAGATTGTTTACTAATAACTGTTTAAATTAAAATATGATTTTTTTTTCAATTTTCTACATTGTTCACAATAATTATTTAATTTAAATTATTTTCAAATGAATTTATACTACTTATAATCCAACAATGTCTATTTTTATTAACGAATATGCATGTATATGTACTGAAAAAGGATGTTTTTTAAAAAAACCTGGTTTAAACCAAAAAAACCCCTTTTTTTGGGTTTTTTTTTTAAAAACCTGTTTTTTTTCCAACCCTGGTTTTGGTGTACATTACCCAACATGTGGTGCTGTTTTGCAGATTTATTTTTTAGATTTTGCAATAGCTCTATCTTGAAATTTTATCTTTTTCATCGGGCCAAGCTTATATATATATATATATATATTTATTTATTTATTTTTTTTTTTTTTTTTTTTACTGGTCGGGCCGAACTTTTAATTCTTGTATCGGGCTGGGCCGAATTGTTATTCCACATAAATTATACATCCTAAGTAACATTTCCTCTGATTAACATTTATTAAATCATAATATCAATTACCCATGAAATTTAAAATTGACTGTCGATAATGCAGTTAGGTTTGAGTCAAGCCTGATGTCATCACAAGACCATACTTAATAAAGGATATTGAGACAATTAACTTAGGTATTCTTACCAAATCGACACTTTCTCCAACTAATGGAAGATAGCCAAAATACTTAAAAGTGCTCGTGTGCTTTTCAAGAGTTTAGTTTTTTTTTTCAAACATATGTGCCTCATCAACAGATCCAGCATGTAAGCAAGAAAAACATTATCTCTTGGGGCCTCTGGTGGACTCGATACCAATGACTTTGTATCTTCCAAATGGCAAATTGAATTTTTTGTTCAAGAAGTGAGGCCCCGAGTCGAATTATTTTACTAAAGCTGTTAAGAGTCTTTCAGCAGTGCATTAAAACAATTTCAACCCTATTTAGGTCGGAAAAGAACAGTGTAACGACCCATGTTTTACAGGTATAGTTTACCAATATTTTACCTTATAAATAAAAATATTATCTTATGACAAATGTAGGATATACATATTTATATAAAATCAACATTTTAACTGGATGTAGTTTTGGTATCTAAGAATCATAATCCGTGCAAACGTATCGAAATTTGCATGAATTGCTTCCCTCTGAATGGCTGCTATAGGTAACTTCTTATTTTCTTTATTAAATGGAAATTATATGTCTTTATATAACTATGTATCAATGAATACCTGTAACTAGTAAATTATTAATAAATTACCCCTTTTATTTTGATCTTATTTCCCAGTTAAGTCCTGATCTCTGTAAGAGCCAGGCGATATTTCACTGGAGACGGAGAGCCCTTTGGCCACTTTCCCATTGCCACAATTTATCCCCCTCCCCCAGGAAAACTTTTTTCGACTCCTTCATGAGACATATCATTCGATAGTTATTTTATCACAATTTTATGTTATGAGCCTCCTGTTCTCCTAAATTTACCTTTCCCTCAAAAGATACTTTTGTAACTTACTAAAAATAAAACTATGTACTACAAAGGTTTAATACGATTTTATTAAAATTTTCCCATTATATGATTAACTGTTGGTCTTTAAAACTTAAAAACCAAAAAATGTTAATTATTTGTAAAAACAGAAAAAAGCCCTTGAGATCTTTAGCTTTAAAATATGCGTTAGCGATTGAAAGATTTCAGGAGCCTTTCCTGTTATTACAAATGATTTTTAACATCTTTTGGTTTTTAAGTTTTAAAAACCAGTTAATTTTATAACGGGAAATTTTCAATAAAATCGTATTGCAGCTTTTAAGTAAATAGTTTTATTCTTCGTAAATGAAACGCAAGGTGATAAGTGTCATTCCACTCGGACTCGATTTGAGTTTTATGTTTTTCAAGTACACTTTTGTAACTTTTTCTGATCTCTAGATCTGATATATCATTGGACGATCATTTGACCACTCTTCATATTATATACTTCCCTTCCCCACTAATTTAACAATGCAGTTTCTATTCAGTTTTGAGTGTATATTTTCATTTTTCCTAGTGTTTCATGAAAAAAAAATTAATGGCTAAAAATATATACTATATCGTTATATAAAGAACATGGTATTGCACTGCAATTTAAAATTATCTTTTTATTATTTTTTTAGGTGTTGCTGTACGGAAGTCTTAGTCACAGGACTGTTCTATGCACTCCAGCAAATGATTTTATAAAAATTTTAATTTTTTAAATCTTAAAATTATTGATGGAAGAGAATTTTCCCAAAAAACCTCTTTACTGATTGAAAATGTTTAGCCATTTCTGTATGTACATATTTCTTAATGTGTGAGGTATTTTAATAAAAATTTTAATTTCTGCTTACCTATTAATCTTAACCCTTTTTTTATCATGAATAATTAACAAAACTAAAAATTCAAAAATAAAAAACTGACTAGAAAATAAACAATACTTATTATTATTGTTAAGAATATGTTTTCTCCTAATAAGGACATGCTGCTTTAATAAAATGAAAAACATAATTGAATGCAAGACTAAACAGAGTCTTTCGAAAGTTGTTTTACACAATAATTTCAGCAATCTTTAATATAGTAAAAATGATTAACATTTTTTATTGCTATTAATTTTTTTTGGTTTATTTAGAAACAAATATGCATATATTTTTATATAAACAAAATTCTGCTTTTAAAAGAAAAGCTGTTTAAAGTTTGTTTGAAAATAACAATAATGTATTTTAACTTTCTACCCGCTGTAAAATTATCCGTATTCTAAAATAAAATTGTGTGCAATTTAAGGATAAAATGCAGTAGATATTAGCATGGAAGAAATTAATGTGATCAGTGTTAGAAATTAGCAGTCGTTAGTCGTCAAATGCAACTAAAAAATTGAATTTGACGACTAGAAAATTATTCTTGGTCGTCAAATTTGACGCCTAGCTTTTTAAAAAATTTATTAGACATTCAGCTCCAAAAATTAAAAAAAAAATGGTCTAGTCTGAAAAATCAGAACTAAAAAAACATCGCGAATTTCGAGAAATAGTCGCGAAAAAAAAAAAAAAAAAAAAAAATCATCAATTGCTTGTATAAGAAATCGCCACTTTCAGCAAAAGATGGGAGAAAAAAATGATTTTTTTTCCCCAAAAAATAACAAAAAAGCAAAAGTTTTTTATACGATAGCATAAAAAAAAGGCAAATTTCTACAAAGTATTGCGAATAGAGATACAAATTTCGTCAAAAAATCGCAAGAAAAACGCATAAAGCATAGGGGGGGGGGGGTGTTCCAGCCCTGCAGAAAACAACAAATTTTGCCATAAGATTGCGAAAAAATACTGCCAATTTCGTCAACAAATCACAAAAAAACATGGCAAGGCTTGTCAAAAGATCGAAAAAACGGCAAGTTTCGCCAAATGATTGCGAAAAAACACGACAAAGTTTGGCAAAAGATTGCGAAAAAGGCAAAATATTTAAAAAAATTGCGAAAAAACCAACAAGTTTCATCAAAAGATTGCAAAAAAAAAAAAAAAAAACGGTAAGTTTCGTCAAAAGATCACGGAAAAAAAAAAAACGGCCAGTGTCGTCGAAAGATTGCAAAAAGAGCTGCAAATTTCGTCGAAAGATTGCGAGAAAACGGCAAATTTTGCCGAAAGATAGCAAAAAACGCAAAATTCGTAAAAGTGGTGCGACCCCCCCCCCCCCCAAAAAAAAAAAAAAAATATTGGGAGTGGATTTTTTTCTTGCCTCTGTAGTAACCTTAAAGAAAATTTGATGCAAATTTCAAAATTATTCTTTTACTCCAAATCACTCCAAAATTATATGCAGTATTACAGTAATATTAATATGAATTTTAGAAACTGCAACTAAAAATCTTAATTTGACGCCTAAGGTTTTTACAGTAGTCGTCATTTGACGCCTGCCTTTTATCTCCCAATTTCTATCACTGAATGTGATCCTAATAGATTCAAAAGAGGGTAGAAAAATCATATATTCATATATTCTTTCATTTCACAGGGAAAAAAAATATAATTTAGATGACGTATGGTGGCTGGATGTGACATCAAAAAAGTAACCCTAAAATTCGACACATCTGGCTGAATGCAACTATGTGTTTAGATGCGTCTGTCAATTCGAACTTGTATTTCTTTGTTTTTGATTTTATCATTAGAAATTATTATCGTTTAAAATGTTTAAGCATAATAAGGACACTTTTGAATTTAGAGAAATGCACAAATCAAGGAATCCAATGCCTTTTCAAAATGTTTGTTTTGTTTGGACCAAATGAGGCATTAAAATTTGAGCGATAATCTACTTTGCATGGCAAACTGTTTTTACGGCATTCTGAATCTGTATTCTTTCTCTTAATTCTGTGATTCCACTCATTATTTAACCCTTTCCGGTACAGTGTGCCCAGTCCGGGGCACCTAATTTTAATTCCAAACTTGCAAACGGCACCAATAAATATTTGAACAAAATTTTGCTTTTGCAATGAAAGCTTAAATTAAGGAATTCTTAATTTCTAAAAAAAATCGTTTTCAAATTTGGGTGACAGTTGATAATATCTCATTTTAATCCGTGCCGGAAAGTGTTAATCAGATGCAAGAATTTGCAAAGAAAAAATGGTGTAAAAATTAATTGCTCATCTTTACAATTCTGCTCATTACAGAATTTTTTAATTTGAAATGGTATAGCATTTTGATAAATTTGCAAAGGCCTCTATATAACTATTATATTTCGGAAAAGCCTAATGTATTTTCTCATTTACATAATTGGATGTATAAATTTTATAAATAATTAAGTCTTATTTTAGAACATTAGTGATAAAAAAGCTTCAATGATGACATTTTTTGTGAATTTCAAAGTATTATTATTTGCATAACAATATTTTTCTATACTTAGGAAATATGATTTTTTTAAACTAAAAAATCACACATAGATAAAATTAAAAAAAAAAAAAAACCATGTGTGAAGCACGTTTTGAAATAATAATATTAAAAATCGCATATGTTTTGATGAAGACATGTAAGCGTTTAACTTAGATTTTACCGTGCAGCAAATAAGTTTTAATCTTAATTCTTGCATAAAAGTTAATAGGGTATCCATAGATTTTTAATTAAATTTTATACAAAAAAGCATTTTTTGTGTTCAGTTATTAAATTAAATTATAATCAAATGCATTTACGTTCATTTTAAAGGTTAGTTAATTAAAAATTAACAATTGAAGATTTGTTTCTTTCAGCTGCATCATATTCTATTTTAATAACATTTGTATTTGTATGTTTAACATGTGTAATTAAATTTCACTTTATTACATGAAAAAATTCTCATCTAAAACAAATATGTATTAAAATTATGATGCAAATTCAGAAAATATAAGTTAAGATGATTTATAGAACTGAAATGAAAAAGCTCAGAATTTTATTTAAATCATTTTCATTAACGAAAATGTTTTTACCACAAAATAATTTACTCCATAAAGTGACTTATTTATACGATGACTGCTGAAATACAAACAACTGGAGGCAAGCACATTAAAAGAGCGAATATGTATGTCAGACACCTAAAGGTCTAATGCATCCTCTCCTTTGACATTATCATTCTTTAGGACGTTAAAAATTATTTAAATACAAGGTGGTTGTATTAAAAAAATTCTGAAAATTTAAAAACCAAAGGTTTTATAATAAGATTTCAATTTTACCATTAATAACCTAACTTGTTTCAGTAAATTGAAAATAAAATTAAAAAATGCACCAATTTGAAATTTCAATAAAGCATGACAATACAAGAACCGACCGCAAAAAACCATATGTTATCGAGAACAATAAAAAATTCTTTTATTTTATGGAAGAGTAGTAATAGAGGAATCTAATCATCCATGTCTGCCGGTTGCGAAGTGGTGCATAAGCCGAAAATTAATACCACTAGTGCTTGGCTCGTAGGCTTAGCATTGTGTTTTCCTACACCCAGTTTTCTATGTTTTTACATTTTTGACTGTAGGACAAACACAATGCTAAACCACTAGTGGTATCAATTTTTGGCTTATGCACAACTTCACGTCCGGCAGACATGGATCATTAGATTCCTCTATTACTACTCTTCCATAAACTAAAGGATTATTTCGGGTGCTCGATGACGCAGGGTTTTGTGCGGTCGGCTCTTGGAATATGAGGGGGAAAAATTGAAATTCCCATTCTTCCGAGAATTGTCTTTTTTCATTCAGTGGTGAAAAAGAAAGTCATATTTATTCTGAAATTGTAACAAACGTCAAAATTTTCGACATAACACCTAATTATGCCATCATATTTGGCCTTTTTCTACATAAATGCTCTCTATGATACCATAGAAGCAAGAAGTCACTCTGTTTAGTAGTTTAGGAACTATGCACATTTGCAACTACTGTTACATTTATTTGTAATCAATGTAAAACGAACTGCAATTTGAATAATTATACGAGGAGGAGTCTGAAACTAAGTTTCCCATGTCAACTGTGGTCAAAGTTGTGTATGAAAGTCAAAAAATAGAATGTGACATTAAATATAAGACCTATATTTATTTTTTTCATAATTACCAAGTACATTGAGACATTTGTCATACCACTTGATAAGCTTCAAAAAGCCCTCGAGGAAAAAATAAAGGTTTCATGTACGGGAGAAAACTTTAATGGCTTGTCCGTTTGCAAAGCCCTGATGTTATTCTGGAGGGTATTTTGCAGCTTATCAAGCGGTATGCAAATGTCTCAACGTGCTTGGTACTTATGTTAACAAGTAAAGCTGCGTCGTATCTTTCATGTTTATTTATATTGTTTGACTTTCATGCACACCTCTGTCCACAGACACCAGGGGAAACTTATTTGCAGACTCCCCCATAACTCATACACTACTTACTTGGAATGTGCATTTTTCAAGTTTCTAGAAATCTATTTCTATTATAAACTTGCAGATTTAAAATCTTCATATTACTATTTTTTTCGCGATTTATTTAAAAAATGCGGGTTTTTTTTCTCTAAAAATAAAACTAACAATGAGATTATATATATATATATATATTAACTCAACTGTAATCTCTCTTTTATAAATCCTGAGTTACTAGTTATTCTGTCTAGTGGTTTTTGAATTATACTGAAAAAACGATCCAAATTGCAATCTATTTAGAATCAATTAAAAATTAATTTAACATTTTGAGTTCTAAATTTTCTCCATAATCTTTAAACTATTTGGAATCAAGTGACTTCCCATTTGGAATGTTAGAGTAAAATTTACCAAAAAAAGTAAAAAAATATCGATAGGTGCACAAAACTTATTTTGTATTTTTAGGCAAGTAAGAACATGTCAGAGACGAAAAAGTTTGTTTTCGACACGATTTTGATTTCCTTTTTTCTTATTTGAATGTGTGTATATATATATATATATATATATATATATATATATATATATATATATTCATGATACATATACACTCATTCAGAATTACAAAAAGAAAAAAAATGCATATTATGCGTTTTACAAGCATAAAATCTGTTTCACTAATGTATTTGTAATTATGTTTGTAAACCTTTTTAGAAAATTGTTTAATGTATCACTTGAATTAATTATCCTTCTTTATAAAATTACTTATAATCTATATAATCTATTAAATTAATAATAAAATCAAAATACATTTTAGCATTTAATATAGGAGGACCAATTACACTGTTTGATAATATAACAAACTATATTAAACATATAATAAACATTATATGATTATATAATAAACATTATAAAAATATAATAAACATTATAAGATAAAAACTAACATGTTACACAGTTCACACAATACAATACTAAAACCAAAATATTTTTTTGCTTTTAGTATTGTATTATGTGAACTGTGTAAGTGTTAGTTTTTATCTTATAATGTTTCCCTGATGATGAACAAGTTTTATTGTTCGAAACTGTAGGAAATCAATTCTACTTTAGTTGTAAGTAGTACATGAATTTTAATTTAAAAAAAAAAAAAAAAATTTAACATCTAGTATACACTGATGAGCTGAATTTATTATTTGTTATACATTTTAGCATAATTATATTTTTTGAAAAACAAATTTAAAAAGCACTAACAATTTATGTATAAAAATCCTTATGTCCTAAATAAAATAGTTATATTTAAATTAAACTGATTCTTCTTATACTTGTGACAAAATAAAATTTCAATATGATAATACATTGACAAATTGGACCATTGTAATGCAAAATGTACCAATATTTTATTGTCTCAAAAGATTTAAAATATTAGATTTTGTTTGTCATTTATTTGTATACGACTGTGTGTATCTATACTAATAAAAGAACAAAACGCTCTGTCTGTGTGTGCGTGTGTGTGTGTGTGTCTGCGATGGCTAGCAAAATCTACAGCCCGTACGAAGCTCAAAATTTTTTTGAGAGTAGCTACAAATCTCTCCTGATGCACCTGGGTTTCAGAATTTCGAAATTCCAATTATTGAATGAGTAATTAATTAAAATCGAGAGGTCACTCTCATAAAAAAATCATCTTTTCCCATTTTTTTCTCTTTCATTTGTTTACGGTTGGTTGGTTGTGTAAAAATTTTCGCAAACGTAATAAGAAAGCTGAAACAGAATTAAAGAAATCCATGGATGAATGAGATAAGTGGAGGTGAAGTAAGCCTCAAAAATGGTTTGCAATATGAAACCATTTATCGCTCAAATTTTAATGTGCCAAATAAAAGGACGTGGAAGGGATTTTGTATTATAAGACGAATTGAAAGAAATGAGTTACAATTTTAAGCATATTTTAAGAGGAAATAGCAAATTTTTAAAATGGTCTTTGTTCTATAATTATTTATTAAAATAAATGTTCGTTTTTCAAATGAAGGAAATTGGAAAATTAGCAATAATTAAATATCAAATTAAAATTAAATAGATATTGAAAACATTTGATACGAACTAAAAATTGTATTACTAAAAGTTTCCTTCATTAATGTAATTTTAAATACTTTATAACGTAGATGAAAATGTTTATAACTTAATAATTGCATGTAAATAAATATTTAAAATATAATGATGAAAACATTCTTTTAAAATCGTGTATGAAAACTTAAATAATAAATATTAATCTAAAATATAGATTTCTGACTGCAAACGATTTTTATGTATTAATAAAAGAATGTTATATTTTCAAGCAAAATGTTAAAATAACTTTCTATATTGATATTTAAAACACATATGATAAAATAATTTATTTATTTTTACCGGTGAAGCTATAGATTGGTTCTTTTTAAGAAACAAGAGAAGAAAAAAAAAATACGGGTTTAAACCTGTTTTAATTGATAGGCGTGTCAAATCACGTGCCTTTGTTGATACTTAATTGGACTTAATGTAGGGTTACATTTTTAGCATCACTTCCAGAGATAATTATTTCCATGGACGTGAATAAAAATAATTTCCAAAATAACTTCCATGGACGTGAATCCGACCAGAACCTTAAAAATCAATTTGGAAAAATCTGAAATCTGAATCGAACCAAATCTGAATCTGACGAAAATATTCCAAATAACTATAACCAGATACGAACAAGGCAATATAATTTGAATGACATAAACCCAATCCGAACCAAAATATTTAAAAAAAAAAATCCCGAAATTTGAACCAAACTTTATCTGAACCTAACAAAAATATTTCGGTAAAGTATAACCTCATTGGAACTAGGTAAAATAATTTCCATGCAAGTACAACCCGACTCGAACTTAAAAATCCCATTTGAAGGAAAAAACTCCACGAAATCTGAATTGAACCGAATCTAAACTGAACAATAATATTCCAAACAACCATAACCGTATCCGAAGAAGACAAAATAATTTCCATTAACATGAATCCAATCCGAACCTAAAATTCGGATGTTCTACAAAACATAATGCGTTTCGTAGCGGTGGCAAGTGAAACTAAGTACTTAGCGCGAGATGGATAAGATATTTCGTTTATAGTTAGAGTTAAATTATAACTTGGTTATGGTTAGGTAACTGTTAGGTTGTAGTTACATTCCGATGAGCCTTATGTTATATTTAATTTCCGGTTAGGTTACAGTTAGATCATGGTTAAATTCCAGTTAGGTTAAGGTTAAGTTGCGGTTAGATTGTGATTAGATTATGGGTAGGTTATGATAAGGTGACGTGCAGGTTACATTTATGGTCTATTTAAGTTACATTTAGGTTACTGTCAAGATACAGCTAGGTTACAGACAAGTTATGATACAATACAATTAGGTTACGGTAAGGATTTTGTTCACAGAATGAACATTACGCATGTTTGATAAAAAATATACACCTATTTTTGTAAAATGGCTCTGAAATTATACTATGTACTAACATTTTAGCTAATCATCGAGAATCGATTTCATTCACGGTATAGTCGGATTTAAGAGTGATATAATTAGTTTGAAATTCAAAATATTTCACTTGGGATATCTGTGTGAAAAAAGTATATTTAGTTAAGTCACTTAACTGTAATTTTAAGGATAAATATCAACACTTTAACACGAAAATCACGCAATCGTTTGACACATATTCCCTCCTGCGTTTCCCATTGCAGTCATTTTGGGTATTTTTGGAGCTAAATATTAGTTTTTTTAAAACCAATTTTTGACACAGTCAGGGGGTACGTATTTAATATAATGTACACTGTAAAAAATTTGACCCTTTTGCTGCATCATCACTCCCCCGCTTTTATAGAATATCTCTCTTTTGACCTATGAGAATGCTCCATAATAAGCTGAAGTAGTCATTTTCTATAAAAGCGGTGGAGTGACGATGCAGCAAAAGGGTCAAATTTTTAACAGTGTATTTACACATATTTCGAGTTAAAGATAAAATCATAAAAATTTCAAATTCATTTAACATTATTATTACGGACCCGGGCAACGCCGGGCGGGTCAGCTAGTATGTAATAAAAATACAGGTTGATTACAAATGAATATGCAAACTTTGCAAGTTTGTTAAAAAAAAAGAAAGTATACAATATTTTGTTCTTCAATTTTCAACCGAAATAAAAGATAACAGTTGGAAGTTTAAATTCAACACAGTTATAAGTGTTCGACACCCTCCAGAAACACGAATGGTATCGAGACCGTACGATCTCATCCCACACATTTTCAGCCTATCAGGTGTGACTAGAGTGTTTAAATTGGAAATTTCAAATCAATTAAATTTAAACTTTCAACTACTATTTTTTATTTCAGATGAAAAACGTGTACTATTTTCTGTTATATCCCTGTAAAATTGAGATGGGGTATTTATTTTTAATCACCTTGTATTTCATAGCATTAAAAGTGAGATAAAAGGAAATCAAAAGAAACGAATCAAGTGAAAATTTCTTCTGTACAATGTTTTTACACTGTTGAAAGCTTGTAATTAAACTTGTAACTCATGAAATTTGACCGTTTTTACAAAAGACAATTAAACAACAGTAATTTAACTCTATTTTGATCATATTGTGATAAGTATAAAGTTAAATTACAATTATGGAACTTTTTTCTGTAAAAAGGATCAAATTGCTGGACTGCTTGTTGCAAATTTCTAACAGAGTTAGTCTTTCTGGGATTATATAA
Organism: Maratus speculifer; assembly: GCA_964019185.1. Taxonomy (NCBI): domain Eukaryota; kingdom Metazoa; phylum Arthropoda; class Arachnida; order Araneae; family Salticidae; genus Maratus; species Maratus speculifer. The sequence continues at coordinate 12,004 of OZ025298.1, read as the reverse complement.
GACTGCATAAAAATCGTTTTCCCTTTTAGATGCACAAAACACTTTATGCTTTTTAAGAATCTAAATCTTTACTGAACATATTCTGAAACCTTTTATGAGTCTGGTAACATTTAGTGTATTAAAGATTTAAAATTATTCAACATTTAACTTAATAAGCAATATTTATTAAGCATAAGATTGTAAAGATTTAAAATTATTCAACATTTAACTTAATAAGCAATATTTATTAAGCATAAGATTGTAAAGATTTAAAATTATTCAACATTTAACTTAATAAGCAATATTTATTAAGCATAATTTTAAATCTTTAATACACTAAAAGTTACCAGACTCATAAAAGGTTTCAGAATATGTTCAATAAAGATTTAGATTCTTAAAAAGCATTAAGTTTTTTGTGCATCTAAAACAGAAAACGATTTTTATGCAGTCTTATGTAATCCACTCCTCATAAAAAAAGTTTCTTTATTATACTGGAATATTTTCTGATTAAAAAAAATACATTTCCGTAAAGAAAAGAAAAAGTTTTTGCTCTACAGGGGAATTTTTACTTTTTTTCAAGATTAGTTTTATGAACGATGCGGAAAAGTTTCCGTTTTAATAAAGAAAGATTTCCATCTATACTTCCGTTCAACCGAAACTATTCTTAGTGTAACGGGAAAGTCTTCTTTAATTTATAGGAATATATTCTATCATGAGAGAAAAGTGTACGTATTGATTCGGAAAAGTTTCCAATTTAATAAGGAATACTTTCTGTATATTCTACCAATCTACCAAAAAATTTCTTTGTGTGAATGGAAAGTTTTCCTTATTTTACAGGAATATATTCTGTTATTACAGATAAGTTTACTGATTGATCCGAAAAACTTTCCGTTTTGAAAAGGAATTCTTTTTGTCTCCACAGAAACTTTTATTTATAGACAAGAAAAGATTTTCATAAGAAACAGGAATTTATTCTGTGTTTAGATAATAGTTTCCGAATCAGGTAGGAAAACTTTCCTGGCAGAAAAGAAAAGACTTCTTTTTCTTCGGATTTTATTTCGTATTGATTCGGAAAAGTTTCCTTACCATAAAGGGCAACTGGAATTCCATTTCCTACCGGAAACTTTTTCAGATTTTTTTTTTTACAGTGTAAATATTTTGAATGGAAATAGAGATTTTTGTTTTCTGAAATAATTAGTGCATTTTTTTTTAAAATAATTTTAAGTTGTAATGTTTATGATTCATTAATATTTCATTATTCATTAATATTTTTTCTAATATGAATGAAATGTGCATTAAAACAGAATTTTTTACTGCTCATACTAACTAACTTTTTTATAAGTATCACTTTAAATATGTGAAATAAAAACAATTGTATTTCATCTACAAATGCAAGCACAAAAAAAGATTGTGCTCAATTTTAAGAATTCTACATAAATTCTTAAATTACCAAATCTTCAAATCAGAAGCCTCAACGTCAGTTTTTCAAAATAGTTTAATTTTCATCTCTCTTCACAATATATAATCATATCATAATCGTAACGTAAATTAACATTTGTTTCAATAAATTTCAAGGTTTAGTTTGAATTTCTCTGATATTTTCAAAATGTTATTGGATTAGAAAAATTTCCATATTTTCCAGCAGGGTTGTTTGGTTTAAACCATGGTTAAAACCATGGTTTAAACCAATTGTTTTTTTTGTTTTTTTTTTCACCTGGTTTTTTTTATTCTTTTACCCAAATGTTTTATTTTACACATTATTGAAAAATGCAAAATCCAAATTATGAAGAAGCTACAAGCAAAGCTGTAGAAAAATGATAAATTAATAAGTTTCTAAAAGGACAAAAAATTGTAATCAACTCAACTTTTCGTGTAAGCTGTAAATCTATATGGCAGAGTAATTATTTTTTCTAAAATTAGCTGGTTAGAAAAAACTAATCAGTTTTCTTTCTTTCTTTTTTAAGGCCTATATGTATACAGTATGGAACCATTTATCCGGAAACCAGTTAACCGGAAAACTAGTTATCTGGAATGATATTTCTAATCTATGATGATGGAATCTTTGCAGAAAAAAGTGTCATACACTTCTAATTTTACATAAATATTGCTTGAAACAATTGTATAATTTGATGATTGCATCTAGTATTTGAGATGGAAATGTATTTAGTTATACTTTAGATGTTTTCTATTTTCATGCAGAGGAAACAAGAATTTTTGTTTCTAAAGCATTCCCATAAATTACATTCTATCAAATTTTATTTTTTAATCTTACTTGAATCTTATTCTTAATTCAAGTAATCTAATAATTAATTTAAGATTAGAAGTAATACCACAACCACATATATTCCATAAAACTTATCAAATGGATGCTGCTTTAATGCCCAACCAGTTAACCGGAAAAACCAGTTATTCAGAATGCATCTGACCCCAACCATTCCGGATAAATGGTTCTGTACTGTATATATCTTTAGCCATTATTTGTAAAACATATATATATAGCCAGAAGGGCAGACTCGAGTTAAAAATGCACTTTTATTATTTAAATTGCTTGATTAGTTAAGATTTACTAAGGATTTCATCATTTCAGAAATTCTTTTTGTTATGTATGCTATTGAATAATTGACAATGAGCTTTTTATTTCCTCTGTGATTAGTGATTTTAACAAGCCTTTGTTTTTCTTGCATTGGGATTGGGTTTTTTTGCATTATAATTTTATTCTTTTGCCAGCTAGGTTGGCACAGTTTAAACCAATAGGTTTTTTAGAACAAATCTAATATAATATTTTCTTATTTTTGTATTTTTGTATTTTAAGTGTTTCAAATTATTGGATGAAAGTAATTTCTATTTTTAAGTCTCATCTCAATAGTCACACCATAGCCGGATTAAGGGGGGGGCTAAGGGGGCTGCAGCCCCGGGCCCCAACCAGTCAGGGGCCCTCAGCAGAGGCTTAAGTTGTACCAAAGTTTCGTTTAAAACAATTACAGAAGTGTAAGAGCTGCGCAAAATTGCCGTTTTTTTTTTTTTTTTGCAACTTAACTTGAATTGCCATTTGACGTCATTGCTGTCTGTATCTCCAAAATTTCCAGGTTTAACAAAAGTGGCGAAGAAAACAAAACGAAAAGGGTCGCGTAAAAAAGCACGAATTTCGTCAAAAAAAGAACGGATTTAATCAAGATCGCGGAAAAGTGCAATTTCCTTCAAAAGGCCGTGAAAAAAGCACAAATTTTGCAAAAAGGTCATGAAAATAGCACGAATTTTGTCGAATGGTCGCGGAAAAAATGCGAATAAGGATGGCCCAAAAAACCGTGATTTTGGCAAAGAATCGTAAAAAAAAAACTAATTTCATCAAAGGGAGGAAGGAAAAACGCGATTTTCTTTAAAAGATCGCAGAAAAAGTGCAAATATAATCAAGAGTTCGCGGAAAAAGAGCAAAATTTGTCAAATCATCGGGGAAAAAACGCGAATTTCGACAGAGGACAGCGGAAAAACGCGAATTTCATCAAATGGTCGTGAAAAAAAACGCAAATTTTGCGAAAGAATAGCGAAAAAAAAAAAAACATGAATTTTGTCAAAGTGTGGCAGGAAAAGAGAGAATTTCTTGAAAAGTTCTAGGGAAAAAGCGCAAATTTTTTCAAAGGATCACGAAAAAACGTGAATTTTGACAAAGAACCTCGGAAAATTGTGAATTTCTTCAAAGGTTTGCCAAAAAAAGTGAACTTTGCGAAACAATGGCGAAAAAACAAATTTTGTGAAAGTGCGGCATAAAAGTGAGAATTTTTTGAAAAGTTCGTGGGGGAAAAAGCGCAAATTTAGTCAAAAGATCGTAGAAAAAGAGCGAATTTTGACAAAGAACCACTAAAAAATGCGAATTTCATCAAAGGATTGCCGAAAAAATGCGAATTTTGAGAAAGAACCGCGAAAAGAATGCGTGAATTTTGCCAAAAGGTCGCAGAAAAAGCGTAAATTTCATAACAAAAATTGCGAGAAAAGCGCAAATTTAATCAAAAGAGCCAAAAGTGTTGCCGTCGAAAATAGGCGAATTTTGACAAAGAACCGAGAAAAAGCGTGAATTTTGCCAAAGGATGGCAGAAAAAGTGCGAATTTCTTGAAAAGATTGCGGGAAAAGCACAAATTTAGTCAAAAGATTGTGGGAAAAGAGCGAAGTTTGCCAAAGAGACATGGAAAAAGTGTAAATTTCTACAGAGGATCGCTTGAAATAACGCGAATTTCGTCAAAGAATCGCTGAAAAAAACATGAATTTTGGCAGAGAATCACTGAAAAAACGCGAATTTCGTCAGAGAGTGGCAGGAAAAACGCAAATTTCAGAAAAAAATCACAGGAAAAGTGCAAATTTTGTCAAAAGGTCGTGGAAAAAAGGCGAATTTAAAAACACCATTAAAGATAACAAAGAAAAAAAATTGATTAACTTTATACATATTCAAAATCTAAGATTTGTATTTTAGGATTAAAAAAACAAAACAAAGGTGTGTGTATTTGAGGAGGGGGTGACATTCAGTATCGTGGTAGGAGGCTCAAGATTTCCAATAACGTAAGGGGGCCCCCGAAAATTCCCAGTAGTCCCGGACCTCAGAAGTGCTTAATCCGGCCCTGATAGTCACCATAAGACATAGTGAGTCTAGTCAAGGTTATGTTAGTATACATGTAGAATGCATATTTCATGCACTGATGAACATATCTGAAACTCTACAGAAAACACTTAAATCATGTAAATTTAGCAAAAATAAAATAGATGAAAAATATGCAATATTTAGATTTAAAAAATATTTTCCTTTGAGAAACGCAGATGTACAGATAATGACATAAATGATCTTTAAAATTTCAGTCAAGCTCTAACAGAAATTTTTCTTGATTGGAGGGATTATTTTTTAAGGATAAAAAAAAAAACTCAAGATATGAAGTCGAATAAGAAGACATTGAAAAATTAGGCACTAGTAAAGCACCTGTTTACATTTAACTAAAATATGCAAAAGATGTATTTAAATCTTCTATTGCATAACCAAACCCATTACTTAGATCAGTTAAGAAAATTGGCAGAAAAGGGTGTGTGTGTGTGGGGGGGGGGGGGGGGGGCAAGACAAGGTTTGCTTGAGATGTAATAGAAAAAATGTCTCATAAAAATGCCTAAAAGATGCAATTTTTAGTTTAGATGTTTAAAAATACTAAGTGTTATAATAGAGCATGCAGTCTGATGGCTGTTTAAATTCTTTGGTAGATGACAGCAGTTATAAAGCTACTGTATATTTTAACATCAATGTTTTTCAATAGTCTAAAAAGCTGTTAAATAGATATTTTTGTCTATTTAACAGTCATCTTTTAAATGGTAGTTTTAGAAAACACAATACTTGAAGTGTGTAAAGACTCTACTGCTAAATTCAAATCCTTCCAAAAATTCTTTATAAAAAGCTTTATTTTTCAATAAAAGATAATTAACTCATGCAGTCTTCTAACAAAAAAAAATCAGACATCACATATAACAAGTATTTCAAATTAATTATTTTGAATAACCATTTGAAAATAATATATATGAAGTTTTATATATGAATCTATATCATATATTTATTTGTAGTGCTAGTAATCAAAAGATTGTTCATTAAGATTTTCAGGGTATCAATGTTTCATTATGTAGCACATTTTATTTATGAAATATAAGACACAGCTTTTTCTAAAAATGTTTAGATTTTAAAGATTTCAATTTTATACATAATTGATTGTATATTAAATAATTATATTGATCAGAATTACCTTTAAATCAAATTATTACTTATATATTCAAAAATGTTTACTTTTGTTCATAAATTTGCATGTATATGTAACAGGAAAACATATTTAAAAAAACCCAGTTTAAACAAAAAAAACCATGGTTTTTGGGGTTTTTCAAAAAAACCCGGTTTTTTACCAACCCTGTTTTCCAGCCCTATTTAACTCATCTTTTATTAACTTAGTTACATCATTACTAGGCAATATAAAAATTTTAGAACAATCTCTGGGAAATATTAATAAAGAAATGTGTTATTCAGAGAGAAAAAAAAAATACTGTAAAAGCAAACTGCATACACAAAAACATCAAAAATTTAAGTATGCAAAATTAAATTTATTAAAATAACTGAACACACAATTCTATTTAAATATAATGAAAGCAGTGATGTCGGTGGGCTTGAAAAATCCTGGGTCCCTGGAACCCAAGACTTCTAAAGTTCTAGGTCTCTTTTTTACAAAAGCGAGTCCCCACTAATAAGTCATATTTCAGAAGCAAAAATTGAACTGTTTATTTGGAAAAGAAAAATGAGATGCACAAATCATTGTTTTAGTAATAATTAATGAATAATTAAAATAAATATTACTTTTTAAAAAATAAATATGGAAAACAGATACAAATTTAATTATAAAATAATGCTTATTTGAGTGGTGTAGAAAATAACAAGTTAGTGTCACAATGTTTGCATTTCTTTTAAAAAGAGGATTTAATGAAAAAGACATTTTTGCTCAAAACAAGAATGCTTTCATTGAGTAAGGGAGTACTTTTTTAAATGAATGCATGGATGCTTTCAGGAGTCACATTCACTCAGAATGATTTAGAGCATTCAAAAACTGGTTGTGAAGCAGGAAAATTAGTTTTTGAAGAAAAGAAAAAAAAAGAGGTGAAAAAAAATTGCCTTTTTTAGGGCTTTTTTTTTTTTTTTTTTTTGAAAGAAATTTACTGTTTTATCACTATTTTTTAAAGGAAATTTGTCAGTTTTTATTTGCAATTATTTGATGAAGTCTACAGTTTTATAGCAAACTTTAGACAAAATCTGCCGTTTTTTGCAACTTTGACAAAATCTGTTTTTTAATAAAATCTGCCAATCTTTTGCGTGATTTTTTGATGAAATTTGCATTTTTTCCTATGAAATTCTGGCCTTTTATGAAATATTTCGGCAAAATTACTTGTCCCATGACACACTTTTTTTTTTGTGTGTGTGTGTGTGTCTCCGATTGTTTGCATAATTTACGCGCTATACCACATATGCAACATCGCTGTGAAAGAATCCACCATTAAAAGAATTTAAAAAAAAAATACCTTGAAGTAAAACTGTAACCCATTTCTTGGATGACATCTACAAAAGAATCTTCACCCTGCAATAAATAAAACATGTTTCATATAAAGAGAAATTTTATCATTTAAAGCAAAAATGGCTTTAACACCTTGCTTTATGACACTAAAAGTTCCAACATTGTTAAAAATAAAGAAAAAAGACTTGCACAAAGTATAACAAGTTGGAAATTGCACGTGAAGCGTAGCAAATGATGTGCGTTCGTACGATAACAAAGATTTAAATATATCACTCTCGCATATCAATCTCATAAAATTGTAAATAGTTAATTACAATTAAAATGCGCACCAAACTTTGTTCTCCCTATTCCACTATGTAATGCAATACTTTTGTGTGGCCTTGTAAATCAATAACAAATGTCCTTTACACCACAGATTGTGCAGAATGTATATTATAATATGTACTTCATAGATGTATATCAATTTTATTATGTTCCAATGAGTAACACCATTAAGAAGCGTTTGAAACATTTTTTTTCCCATTGACTGTAATATAATGGAATACTTTTGATTGTCCCTGTAATTGAACTATGCATTCGATTTTCATAAAATTTGAAAAAACTCGACAAAATTATGTAATAATTATGTATTTTAAATTTCAAAGGATTAAAATGCATTTGAAACTTTTTTATCCACTGACCGTAATGTATCGGAATCCTTTTGAAGATTATATTTAAAGCCAAATATGTTAAATTTTATTTCAAATTCCAAAATATTACCGTTTTTGATTGCTCTTTCAAATTAATATTTGTTTTACTACTCTATATTAATTACTTTGTTGTTGTAAACCATATTTCATGCAAAATACAAATCACTTTTATTGTTCAACTCACAAATGTCATTGAAACACATTAAAAATAAAATTTGAAATGTGATCTAAAACGTAGTGCCTGGTTTCTGAACTGCAAGTATATGTTTAAGTAATATAGTGTGACATGTGACAACAAGTACCGGGGGGAGGGGAGTCAAAAAATATGGAAAAAACGTGTGACATTATTTATGAACGGCCCCTTGCTTGTTTTTTTTTTTTTAAATGTTAATGAAGTTTTTCTTACTTTCTCTTGGTAGCACTTGTAAGCTTGTAGTAAACACATATTTTAACTACTGAAGTAATGTAAAGCTTGGCATTTTTCAAATAATTTATATCGCTTGATCTGTAGACACAAGTATTAGGAGTGTAGAATACATAATACACATAACAATGACAGACATTTCTCCGGATGACAAAAACAGGTGAAAAAAAAAACAAGTTGGAAATTGCACGTGAACGTAGCAAATGATGTGCGTTCGTACGATAACGAAGTTTTAAAAATATTCAGATCTTGCTGATACAGTAGAGCGTACTTCGGATACAGTAAAGTAGTCAAAATCTTTGCGTTTCTGTAAATATGCAGGAAGTAATTTTTATTACACCTCAGCAACATATATCTTATTCATAAAATGTGAAATAGTTTAATATAACTAAAACATGCCCCAAACAATGTTTCCCCATGTAGCATTATATAGTGGAATACTTTTGTGTGACCCTGTAATTTAATAATAAAAATTTTTTGCATCACAGATTGTACAGAATGCATATTTTAGTATATATTTCATAGATTCATGCCAATTCTATTATGTTCAAATGAGTGTAACATCATAAAAATGCATTTGAAACTGTAAATGACTTATGCATCCGACTTTCATAACATTTGAAATGATTCGATAAAATTAGGTAATAATTATGTGTTTTAAATTTCAAATGATTAAAATGCATTTGAAATTTTTTTCCCCTTTGACCGTAATGTAACGAAATTCTTTTGATTGTCCCTGTAATTGATCTATGCATCTGATTTTCATAACATTTGAAATGACTTGACAAAATTATGGTATAATTATGTATTTTAAATTTCAAATGATTCGGTTGGGTAGTTTTTGCATTGGAAAGTTTGTATTGGTAGTTTGCATTGGTAGTTTTAGGCGGACAGACAGACTGAGCTACAACAATAGGTGCTACATATTTACATAATTACGAATGTACCTAATAAAAGAAACATTAACAAAGCTAAAATTTTATAATTCAAAACATGCAGTTCCTTAACAAAATTACAAAAAATGTATTAAATGGAAATTTCATAGTTACATTTTTTTAAATAGAAAGCACATGTTTTTAGCTTTATTTTAATTACATTTTAAAGGGTAATTTCTGATTCCTATAATTTATATGCTTATTATATTTTTCACTAAATCAAGACTGAAATTACTTACAAATTTTCGCATTTTTTGCAGCTTACAGAATCTACAATAAAGCACTTTTATTCAGTGTTAATTAAATGCTACAAAAATGTAATTAAAAACTACCTAATGAATAATCAAAAATGTTTAAATTGTCATCAAAATTCAGAAATTTTATAAATGAGGAGTCTTCAACTTGTTCCTTATTTTTCAACTATCTCCATTTTAATTAAGTGAAAACACTTCTTTTTTAAACATTTATATCAAATATCGATTTCATATTCTAAAGCAGCTTCAGCACAATAAATTACAAATGGCTATAAGGATTACAAGCCAATAATTGTCAATAATTTTGATAGGCTAGTTTTATTTGCATATACTATCTTCCATGCTAATATAGGTCCTTAAATAAAGAAACTTGCCTTATCAGAGATTTCTTTGAACATTTAATAGACTAATATTTTTATAAGAATATGCTATGATGAAGGATATTCTATGATGCCTTAGCTAAAAAATTAAGCTTTCAAAAATGGCTCCCTTGGCAGATAGAAATTGATAACTTTATAAATGTAGTCTGTGATAATTTACCTTTAAATAAAATTTAATTTTTTTTTTATCATAATTTCAAAATTTTTAATATAGCTTATTAATATTCTCAAAATGGACAATGGGGAAGTTGCACTCATCTTAAATTATGCTTTCTTTTATGTTTAATTGATGAAGACCATCTTACATTCCCTGAAAATCAACTCAGAATTGTAAAAATAATTTAAAATAACTAGTTATTGCAGTTTTAAACTCCGTTAAAAGCAAAACAAAACCACGTGAAGCAAAAACGGGATGGGATTGGTTTGACATCACTACACATGAAACGCGGATTCTTCCTTAGCCGTCTGCATTGTGATTGAAGGCTGTTTCCCATTGCTTTCTCTTTGTTATCTACTAGAAACATCTTTTAAAAACTCATTTACTCAAAAACAAAATCAAATTAGAGTCAAAACATTATTTAACATATCCAAATATAATGTATTATTGATTTATACATTTGTATTAATTTTCATTTAGGAAAGTGCTGTAGGTAGTTGGGTTATAAGACACAAAATTATACCTTCTTGAAATAGCTTTTTTTTTTTTCCCTCTCTCAAATTTATTTTAAGGATATAAAAAATGCATTTCGTGTGGGTAAAGATACAAGGAGCTAAAGCTAAAAGGCACAATTATTTTTTACTTACTCTGATTTACTTAAAAAAATAAAGAATGAATTAATTTCATGAATGAATGAATAATTTAATGAATAATTTTATTAAAAAATAAATCGTAAGTAAAATCGTCTTTATCTAATTTTTGAAATGTATTGTTTCCTTAATTCATTGTAATGCTTAGTAATTCGCTTTGTTATGAATAAAATTTCGTGTTGTGCAAGTTATATTACAGATAAAAAATTAACTCAAAGTTATTATGAGAAAGTTAAATTTTGAACTATTGCGTAAAAAAAAAAAAAAAGAAAAAATTTAATACTGACTTATCGAATAAAATTTTTAATTAACTACTGTCAATAATAATTGCGTATTCATAGATCAGAAACAAATTACTACAACATACGTGACTAAATTATGAGTATTGTCTTTTATTTTTTTTAATGTGCTTACTTAAAAATAAGTATTAAAGCAAAAACTTATGATTGTAGTTCATTTTTTACTTTTTATTTTCATAAAATGTCCAATATAATACAATAATTTGGCATGGTTATCGAACTTAATTATAAAAAATTCACCACCTTTTTTTTTTTTTTTTCCCCAATCACATTTGGTAGAAAATGTAAGCTTGAGAATTTATTTTGGAAAAATAATAATATTTGCTCGATTTCTGTTTTAATATATAGAAAGAAAAGAAAAACATTATTTCAACTATAATTTAGAATTTCTAAATTGAATTTTCAACTTATAATCATTGTTCATTTATTATGAAAGTGTTAATTTATTCAAGCATTTTTCTTAAATATGTCCACCTCGGACAACCCCTGAATTCAACACAGCTTATAATGCATATGTATTACTCAGATTCAGATACCATTCTATATGTATACATGTAAAATTTTGTTTTCACATGTTAACATTTCACTTTTTTTTTTAATGAAATGTGTGATGTGTGAGAGAAATGGGGGTGGGGTGGGGGAATCCATTCAAATGTAGCCGAATATGCAAAGATAGCAATATTAAAAATATGTATTTATTTGATCTTTATCAAAGAATACGTACACTTTTGTCAATTGAAATCATTGATACGAATCGTATATAAAAAAGGGATTATAAAGAAGGGACTCTTTATTTTTTACTTATATTTTCTACTTTATACTCTATAAACTATTTGCAGCTTCACAACCATTTGGATTTTTTTATTTATTTATTTATTTATTTATTTTTTTTTTTTTGGGGGGGGGGGAAGCAACTATGGTTTAGAGTATAATAAATTTAATGTTGTTGCAACTTGTAACAACAAAAATAATTCGACAATTTATCAACTGTTTTGGGCTAATGAAAATCCCGTTAAAATTAATGTATTGATTTATAATTAGCTTCTAAAACTATTAAAACGATGTATTGCCACTGGAAGCATACCTTATTGCATATTTTTTACATTTCTTAATTTATCTGAAAGTGGATGAAAAATCAAATGCACAATCCTATCCTTACATGCGAA